>VXAX01003787.1:1862940-1996614 GCA_013399835.1 Leptocoma aspasia
TTTTTTTTTTTAAAGATGAAATATCACTACCCTGGATAACTTAATCTACAGTCAACAGCAGTAGAGCAAACATTCATACTTTCTCTGTTGATGACATTTTAACAGCCCCCTTGTCTTTCCTGTTTATTCAGGTTAGCACTGGAGTTGTGCCCTGTCCTGACCATGGAGCTCTTAGGTTGTTGTGTGGAAAAGGGGATGTCAGCTTGTGTTCAGAGTCATAAAAGGAACAAGAATTTTGGGTTTAAGGCATGAACTAATACGACAAACTCCTAGGGAGTCCTCAGTGACTCTCTAGTGGAATGCCAGTGCCTCCATGATTCCTGCTAGTCGCTCCTTTCCCTGCTGAGCCCTCAGGTATCGCCTCCGCACATGATCCCCGAGCTCCAGAGGGATCCCCCGCTGTTCCCTTGGCTCCTGCTGGGCCCTGAGCCCTAGGTGTGCCACTGCAGCCCCTCATTTGTAGTTCAGCGTGCCTTCGGTGCCCTGCACTCTGCCACAGATTCACGTGGGAATTGCTCCCAGCTCCAGCTGCGCTGTGATGCAAATGAAGGCGTTTGTTTACTGCCTCCAAAGTAGCCGGCATCGTTACAGATTTTTCTAGAGGACACAAGAAGAGATGAAACAACCCCACTTAATCAGCTTACGCAAAGGTTAGGCTGGATCTCTCTGCAGCCCTGTGCCGGCTGTGGCACACACCAGAGACCAGCCCTGCCACAGCTCAACTCCTCCCAGGAGCCCTCCCGCAGGCAGGAGCAGACTTCCTGGTTTTAAATGGATCTGGATCGTTCAAGAGCAGGGTTTCCTCCACTGGGCTTGGGTGGTGATTCACCTTCTGTGTTTGTGAACATCTGATATGCACCAATAAATAGGAACTCATTACTGGCTTGTAAAGTCAAGCACAACAATCATGAAAACGCCAAACCTCTGGGTGGATAGCATGTCTGAGATGGTTAGTTCCTATCTCCTTTATCCTAAAGATACTGGCAATAGATATAATTAGGAAATCTGAACTGCTATCCCATTATCTACCACGGGTATTTCTAATTCATCATTTAGCCTTTTCATCCTTACTCAGGCTAGAACATCTTTGAGACTGCTGTGATAGTAATATTCAACACTGGGAATCTGTATTAATGTTTTGAGTTAGGAGTGAGCTGAAAACATAAATAATGCAGACCTACCGGCACTTGAAAAAATAACACCTAATTTCATCATTTGGAATGTAGCTGCAACTATTTCACAACATCTGATCTCACAGAAAGGGCTTTTTTTAGAGACAAGATCATCACTAAGGTGCATGGAATAATTGATTCCCCTTTCAGCAGTTCAGTGGTGGGCAGAATGCCCAGACTAAATGAGCTTGTAAGGCCCTGCACTTAGAGTGATGCATTTTGTCTTCTTCTTTTTTTTTTTTTTTCTTTTTTAATGCTTGATTTATTTGATTATATTTATCAAATTAACAGAAATTGATCAGAAGTCCTCCATTTCAGGGAAGTGCCAGAAAGTAGCTGTATTAGTGGGGCGGAAAAATTCTTAGTTGTCTAGTCAGAAAGGGATAAATGACTTTGTGATTACCAAGAGAGAAAGGGGAAAGTCTGAACTTGTGTTCTTATTCAGATTGGTTTAGGCATATGCTGAACTTGCTGAACTACTAAACTGCTTTATTAGCCAAATTTAGCTAGGGACAAATTGGTTCAGCCACTGCAAGTACTCAGAACTACTCAAGAAAACTCATTTTATGCTGGTGCACAGAGGGGACTGTTGGCCCCGAGAAGAGGCAGCCAATTTAGGGAGGGAAGCTGAGGAACCTGATGAATGCCAGGCATCCACCCTCAGAGGGAGCAGAGGAGCAGGGTTGTGTGAAGGTAAAAGTGAGCGTGCAGCTCTCCCAGAGCACTTTCTTTCCTTGGTTTCCAGGAGCTTGGCACTGTCTGCAGTGCTGGGACCCCTGTCCTGCTTGTGGGGTTAGTGAATAATGAGGGCATGAAAAAGAGCAACGTGGGTAAAATCCTGTGTGTAGAGTGTAATGGAAATACGTATCCATTTTCAGATATCCTCCAGAGAGTACTGCAGCCCAAAAACATGGAGGATGTAATTTTCCTGTCCTTGCTGGAAAAGGACATGGTAATAGGAAAAAGAAAATTGTATGGCTGTCTGCAGGACAAGCTAGTTTTCACTCTTGAAACAGATTTTTCTCCCCATATTTTTTGAATAGACCTTGGGTGTCTGCATTCAAAGACAAAAACATAAAAACAATTAAGTAATTAATTTGAATAACTGCCAGTGCACTTAGTATATAAAGTCATGTAGTAGTAACCTGACCGTGCTGTTATTCATGAACTCTCTCTGTACTGAATTTCTTACGAAAACAATTTCTAATTTAGATAATTGTAAACATCTTCCATATTTTATGTCCTAAATAGACTGTGGCTTCTTTGGGCCTCTTCCACAGGTGAGCTGTTTGACTGTTGCGCTTCATAACTCTCACTCTGTCACTTTGTAACTCTCACAGGTTCTCTTCAGGCACCTTTTGATAACTCTGTACTGTTCCATGTCTGTGATGTGTTAGCATCAGTCTTCTCCATTGGATTAAAATACTACATTAAGCCAAGCCTATGAAAATTTGCACAGTGCTCCTAATGTGTTTTATTCTTACTTGGAGACATATGTGATAAAGCATATTTAAACTGCTGGATTTAGCAGAAAATTAGCAAATAAGGCTAGAATAGAAGAGGAAAAAAGCCATAAGGAGGTACCTGTCATGCAAAGATAGCCATCACAGTTTGCTGCAAATAATTTCCTTTATTTCATGTCTAATCTTTTCTTTATTAGAGCTTTTTCCACTTACGGGGGACAAGGCAAAAAGGTTGATCGTAAACTTTCAGAAAACCTATAAAACAATCTATTGGGATGTTAGAGCTCTTTCATGTAGCTGCCTTTGATTTTTTAACTTTAGTTATTTCTTTGCTACCAACAGAAATGATGTCTTTAAACTCCAGATAAACCTACAAATGGATCATATTTTTTCTGTAATTCTGTAAAAATAGCTGACAATTCAGATAAATGGTATTGGAGGAGCATAAATGCTTTAATGAAGAAGTGTGATGCACTAAGAGTTTCTTGCATTTAATTTTTTTAAATTGTATTTCCGAGTGAATAATGTGATTATTCTTATTGTCATAATGAACGTTTGACCCTCATTTTTATCAATCTGTCTTTTCTAAATATTGGTGGCTGGTATGGGAAAGAGCACCAAAAGTTGGAGTCAGGCGAGACAGGGCAATTACAAAGTTCTTGTTCTATACATACCTCATTCCACAGAATTATGGTTTTTCCCTTCTCTGCTCCTGAGTGGCCACTTAGTGGCATAAATGGATGTTTTTGTGTGTGTGGTTCTGACAGTAAGATGTAGTTTTTTGGGTGTAAAGGTTTTATAGCTTTGGGGAATAAAAGCAGGATTTCGCTGCTCTCTAGCGCACGCACGGCTGCTTCCCTCCCTGAGGTGTGTGGGGTGCAGGAGGAGAAGGGTGAGGGAGAGACTGCAGGGCAGGTGTTCCCTGTGGGTAGGCACACAGTCTGGGGTAACTGGGGGTGGGGCTGTGGCCCAGCCTCATCCCTGGTGGGCTGCAGCTGTGAGAAGGAGGGAGCAGCACTGAAAGCAAGGAGACAGGGAGTGCCCAGGTGTGCTGAGCAGCCATGGGAGGGAACAGAAGGCACACAGGTGCGGTGCATGTAGGAGGAGGGCTGTAAAAGGCTGGGCTAAAGCACAAGAAGGGCAGCCACTGGCAGCCCTCTGGAGTGGTGTTACTCTGTATGGGTTGAAGCTTTCTGATACTGTATGGTGAGACTCTGTGTCTCGTGGCCATCTCCACTGTGACACTGTGAGCTAGTGGAGGGGCCCTGCTGTGTGCACAGCACATGGGGCTCCCTCAGACATGAGACCTTCCTGCTCCGTGTCCCTCCCGAGGACACAGCGCCTGGGATTCCACCTGCTCCTTCCCGCAGGTAAGCAGAGCCTAACAGGTTCCATGATCTCTGAAGGTCTTCTGGGCTACTTGTGGCTAACTTCATTTTAAACCTTTTGAAAAGCAGAACAGCATTCAGGTTTTTCATACAGTAAAAAGGCAGGAAATATGATAAAAATATTTCATCTATGTAGTTGTAATCCTGAGGGCATCTTTCTAATGGAATGTTTTACAAAACTTAGAGAACTCTGGAAAATATATTTTTTCTTTTTTTTTTTTCTTTTTTTGGTAAATGTGCTGTAGCTGAAGATCTGGAATGTGGTTTCCCCTCCTCCTTTACAATAGACTTGTAATCCAAATGCTTTAGAGTGGAATTACTATGAATATAATGAATACTTTCTTCATACACCTACCATGATCTTGAATTAATTTTGATGTAAATGGCAGGCCTAAGTCTAGGTACTGCCAATAAACTGCAGTTATGTATCCCTGGAATGGTTGCTGTGTGAGTGAAACTGTCTGAGACAGTGCAGTTAACATCAGGAGAGGGGCTGTGTGAAGCAACCAAAATTAGCATTAAAAAATTGGAACGTATGAGGCTGCAATTACCGTAACATCATAACTGGGAGACACTGCAATTGATATTGTAATGGCTTAGATGGCAATGGAATAAGTCAGTGAAACAACTTCAAATAAATGAATAAAGAATTTTAGTGGCATATTGCGTGGCTCCAAATATTTTAGAGGTGCTGAATCCACAGTTATCTATTAAAAATGCTGTGAAGTATGGCTGCAGTGCATAGCTGCTGTTTCTCAGTGTGTTGGATGTTCTCAGCTTTTTCTTTTTAGAATGTTAATGAAGGAAAATTATTTTAAGGATCGGCACGTAGTAAGCTATCTATTTCTAATTCAAGTTCTTAACTCTGAAATGTTTTGACCCAGTGAAACTAAGAGTATAGTAACAGGTATTATCAGAATAATCTCATCCACCAACTTAGATCTCCCCAAAATTTACTAAGTCAGAGAAAGTCACACCTGTCCAGAAGAACAACCCCACCCCACCCCGTGTTTGGCAGTGAGAGTGCCAGGAAGAGGGCTTTGGGAGAAAGATTGAAAACTCTGGTGTGACACCAGTGTACTCACTATTTTTCAATGGCTGCTAGCACAGTGGTTTTGGAAAGGGTCGTCTTTCCCAACCTGCCCAGGCCTGCTGTAGGGAGAGAAAAAAGGTCAATAAAAAAAGAAGATAGAGGCATTCCAAGGGTTGTATGCAAACGCATTCAAAAAGTGGCAGCATGTACTTGCATTTCATCAAGGTGCTGCTAAACTTTCCACTCCAAAGGAGCTGTGTTTCACATTTTTAAATTTAATAGAATTCATCTTGGGTTTCTAAGAAGCTGAGGGAAGTCTCCATCAGCTGGTATTAAATTTTAATGTGAGTTGTAACAAAGTAAAAGCTTAGAAACTCCAGAAATAAGAGAGTAAGTAGAACAAAAACAGCTACTTATGGATTGGTTGTGCTGCATTTATTCTTAACAGAAGAGTAAAAAGCCTTATGATGAACTGCATATAAAAAGACCTTAGGGATAGCAGTGTAATCAATAACAGGAAATCTCTGAAATGGTTCTGTACTTGCTTAATAAAGTTACCTTCATGAAATAATAGAATTCAATTTCATAAAGGTACCTTCAGTATCAGATGGTATTTCACTAATAAAAATTACAAAACAAAATAATTAAAGCTTATGTTAAATAAATTAAGAATAAGCTGTCTGTCAGACTTGATGAAGTGCAAGTCAGTGGTAAAACATTAATGAGTTCCAGAGGAAGAGAGATTATGCCTGGTGCTGCTCAGCATTCCCATAATCCATCTCCAAGTCCACTGTGTCATCTTGGATAACATAAAAGGGGTGGAGGCCAGACCTGCAGAGCAAAGGGGAGTGTCTGGAAAGGCAAGACTGGCTCTGGAAGGGGTCTGGAGCACTGACTGGGAATGGGCACCCCCAGGTGAAAGCTAGGGAGCAGCTGGAGAAAGGGAGACCTTCATGTGGCAGTGCTGTATTCCTGCCTTTCAGGAGGCCACTTTTAAAAAGTGTCTCATAAAAGACCCAGCCAGAGACAGTGCAAAAAGAAAGGCCTCAGACTCAGCAGTCTAATCCCTTTAACTGCAAAATTAGTAAATGAGGGTTGGCTGCCTTGCGGTGTAAAAGAGAAATAATGGCAGGAGGTAGTAGATAGCTCTTTAGTTAATATTACTTAAGAATCAATATTTAGGACTTAAAGCACACCTGCTCCAGATGGAGAAACACAGTTTGTTAAGACTGGTGGTTAATGCCTGAAATTCAGTAGGGAGGGGGAAGAAAAACTACTTGATAAAGCAGAAGTCTTCTGCCTTTGCTGTCTTGACAAGTCTTGGGTTCCTTTCTGAGGCATTATTTTAATAGAAGGTATTTGATTTAATTAAGTTTTCTTGTGATATTTAAGATGCTGTGATCTGTAGGAGATCAGACAGCAAATAATCCAAAAATGTTGCCAGCTCTGGAAGTCTCTGAATATTGCACTCTCTGTCACCTGCTGATGGATTTCAGGTGTCTGTAGGTATGGACACTGCTTGATCTATTGGGAAAGGTGAGAAAATACTGGCATATTTTCCCCTGTTGTGATACTTGCCTCCTTTTTTCCCCCCCCCCCCCCCAAGCCTAAGCTAAGGAGTTGGAATGTTCCCATTCTTTCTTTTGCTCTGTTCTCTTTGTCCAGGATGTGGAAGTGCCATGTGAGGGGAATACTCTTCTGTCAGAAAGCTGAGCACAGCACCTACTGTTTGCTTGGGTCAAGCCATGGTTTTTGTCCAAAAGAAAGCAATTTGTGTTTATTTCTTAGTCTTTGTATGCCAGATTCTTAGACATTTGTAGTTAGGTTTGTTGGACATCCACACAAGTTGAGTGTCTAAGTCAGCCCCACAAATGTGCCTGATTCAGGTATTTCCACAGCAGTCCTTATCCTTACCTGCCTCAAAGCTTCCCTAATTCCCAGCAAAGCAAAGGGAATACCCTGGTGGCCCAGGAATTCTGTCCGTGCTGTTGCACTTTGATCTGGTTCAGCACAGTGCTGGCTGATTCCCAGCCAAACAGCTGAGCCATCCTTTCACAAAAAGCATCAGCAGCACAGGATCACAAATCTGAAATTTTCTCATAACTCCAGTCATCTGCCTAAATCTCAAGCCAAAATTTTTGTCATGACACAAATATCATACAAACTTGGAAATGCTTTCGCTTTCTAAAAAAAATCCTGATTGTTCAGCTTAGTGAAAACGACAACGCGCGTGGAAGGAAAAAGTTTTACTTTTGCAAAGTGAACAGAATTTTCTAAAGAATGAATTTGAATGACACTGAGTGGATCAACATCATTATAATTTCAACCATTCTATTTTGAAACTCTTAGCTGATTTGCAATTCTGTACTTGCTTTGCAATTATAATGGTTTGCAATTCTGAGCTTTTAGTGACAAGCCTGAAACTTTGCATATAACATAACCATAAAATTATGACCCAGTGATGTTTTAATACTCTAATATGAAATGGATGGATTTAAAAAAAATATTTTCCATGCCAACACATTATTCAGAGCAAACTGAGAAAAACCAAACAAAGCTGAAATTTATTGTAACGAGAGCAGAGTGTTCATACTTAAGTAATGAAGAAATACACAAAAAGCATTGGCTTAAGATTTTAATGACATCTGCAGCCAAGGCACTGTAAATATTTAAACCTCCTCAGCCACCACAAGTTTATGATCCTGCTGCTGCTGAGTCTGTGGCACAACCTCTCTGAGTTTCACAAGGTGGGAACGGGCTCAGAATATCAACACCTTTTCTCATAACGTGCTGCCCCTCTTGGTCTTCTCTGTTATGTGGGGTCAAAGCCAGGTGGTTAACACTGAGCTAAGCCATGTCCATTTTTAAGTTTTCTCAGTACTGTTAATCCCATTTTCACATGGAGCCACTTCCATTGCATTTTTCTTGCACGGAGCGAGTATTGAGAGAGATTGTAGGAAGTCACCTCTGCCTCTTCTGGTCCTCTTTCTCTAGGAGGCAAGGACCAGAGGCAAAGAGAAGGAAAGTGCTAACCGTGTGTTAGTTTGCCCAATACATTGAGAAAGGACCTGTAACTTCACATACTAACCATAAATCCCACTCCTATGAGCATTGCAGAAGCCCTTGAATCCTTGTGCCTTTTCCCCTGTCTGCTGCAGCTCATTGATTGGCAAGTGAGACAGGAGAGGCTTTAATTAAACTCCTGTGTGATGCCTGTGCTTTAAATTAGTGCCAAATGGCCGGGCTCAAGGTGTCGTGTAAATTTCTTAAGCATGTCTAAATCTCTTTCTCAAGCTGAACTGAGGGCAGAGAAACATCGATCTCAATAAATACTGTGCACACTTTTTACTGATCAGAAGTTAGATATTCTCAGCTGAAACAGGTTCCCCCTGCAGAGCTGGCCGAGTAAGGACTGATCACGGCTCCAGGATCCTCTTCTTTATTGCCTAAAATGCTTGCTGATGTACATTTCTGTGTTGTTTACATTTTCAAGCATCCCCTCACTGGTGTGCAGCATAGAAAGAATGCAGTTAAACATTGCTTACTTTACACTTAAGGTGGCTAAAGTGTTTGGACCTACACCTGTATCTATTACAACACAAGTGAATTGCCCTCTCCCTTTGCATGCCGTAAAATAATTTCAGCAACGCCACAGGCTCGTGCCTTGACTCAGGCCTTGACTCAGGCCCAGGCTGGGTTGTTCAGCTGGTTCAGAGGCAGGTCATGTCCCTGCTCTCTGAGAAATTCTGCTACACTCAGCACAGGCTCTTCCTCATGGCCTGACAAGGTGAGAATGTCTCATTCTGCAGGAAGTGAGTGTGTGCCAGGTTGACTTCTGCTTGGAGAATTACCAAGTCTGGGAATATATTCTGGTCTTTCCTTCTCCCCTTATGGGAATGATCAGACAGCAGTTTCACCCTTCTGAAGTCATACTAAATTGGATGTGAATCTAAGCTCAGATTTTGAACCCACTCTGCAAATGTCTCTTCTGAGTAAATTCTGCTTGATCTGACCTTCTTTTCATTTCTAATTTGTTTTGCACTGAACATAATACGGTTTTAATTTGCTGCAAATTGAAGCAGAGTCAAGAGCAGAAATAATTTGTCCAACATAGAAATTATAGCTCAAATGGGATTAAACCATTCTAGTTATTAGACTGTATTAGTGTCTTGAGTGGTCTCTCCTTAAAAAAAAAATTAAACAAACTCCCCTTGCTATGGATCCTTGACCAGTGAAGTTTTCCAAGGATAGGGAAAAAACCCAACTGAACTCCATAGAACCATGTATAGAAAAATGTTTCTTTAAACAAGCAAAATTTGAGAACAGGAATTCTACAGTTGAAAAAAGCTTCTACCATTAGAATTTGAAAATACAAATTAAAGTTGCATTCTGAAATAACTGCCGGAAGGGAACCATACATTTTAATCTCCCTGCTTTTGGTAGTAATAAATTCTGTAGTGTTGAATAGCTTTCTTTTAAGATTATTTCAGGTAACAAAGTACCATTTCAGTGCAGAATTTGTATTCTGAAAATAAAGATTTTTTTTTTTTTCATAAAGCTTGTATTTACAGAAGTTTTTTCAGTATTTGGTTAATCCGGAAGCATTTTTCCTTTGTAAATACATTCTTCCCACCACATGTTTAATAATTTTTATATTGAAAGGCTTTGATTCTTCCTCTCTGGCTTCATCCTGAAAGAAAAAGGAGAGCTGGGATAGTTTTAACTACTAAGTGATATTGTTCATTTTTGCAGTGAGGTTCAGAGATCTTTTCATATCCCTGTAGGGCCCTTTGTATTGGTGGTGCTACTGCAGAGTAAAAGCAGTGCAGGCACCAGGGCAGCTGAACATCCACCCAGGAGAGAGGATCAAGGGCTCAGTGCAGGATTACCTGAGGAAAAGAGCAAGTCAAGGAACAGGCAGAGATACAAGGAAATAGATGACATGGAGGAACCATACAGTGGATGTGTTTCGTTTGTTGATATGACACGGTGCTAACATCAGGGAAAAGATGAATTCAAAGTCAGTGTAGTATTACTGTCCTGAGTTGTTTGGTGTCTTTGGTAGAGGATGTTGGAAAACAGGGATGAAAATGTATTTAAGTAGTTTTACATAGCAAATGACCTTTCCCCCTCCTCTTTCTGAAGGTTGAGCATGAAAGTTTTGTTTTGGGTATTTCATAGAACAAAATCGTAATTTTAAACTGTGGAGTGGAATGTGGACAGAACCAAGGCTTCATTTTTTTTTTTTTCTCCTTAACTTTAAAATCTATTTGCTTATCTATTTAGCTGTCTGTCTGGTCTGGGTCTTCAGCAAATATTTTTCAAAGGACCACGTAAAGAAGGCAAATTCCCTGCATCTGGAACAGATGTCTCCAAGAAGCCTTACTTCTGTTGTGGTTGTTTTTTTCTCATTGTTTGCTCCTTTGGGTGTCACTTCAAAGTCTGACCTTCACACAGATCAGCATCAAACCCCTCTAGGTTTTCTAGATTAACAGAAATAACCTGATTTTTACAGAACCTCCTCCTTTGTGCACTGGTCTGTGTCTCTCTGTATAGATGTCTCATTACAGGGCACGTGCCACAGAGATCAGCTTGGTTTTCAGCTGATTGCATTATACTAATTTCTAACAATGTTGTTGTATTTTGATTCTGCCTCTCTAATCATGGAAGAAGGGTTTCTAGTGAAAAAAAATTGCTGATCTATTCATAGAATTTACCCAAAACTCTGAAATAACAGGGGATCGGAAAACTTTGACAGGCGTTTTCTTCTGGGAAATGCAAATGTTATCAGAACTGGAACATTTAATGAAGATATTTTCTCTCAAAAATATCCACTTTTAAATGAAAAAAAAAAACCAAAACATATAAATACATTACTTCTAGTCAAGTTGTTTTAATTCAGCAATTCAGAGGACTGATTGAAGTTATTCCTAACCAAAAAATTCTGCATCAAGTTTTTTCTACATATCTTGAAATGAGAGTACAATTCAGCAGGGCTCAAATGAGCCTTTTCTTTCCATGCATACCATTTACTGGAGTGTTGGTTTGTTGCAAATTTGGGATTTATTCCAGCATCAGAAAAAATTAACATATGATAAATTGTCCTGGTTGATTCCAGTGTTAATAGATTGAAAGGAACTGACCTTAACTATTAGCTCCACTGTCAGAACCAAGGATGGAGGCTGATTTAAAGATGCTGATCTTGCAAATATCCCAAGTCAAAAATTACATTATTTACCTTTTGGCCGCTGGGTGTAGTTTGCCAGTAGTTTGTAGTTCCCACCATGCAGCTCCCTGATATACCCCCTCAAAGAAAATGTCTATTTTGCTAAAATTGTGGATATGCACTTTCACATCCAGAAAAACAGCTTTAGCTACAGCACCATGGTTAACTCCTAACTTAGAATGTTTCAAAAGCTGACAAAACCCTGGTACCTTTATTTCCTTGGTGCAGTCACCAATCTTTACTGAGAAGAGTGGTGCTTTAGCTGCAATTAAAAGCTTGAGTGTTCTTAGTTATTATTTCCAGACTCTGTGTAAGACATTTCTTCTTAAATACAGTTATTTTTTCCTGCAGCAGCTGTATTTTCTGGTAACTGCAGGTGAGGTGAGGATTTGTTTTTGGTGCTAAGCACTGCATCAGCACAGTATGAAGGATGTGGCTCTGCTGGAGTCTGTGTAAGGTATTTTCCATGTAACTCAATGGAATTTAGGCTGCATCAATAGTGAGGGACAGTGATGCAAAGCACTTTGGATCTGAAAGGACAGAGGTTGAAGAGGAAGAGGATTAAGTGATGTGCACAGAACAGGAGCACACCAGTGAAAGCCGGGGCTTGTGACCCAGTTCTTTCAGATTTGGAGACAGAGCCCCTCACTGCTAGACCCTGATGGCTTCCAAGGTTGCCAAAATGTGCACAGGAGAGGGGACACTGAATGCTTTGGACAGCTGCATTTGACTGATGTTGCAGTTCTGCTCTGTCAGCCTTCACTGTCGTTTCTTGCAACGAGTAAACAGGCTGTAATTCCGAACTCCAGCAGAAAGGATGCAGGAAACGCTGCTGCTACTGGAAGTGACAACACACTGTAAGAGATTCTGCTGCTGAGGACATCAACTTTTTGTTATCAGTGCAAGTAGACAGAGAAAATGAAAAAAAAATGGATTATAATAATGGATAGAGCACAAGGAGTCCATTTATTTTGTATTACATAGTATTCAATATGCAAAGGCCCTTGGGAATCATTCATACACAACCTTCCAGTTCAGCTTTGTGCTTTGTTAATTACAGTGAGTCAAAATAGACAAAGCCTTTCACAATTCATAAGTTTATCATCATCCATCTGATACCACTGTTGATAAAATTTGATATTATGTTTGGAGCCTACTTCTTCTGCAGCTGCTGGAATTTTGAGGGGATGTGGTGGGGTGAAGCTGGAGAGAATGCTCTGCACACCCACACTTGAACAGCTCCAACTTTCAACAGCCTTTCATTTCAGCGTGGTTCTCATCCAAATTTGGGTTATGGCCTCTTTGTAGTCACTACTTTGGCACGGCTGAGACACTGAAAATCTGTTTTCACTTGTGACCTCTCCAATTTTCTACAAAATTTCACATCGTGTTGTGGAGAATCTTGTCGTGAGGGTATCTGAGTACCTTTGTGAATGCTGTTTTTGTTATTTCTTCCTCAGCATGACAGTTATTTATATTACAGTGATAAAAGACTAAACTCGGTTCTCTGACAGGAGAGGGCATCTTGATTGATGGATTTTGCAGCATAAGTCAATCAGTCAGTTCATTTTGGAATTTTTTTTTTCCTTGCAATAGAGAACAAATTTCTACAAAGAAATGCACTATATGAAAAAAGTGATGTGAAAAATCAGTTGAAAATGGAATTAATTTTTAATTGAACCAAAATATACAAATTTTAGCAAAGCATACATTTTTTCAGAGTTGTTTTGGGAATTTTTTGTCTCTGAATGCTAGACGAAATGAAAATTGGCAGCTATAATTATCTGGAAAACCAGAAGCATCTTTGAATTAAGACTTCTACTTTCTTCCTGGGTTTTTAATGGCTTTCTGAGCTAGCTTTTGATGGCAATGTCCTTTTTTCTGCTATTGTAACTCCAAAATAATTTGCTAAAATATTTGAGTGACTACAAAAAACAGTCTTTTTAATAATAGAAAGGAAGAAAAATAGCTCATGTATCTTACTAGTCTTTTTCATGATAGTTGTGGACAGCATAAAAGTTTGGTGTAGATGATAGCTGAAAACAGAATTGCCACCCAGGTGGGTGAATGCCAAATTGGCTGAGGCTGGCGTTCAGAAACACTGAAAGCAACAAATGCCATTTAGTTAAGATTTACTCCAGCACAAACAAGAATAAATGTGAGGAAAATTCCAAGTGAAATGGGGGTGTGGGGGATCTTCAGTACCATTATTCCTACAGCTGTTTGTAACTAACAGCAGCGTGTTCGTATATTACTGCGTGTACTGGTGGTGGTAAATATTGTAGGAATTCTCTGGTGCCTGAAATGGAGTTAGTGGTTCTGCAGTACCAAAGAATATCATCTGCTTTTCTGTAAGCTGCTGTCTGTTCGCCCCTTTTTCAGAGAACCTGATCAATTGGATTAGTTTCTCAGAGGCTTTAATAGAGCTGTCATCTTTCAGGTTTATACTTATGTAAAAAGGTTTGTGGTTCTTGAAACAATATTCAAAAACTAACGTGATTTAGTCAGATTTCATCTTTACTGGGTTTGGGAGGGGAAAAATGGAGATGTCTTACTATCTGCTGCTTTCTATCTGCTAAACCCCTCTGTAAACTTGAAATTATTAAAGTGTGTTTGCTGATACTGCATTGGATTCTAGGAATTGTTAATGGTCAGCATATTTCAGGACTGGGCTTCTGTTCCGTAACAACCTTTGGTTTATTTGAATTCTTTCCTTAAGTACTTAGAAATTATTGCATAGAAATGTACCATATAGAACAGTTCCGTAAGTTTTGTATATTCTTGTTCAGGAAAAACTCTTGATTCCCGGTAATTTAAACGAATTACTTTTTTAACTTTAAATGCTTTAGTTTTCATCTACCTTGTTAAACTTGCTTGAACCATGACACACGAGACAGCTTTAGTGTAACCTTAAATACAATTTTAGATGACCATATTTTGATTTCCATGGTCAGAGTACACCCAAGGAGTACTTTAGGATTGGATAAGCAGGGGTCCCAGTTGTGTTTTTATTTACTCAAATGTAAGTTCTGTTTTCATTTGCTCAAATGTGAGGTACAGGCGTGTGTGAGATGAGGATCCTCGCTGATCTTGGCATCT
Organism: Leptocoma aspasia; assembly: GCA_013399835.1. NCBI lineage: Eukaryota > Metazoa > Chordata > Aves > Passeriformes > Nectariniidae > Leptocoma > Leptocoma aspasia. Next base: position 1,877,322 of record VXAX01003787.1, read on the forward strand.
CTCTGTGGGTTTCAGCCGAGTCCTTGCTGCCACCTTCTGGTGTTTGCTCCTTGCTCAGCACAGCCTGGAGGGAAGGGGGATGCCAATGGGTGTGTAGCTGGCTGTGCCTGCAGGGTTCCCAGGCACAGCAGCTCCAAGGTGAAGGAGGGGATAAGGTCCCAGCTCACAGGAGATTATTGCCAACATGGTACTAACTCAACGGTCTTTCTTACTTGATAGAGAGGAAAGGGTCCTCTTGGAGCTGCAGCCAAAACCAAATGGACAGTAATAAAATTATGCCGGATATTATTATTGATTGGGATTGTCCAGTGCCTTTTCATATCTTTTCTGTGTCTTGCATGTAGGTACATAATGCAAAATCTCCTTTCTTATTCCAGCAGTTTGTCAATATAACAATCCTGCCCATTCCAATGGCCAGTTTGTTCCTCAGTAGGTTTGAGGGGTATTTTTTGTGGGTTTATTTGGGGTTTTTGTTGTTGTTGATGGGTTGGTTTTTTAAATCTTTCCAGACACAAATAAAATGTTCTAAGGTGAAGTCTGCATCCCACTGCAGTAATCAGCAAGTTGCCATTGCCTTGAGTAGGGTGGTGATTGTTGCTTTACCTGCAACTTCTGCATAGGCAGAAATGATTATTTTATTATTTGTGTGAAACAATGAAATGGGAAGTTCTCGGGCAGCAGATACCCTGGGAGATGATCCATGCCCTTGGTACGGGGTGGTGGTGAAAGGCTTGGCTGTCCCAGGCTGGGCTGCGGGCACTCCAAGCTCTCTGCTGGGAAAAAGCAGGCACGGCACTGAGCATCAGCCCTGGCTCCTTCCCAGAGAACAGATGGGCCATCACCTTGCCTTGTTTACCCTCTCCATCATTTTCTGAATCACCAGGTTGCAATTTCTGGACCTGCTTTTGTTGTACAGGGAATCTTGAACTCCCTCCAAAGCAACAACACACATTTTGAGTTAAGGGAAGACAGCAGAAGGGGAAACAGGCTGATGTAACGTGAGAAACTGTCACTGAAACCTGCATTAATTTATACCCACAGAAAATGCTTTTATTACAATTAGGCCGGACTTTGAGTCAGGATTTGACTTCCTGCTGGTAGTAGGGTGATTCTTTTCAGGCATTAAAGTTTTCATAATTCACACCTGTGTCAAGCCAGAGGAGCAGGGATCTCTGAATACATCAGTTCTTACCAGTAGGATTTTAATATGAACTCAGCAAATACCTGTGCAGAGCGAGCTTTTGGGGGGAAAAAAGAAAGGGAGTACAACTTTAAGGTGTGTATCTGTCATCCTACCTTACTCCTTTATAGCCAATGATTTGCTGATTTGTCAGGGGTTGGCTGAAGCATAGAGGCATAAATGGATGTTTTGGTGGTCGGGTAGTTCAGTGACTGATTCTGAGTTTTTTATTAGGAGTGGAAATCAAATGGCCCAGTATTATGATGTTGGAATCATCCAGTGCTGGGTCTAAGATTAGTCTTACAGGGCACATGAAATGAGTTAGTGGCATCTGTTCCTTGTATCTCAACCTCTTGGATGGGCAAGGGGAGGATTGTGAAGAGATGCAGACTCTGCACTTGGAACTCCCTGTGAGAAGGGCAGCGTGGATTAATGTATTAAAGCAGTATGCAAAGGCATTCTCTGGCATGGAAGCCAGTGGTTGCTCTGCTTCTCCTCAGGACCTCTCAATAACAAGAAGGATAGTTAGGAGGTAATTCCAAAGTTCTTTGGCTCCTGCTTCCCCAAACTAAGCTTCTAATGCTTGGCAGAGGAGCATGGTTTCCTCACACGTAGCCAGATCTCTCTCTGCTTTTGTCTTGTGGAGCACTTGCACTGTGGTTTGGATTTCTTGGGAGTGACCTTGTCTGACTGAACAAGCAAATGTTCTGATGTCATGTCTCCGTTTTTCTTTGTCCTTTGTCACCCATTACGTGACATATAGGAAAAATAAGATTTATTTTGTTTCTACATCATGATTCCTGAATTAATCTTTATATTTCAGCTGTGTTTATATGACTCTTAATGAAACAGGATCTCTTCTTGCATTATCTCGATGATTAATGGTTGTTGTTGAAAAAAACAGATGTGACTTAATGTTAGAAGTGCAAATTATTTCCAGCCTGCAATTATAGTGAATTAGTTTAACCATTAATATCTTCCAAATTGAATTATGCTGTATATGAGGTCACTGGTAGTGGCTGCAACTAATACCTGGCCATATGTGTCTGTCTATTATTTTAACCTACTCATTGTTATATCCAAAGACATAATTGATGTCACAAAACGGGGTTTGTTATGCTTTATTAACTTCTATTAATTACTGGGATCACTGAACACCTGACTGCTCCATCCCTGTGTGTGCAGCTGCTCAGGAAACACCCTCAAAGGCTGGGAGCAGCCAAGCAGTTCAGACCCAGCGTTCTGCTCTTTCCTTCATGGTAATGAATGCTGTGCTTTCTTTCCTAAAATTCAGTCATTCCTTTAAATACACCTTCAAATCTTATTATGTGATGCAAGCAAATACAAACAAAACCATAGCAGAGAAGTCAATTCCCTTGGTTCACTTCATCTCCATTTTTATTACTGCTGCTAATTGTGAAGGACTTCAGGCAGGAAATTCCATGTAGTTGAACTTAATGGCTTATTTGAATCAGGTAGGCATATTCTACTGAAAATATTCTGCTCACTAAATGAAATTTGTTCATTAAAAGAAATATGCAGTTTGTTACAATTGGTAGCATTTCATACTCTGAAATTTAAGCAATTTTGTAATGGTGATGATAATGGTATTAGCTTATAAAATTTCTGGTTTGTAGAAGAGCTTAAGGTAATTTTAGAAAGTAAAGACTCCGTCTTAACTATCACATTGAAAAATGCAGAAGGCATACATTTAAATTTTGTGGATTTTAATAATTTAGTATTTAGTATGGGAAGATATTGGTGTAAACAGAGCTGTGTCATAGAGCTCTACACCCCACAGGAACAATTTATGAATTTGAGTTTCTAGGCCTGGTTTTTGTCCTTGTTTAAGATGGAAAGTAGTAAGTAGCTTTGCCCCCCACATAATTGGTTTTGTATTTTTAAAGAGCAACTGTTATACTGTTTTCATTAACATTTGTGTTAATGAAAACAATTGGGAAAAGCAACATCTGCTTTACTTAGAACAGCTCCAAGTTCTGTAAAGTGTACAAAGGGCTGTGAGTAAATACAAACCAATAAAGGCCTTGCCAGGGTGCTGCATTAATGTGTTTGGAAGAAAGACAGCAGCTAAAAGTTTGCTTAAATGCTTCAATAAGCATGATCAGAAAGGTGGTATTTGCACAAGCAGTTCCACCTTCCGAAACATCCCCACTGATTTCCTGAATCTGCTTTGGGCGAGCAAGGTTTGTCTGATCAACTCTTAAGGGAAACTTTCACCAGTGGATAGTAAAAAGTAAAAGAAGAAATATAATCCAATTTAAACAAAGAACTGACTGCTTTAGAGACATTGTCTTTTTCATTTCCACTCTGTGCTTTTTCTTTTTTGCTCTATTGCTTTGAAAGGCAAGGACTTACGACTTTTATCCTTCCTAAAATATTTCAGGTCAGCAAGCCAGCATAAAATGTATCTTCCTGCTTACGTGTGCACTCAGTCTTCAGGTCCATATCAGTACATTTGCTAAAGGAATAATAAATTACTTAATTATCTGATAGTAATTAGTGCTGCTCATAGAGAGCCCTGTGAATAGCAGTCTGTGGACTGGAATGGTTTATTTACAGATAGTGTGGTTTGTTTTCCTTAGGATGTTTTCAAATTGTGTTTGGCTGTCACAGTATAACTGAAACATCAATGAAATAAAGTGAAGGATTGCCTGCAGTGTCTAGAAGGCAGTTGTCTAAGATCCATGGGTTTTTGAGAATTAGATATAACTTAGCTTTGAGATACAGGTTCCTAGCCTGCAAATTTAATGAGTAATCAAGAGGAATTATTATTTCATGCCTAATGTTCCTGCTAGGAAGGTATTTACAGTTCAATTTTTATTTTGAATGGCTGTGCATGTCAAGAGAAAACAATTACTTCATTGTTACATAGAGGCATCACTCACTCAGGTTTTAAATAAAAATCGTGCAGAAGTAAATATAAGTAGAAGCTCACATCTGGTTCTCTTGTCGCTAATCTGGGGCACTGAAAATGTGATTTATGGCCTCCAAAGTGTTTGTACGTGGACTTCCAAGGCCTTTTGTCACTGTCACCATGGAAAGGAGCTGGAAAGGAACACACCTAGTCCAGAGCATGCCAGTAGACATGAGGGAGCAAAGGGCTGCCCAGAAGGTGATGGCAGAGAGCATCCAAGGCCTGGTGGAAATGAGGGTATTGATGACTTGGCAGGACCTGGGAATTTCAGCAGATTTCAGGAGCCCGTGCCTTTGATTTGTGGATGCACTCTGTGGAAGCGATGACAGCCTGAATGTGTGGGTTATCCTTTAAATAGATGACCTATTCATGGGTAGGAAAATAGAGCTGAGCCTGGCTGGGAAGGCAAAATATGATTCTAATAGAAGCTCACACCGCAATGGGAGACAGGAGATCTATTTCCTTCTCAGTTGCATGTCTCCCATAGCCCTGAATAAACCACTTAATGGCACTGATGATGTACTGATCCAGCCAGGAAACAGATGTTTCACTTCCCCACTTCACAGAGCATTATGAAGATGGAACCATCTGATCAGTCAGGGATGGTGTGGTGACAAGGGTGACATCAATTCTGGTGATGAAGATGTGTGGGGTGAGAATCCAAGTCTGCTGAATCCAAAATACTAGAACCAGAGAAGATTCATCAGTGGTTTCACGTGCTGGTTGTGGCATGCAGACATCTGCAGGCTATTTGAAGATGAAATAGTGAATGAATGGCTATAAGGAAATGAGCTATTTTGTGTTCTAAAATATCATTAGTCTTGAGGGAGAGAGTCATGAAAAGCACGGAGGGCATGTGGTGCACAAATGCCCTGCATAGAGTCAGTGCCTAAGGGATTAAGCTGTTCTAGGTTTGCTTAACCACCACTCACAAAGTAAGAGCCAGAACTGCTTCCAGGTCTGCTGCTGGCATGAAAACCCCCATCATCTCACAGTCCTCCAAGGAAGGTTCTCTGAGCGCGGGATGAATTTGCTGTTGCAACGCAACATATGGCTGTACCTGGCACCAGTTCCTCCAAGACATCCCATATGCTTGCAGTCTGGAAGTTGTTTGCAAAGAGCTTCACTGACTCATCCCAAGTATGTAATCAGCTGGCAATAATAATAAAGAAGTGATCTCAATTTATTACAGGTTAGGTTTTTATTTCTGTGGACTGAATTTCATCAGATCAGAGTATCATTTTTCTAACAGAGGAGGAAGCAAGTGTGCTGAGTACCTGGGTGTCACAGCCAGGCAAGTCACAAAATTAGTTATCTGTCAGATTTTACTTCAGAAATGGTGATATCTGTTGGTGGAAAGTATTAAGTTGTTAAGTTATTAACAGTTAAGGTATCCGTCGGTGGAAAGCTGACATTTTTTGCATGTTGAAAGGCATTTTGCAGACATCATTCAGTTTTTTGAACCTCCCTGATGGATGTGTGTTGGTGCTTTCCATCCCTAAGGAAGGGAGTTACAGGAGGAATGAGTTCTTATTTCAATAATCAGTGCTAAAATCTGTTGGTGGTAACCTCAGCTTTCCCCCATGATATGGGAGAAGGAGGGAAACAGTTCTTTTTACATTCTGGAAATTAATTAAAAAAAAAAAATTACTGGGCCTTTATAACCTTTTAGGAGTCCAGGGCTGAGACCTTAACACAAATGCTCTTGTGTTTTCACCGACACACCAAATTATTTTGATCTCTTGGGATTCCAGTGGAATTCTAGTCAGGATCTATGGTGGAATTTTGTAAGGGAATGCTCTCTGAAATTCTGTGTTGTGGGGGTGAATAGATCTAATATTCAGATCAGCTGCAGGCAATCTGCAAGGTTTTACTCCGTGTCTGTGAACACACCACGCATTACAGTGACAAATGATGGAGATAATTATGAAAAAGAGGATTTGGAAATTCTGGCTCAGGCTGGAGTATTTTAATATAGTTTAAAAAACACCATCTTTTATAAAGCAAGCTTGCTCCTAAAACTTCCCTTCCTTCCTGATAATTTGCAATCCTGGCAATGAGACAGCCTTTTCAAGCAGGAGAGCTGAGTGGCAGGATTTGGAATGCTGCTGGAATGCTCCTCCTTTGGCCCCCAGGAGTGGATTGGGGTGGCTGTGAGCTCCTCTGGAAGGCTCTGGCACTCGCCCCCATCCCAACAGCACCACAGAGTTTGGCTCCTGCTCACTGTGGCTCAGGCATTGCTGCAGCTGAGGGACAGATACTAATTCAATTACATGAGCAACTTGGGAGCCCATTAGAGGCTGCTGCTTCTCTGCTATCAGAATGAGACAGTGTTTTGCTGGGAATGTAGCATTTTTCAGGTTGCATATATGAGAGCAGCTAAATCACAGCAAGGACTCTGCAGTAAATGTGCATCTATGTAATGCTGAAGGTTACAAGGGTAAGCAGCAAAGGTTTTCATCAAAACCAAACCAACCTGAGGAGTTAATGACTTCCTCTCTGACATGAGTTTAGTGAAGCATGGACTGTGAACCCAAGCTAAACCTGGGGTATTTCAAGTGGCCCTTCAAAAGGGACCATGTTCAATGCCCAACAGTGTAAAGATTCTAACAAAATGTTCATGGCAGAAAATGATGAGTACACAAGAAGGAAATCTTGGAATTCCTCAACTCAAGGGCAGGAGTGTGCATTGCTGGTCTGGCATTAGAGAAAGTGCATATGTTTTCCAGAACTGAAGTTGGTATTGGTGTATTAGATGCTGGCACCTATCTCAACATGCACAGCTTTAAATGCAGAAAACACATGTTCATTGCCATAGTCTTGTTCTTTTTAGGGGCTTTCACCTGCAGTTTTTCTTGCAATGAAACATGACCACCTGTCTGCTTCTATTGTGTGTAAGGTGCAGTAATGTGGTGGTGGATCCTGGCTCTAAAGTGAAGAGAAAGGAATAAACAAGTTCTGGCTAAGGAAGGGCAAAGTGCATATGAAGGCACTTGCAGTTGGAAAAGCAAATTATGTGATTCAGAGCAAGTTATTAGAAATGGGCAAATATGTGACTGTGGATAATGTGGATGTGTTTGAGTAAAAGTCTTCTCTTTGCAATAATAACCTCCTTTGTGGAAGACAAAGTGGTCACAGCTCTCCTCATGGGGTTTTTGCACTGGAGTTCTTTCGGAGGCCAAGAAAAGTATCTGCATGACATGATTAGAATTGTGTTCACAAAACATGGCATCTGACCTTACAAAAAAGAAAATCAATGCAGAACAAGTCCTGATTAGATTTTTTTTTGCCAACATTGCACTTTTTAAACTCACATGGATGTGCAAGGTGAAGTACAGTGTGTAAGCTACGGGCTTATGGTTTTGCTCTGAGAGGATGAATAAATAAAGAATTTGCAATTCATTTTATCTTGCAAAGTCACATTTTACCTCCCCTCATGTAAATGGATTGTATTCATTTTGTTAGTGCTTGGAAGAGCATTTTGGCAAGCTAAATGTCTAGAAGGAAGGTTTAGATCCACATTTTGAAAAGTTCATGGATGAGGCAGTAAGTTTTTGTTCTCTTCCAAGGAACAGCAGAGTTCACCCTTTTCTCTTTACATACAGAGGTGCTGCTCTGCCTTTTGGAAGCAGAATGTGAATGACTTGTTACTGAACCACATTTAGTTTGCTTTTTTTCCTGTCCAAAACAACAAGTGAATAATTTATTTGCCAATTCAGTTTGTTTTAAAGAACATGTTTTTTTCCACAAAGGATATAAGTGATGCACATATTAAAAATTCAGAACTTCTCAGAAAATTTGTTGCTGGTGTCTCAGACCTGCTTAATGCACTTAAACACGTAGGGTTTTTTGCTAATTAAGCCTGTAGATAACTAGTTATGCTTCTGGGAGCTGCTCAGGACCATTTTGATTTTAAGTAGTTTCTTTAATTTTACTGAGATCCAAAACAACGTGGCTCATATTTAGCTGATCCATGAGCCGCTCTTGTGGCACATCCCAGCCCTGCAGGTGTCACATGGAGCATGTTAAGCTGTGCTCAGTGAACCAGCAGGAAAGAGGCAGTGAAGAAATGGCATTAAAGTTCTAATGACATTATTGCAGAGTGAGGAATTGCTGGAGCTGATCAGTTGAGCCAGTCAGTGTCTACAGCCAGCATTGTTTCCTACACCATGATGTTTGATTTCCTGTTTGACAAATGTGCAGCCTTGCTGAGTCCATGGGGTAGTTATAATTAGGATAGAAGTTACAGCCTGGTGAATTTAACTCCGCTAACAGCTTCACATGCCTGTGAAGATGCGCAAGACTGACAAAAACGAAAAGTGAAATGCAGCTATTTGGTGGAAGCAATGAAGTTCCACAAAATGTTCCTTTTGGCTTTTCAGAATGCTAGTGGTGAACGATGTGGCTTCACTCCTTCATCTAGAAATGAGGAGGACAATGTGTAAAACCACCCATTCCCTGCCTGTAATTGATATTCTGCAACCATGTAGTGTGGGATAAGACTTACCTTTCCAGGAGTACTAATCGTTGTCAATCAGTAATACTAATCAGTAATGACTTTCCATAAATCTCCCCAAGAGCAATCGGACCGCTCCAGCTTGGGACCTGCTGTAAAAAATTGCCTGGGCTATCTAATCTCTGTGCTAGACAGAGCTGAAAATGCTGGCTCAAATTAGTTTTGTGATAGAGGCAAATAGCTCCATTTTGACATGCCTGAACTTGAAAAGATCTCCTTTAGCAGAAAATTGGGGAAAAGCTTAGTATGTCTTAATCCCAAATTTGAGATTTCATTTAAAAGTTTATAAGGACGATTTCTATATTTATGTTTAATTTTATCTAAAGCTGCAGGAACTCCGTCATTGCAGAGCTGCGCTTTAGTCTTCTCTCCCCCTATTATTCTGCTAAGGAGCATCTCAAACTTGACCAAAAAAAGAAAGTCCAGGCTGGGCAATTCCCATTTATCTGCTGTGCTGGTTTTTGTGTTGGCTGAGGACCCTGAATGGACAGGGCTCCATCAAGTCATGTGCTCTGTATCCACCTGTGCCCTGGCATTCTTCCAGCTGGATGTGCTATCTTCAGACCATTTTAAAGTGACAGAATTTTCACGTTTCCTCTGTGAAACTCTTTCATGCAGCTTTTCCTGATATTGTACTTAACGTTTTTCTTAAACATGATGTCAGGCCATTGCTGTGGCATACAACCCTTGTCCTGTTCTTCTCTTTGTATGGTTCAAATCCACCTGAGCAGCATTATTATTCTCACTCTTTATTGCCTTTATTAATCCTTTGTGGAAGCTCCAAAGCGGTATTTGGTTTTTGTCTTGTTTGGATCCTTCTAAACCAGATGATGCCTTTGTAGAACTGAGATGTTGACAGGCATATCTGGGGGGAAAAATCTACGTATCAGTGGCTCTGATATGAAATTATGGCCCTGTGCACAACCCTCAAAATGGGAAACTCATGCAGCATTTTGACTTTTAATTTTGCTTCTTCTAACTGCTTTTAAAGCACCTCCCTTTAAACATAGGCATGCTTGGGTTTCCCTATAATATTTGACTGCATGGCTTCTCAGGGATGCTCCTGATATTCAATTATGTCCAGCTAGTGTAGGATGACTAACACTATGCTTATGGCATCTGTCTTACAGTTCCTGTATAAACTATCTTGCTGCTCTTGGCTTCTCTCTGTAAGGATCAAACTCTTGGAGGCTGCCTAATGCTGCACTGGTTCCTGATCTGTCCTTTCTAGAACTGATTCTTTTCTTTTCCCTGAGCTGTTTCGAGGAGGTGTTTATTCCCTGTAAACAAATCTTCTGGATTTTTACTTTACTGGGACGTTTTGTTTGTTACTCATTTATGTTAATTTTGTTTTGTTACTTGTTCTCTATCACCCTCATAGTTCCATCAAGACCATCTCTGAATATTCATTTGTGGTTTTAGCACAGGATTTTTAAATCCCTTCCTCTGGAGAGGACCTTTAATCTCTGTTGTTTTTCACCTAGAGCAGTAATGAAAATTTAGAAGTCACTTTGTTGTCCTGTTGTTTAGGTATCCAAAAAGACTTCTCTGTCTTCCTTGCCTGCTTCTCCCTAAATTTTCTACAAAAATAGGCTTCAGCTACTGGCACCTATATAATACAGCACTTGTGTTACTATTTGTTGTTTCTAAATCAAGGCTGTTTACTGGGTTTAAATGTCAGTTGTTTCTAGTCTCAGAAGAGTAATGTTTCCCTATAAACGAAGGTAATGGATGTTTTCTCTCTGCTGCCATTATGACAGCAGAGTGATTCAGGTGACACCAAGAAAGAAACCCTAAACACGAGCAATTAACAACTGATTGCAGGGCCCTGCTCTGTGAGCAGTGTTAAAAGTACAAATGAGCAATTGTGGAAGGGAAGCCTAATCTAATACACAGAGTGGATTCGTGCCTCAGGCCCGTGGTGCATTTTCACAGCAATGCAATCATAGGTTTTATGACCCTACACTTCACAGTAAGATTAGAAAAAAACTCTCTTCGTTCCTGTCCAGAAATTGAGAAAGGCTGGTGAGATGGGTGTGCACTTTAACCTCCTGTATTTAAGAACCCAACCTATGGAAAACATCGTGGTTTTGGCAGAAGAATTCTGAATACCCAAATGTGATTTATACGCAGGTGGTTTATGGGGAAACTACAGTTCCTGCGAGAGGATTGTTGTGTAGTGATACAGCAGTGGTATTGCTGTAGGCATTGTCTTCTGAACCTGTAGTAGGGGAAATCTGTGGGTGCAGATAAAATCTTGGTTTAGGAAAGCTGACAAGGCAGGAGACCAGCTTTGGTGTTTGGGGCCCTCCATGTGGTTTAACAGTGAGCAACTAAACAGTGCAGACTAGAAGGAGATAGTATATTGTAAATAATTTATGCTAAACAGACCGCCTGAAAGGTAAAGGTTTTTGGACTCTCTGGATCTGAGTTAGCAAACAGCTCTGAGTTTGGCAAAAGGGAGATGGGATCTGCAGCAGACATTGGAATGAATACACAAGTGTGTGGTTATCAAGGGCCAGCAGTTGTGAAAAAAAGATTGTGTGCTTTGTCGAGGAGAAGATGTGAAAATGGCTGATGGTCAACTGTTATATAACCTAACAATGCCTTTTAAAGCTCTGCAGTGTTTTCCTTTTATAGTTTTCTTCCTCCTGGTGGGTGAAAGGGAATTATCTAAATTTATTTCATGTCTCCTAGCAGCTTCCTTATCTGTCCTATGGACTTGCTTTTGAGTTGTGCTAAATCTCTTAAACTCTGAAATCTTTTAGCGCTGATGAAATCTGTTTTGCTGCCTTGTTTAGGGAAATGGCTTTATCTGTGGTCCTGCCATAACTCCTGACATCAAACACCATCTGCCTCTCCGCTTCCTGAGCGCAGTAGCTGCCCTGTACTGTCATCCAGGAGCTGATACCCAAGGAATGGGAGCCAGCACTGAAGGCTCCACAAAGCCAGGGAGCACACAATGCCTTCCCCACACCAGGAGGAGCTGATCCCCACAAAGAACAGGAGGGGGGCAAAGCAGGGCAGTGTCTGACAGGCAGGAGTTGAAGGCACCCCTGTGTGGGATGTGCTCTGGGCACAGAGCTGACCTCCAGCCCGCAGCAGTTACCTTTTGGGACTAAATACCATTTATGCAGGGTTTTTATTTGAAATTCCATTAGTATTTGTGTTGGTTCTCTGCTTGGTGTGCTTGGTGTTAACAGGACTTTAGTGTGTGTGTGAGATGCAGCTCAATCAGAACTTTGTCCAGCACAGGTGCCTCACCTGTGCCTTACCTGCACAGCTCGGTGCCAGGAGCATGCTGCTCCTGTTGGCCAGAGCAGTAGGGGAGAGGCATCTGATTCACTGTTCTAAACTTCGCTTCCCTCCTGTAGTTTTTGGTGTTTGTGGTTTTTTCCCTCCACCTCCTGCTACGTGTAGTTTAAATGTGGCAAATGCTGTTAGGCAGGAAAGGACTAAACTCTTCTGCCTCCTGAAAAAGATGGAAAGACTGCCAACTATGCACAAGCACAAGTCACCCCAAATAAAGATGAAGGTGTCCTGCTTTGTTGGGATTTGTGCAGAAAGAAACAAGGAGTTCCCAGCTGCTGAGGAGTAAATAAGGAAAAATCAGTCATCAACCCTGTTAGCTTTATTGCAGGAGAGAGAAATTTCCTTTTGGGACTAAATACCATTTATGCAGGGTTTTTATTTGAAATTCCATTAGTATTTGTGTTGGTTCTCTGCTTGGTGTGCTTGGTGTTAACAGGACTTTAGTGTGTGTGTGAGATGCATCTCAATCAGAACATGCTCTCCCTGAGAATGCATGAGGGAACAGTCATATCAGGAAAAAGTCAGGAGCTGGGACATGTAAAAATTGGTGTGTGCTGCGAAGTGGAGCATCCTGAAATCTGCAAATCATGTTATGACTAAGAAGTACAAGAAAAGGCTGAGGTGTGAACAGGGGAGCAAGCATGGATATTATGACAGCTCATACACCACAGTGCTCATAACAAATGTTTTTCTTGATAGCTATGAAACGTTATCCCCGTGGAAAAATAGAATATTCAGCTCCATGGGAAATATGCCTCAACAAAACTAAAACATCAATGTGTCTTTTTACACATTTTGCTGGGGATGTAATTTTCACTCTAATTCTGAAGCCACAAGATTACGAGATAAAACAGTGTGTTAAAGCATCTTGACTACTGTGCCAGTGTAAAGTGGTAGAAATACTGTGAGTTTTTAATAGCCAGTATGAATATTGAAGTGTTCAATCTGCATGTGTTGGGGTTAAGTAATGTGAATTGACTTAGTGCTGTTCTTCTAAGGGTTCACACATAAATAATTGATTTTTACTTAAGAGTAAGCATCCTTTAAAATAAAAAAAATCCAAACCAATAGAGAGTTTCTGGTTGAACTAGAATAGGCAGTTGTAAAAGAGTTTGCTAGCAAAGACAACACAAAATGGTCTTTCCACACATCTGTCTTCACTTCTCTTACGAGCTGTGGATTGTAGCAGGGAAGGGGACTTTACTCAATAAATTAAAGAAGAAAATCAACAGGGTTTATAAATCTGAAGCTTCAGAGAAAGATACTGCAGTGGTGGTTTGCAAAAGCAGGCAGAAGTTGAAGTGGTGAAACGATATCTTTTTGACCCTCTGTCAACATTGTATAAAATAAGTGAAAGGGAGAGAGAAGGGTGCTGCTGGTTGAGGTTCTTGCCAGGATGCCCTGTTGTGATCCAGGAGGAAGAAGCAGCTGAAATACCTCTCCCATATCTCCAAGGGTTACTTAAATCACCAGACTGTCTGCTCTCTGATGCCATCTCTTGTTTCTCCATGTCCTTTTCCACAGAAAGAGCTCCCTGACACGTGAAGAAAAGGTTTGCCTTTTTTATTTTGAAGGATTTCAGTGAGGCTGGAGTGTTTCTTGTGAAGATGAGCTGTTCTCCGTGAAGCAGGACCTCGTTCATCAGTTGTTAGCCCAGTCACATTAGGCATGTGTTGCCAGATAACAGGGTACTCTCCAAATCTGAAGCTGTGCATTTCACAATTTCCTTTTTATTCTGAGTGTTCAGAGAGGCTCGGAGAAGTTCACCAGAGCAGGGAATTGCTGGCTTTGAGCACTGCTGAACTTGTGAGTGTTTGTACACCAGCCAGCAGGGATTGTTCCCTTCGAGTCTCTCCGTGTACATCAAGTTTATAGGCTTAAGATGTTCGGGCAGCTCTTTTCTCCCAGGAACTAGTGAAGGATGTGAGTAGTAGCAGAAGTTTTGCTGTTGCTGCTGCATTTAGTTAGGTCTTACTTCACTTCTGGAGGCATCCTCAACCGTGGCAAGTGAACCTCAAGGCGCAGGCTTTTTGTCTTTGTTTTCTAACTTCTTATTTTAGAAGGGAAAGGGCGACACTGCACAATTAAGGAATTACACAGGGGCGAGTTTTAAGCTACTTTTCAAAAGTAATAATGAAATAGGAGTAATCTTCCCCCTTTGCTCATGTCTGCCATTCCCTCAACAGCCTCTTACAAATGGGGTGTAGTTGCAGCATAGGCTTTGTTTTGTCTCTGACCAGTGCTGCTCTACTCTCCGTTCTCTTCCATGTCATGCAAGTATGAATCCTTTTTGGGAGTTTGAATGTGTTTCTGTGGTGCATCAGAGACAGGCCCAGATTTTTAAGGCAGCTGGGTGGAAAGCTGGCTGAGGAAGCCATGGGAAGCTGTCCTGGTTTTAGGCTCTAACACATGTGTCTCTGGCTGGCTATGAAAGGTGGGTAGTGCTTGTGAATTCTGAGTTTGGATTTACATCCAGACAGTTCTTTAGTGAAATACAATGTCTGAATCTCAGGCTGTATCCCTTTAGTTCTCTTGCTTTTTCTCCCCACCATGATCTGTCAAAAAATAAATCCAGTCCTTTTGCTAATAATAAACCTCACTGAGATTTGCAGTGGAACTTCATATACAGCACACACTCATCTGTTCTTTGCAGGTTGGGAAAAGCTCTCGCCTACCTTCCCACACCTCCCCAAAATCTGGTTACAGCCCACTTTATGCTCCATCCATATATAAATTACTTATATTTTGTCACTGTGGATGTTTACCGCTTGTTAATAAGCTATTAATGTTCTTCATCTAAGAATAAAGCAGAAACAAAAAAAGGGTTGATGTAACAACTAAATCTGAGCATCCTTAAATTTGAGCAAAAGGAATTACTGATGCCCTCAGTCAGTAACAGCACAGCATGTTTTAAACAGACAAAGAATGATTTTGGCTGACTTGGATGACTTGAAGTCACCCAGGAAATTAGTCTGTACTCTGAGTGTTTCAGGGTGGGGCTGTTTCTAGTCTTCTCCCCCCCTTGCCTTCTGGGAGTAAACACATAATTTTGTAAGCACGTGTTAATTTGGTGACAATCCAGATACGGGGATGGCATCAGGATGGGGGTGAATCACACAGGAAATCTGAGAGAGGAGCTCAGCTTTGAGTTCTATGACTCAATAGAAAAACTCTCTGAATGTAAAGAATAGCCAGACACTGCATCACTGATGAAAATTAAAATATGAAAGGATTGGACTGAGTCACTTAACAAGTAAATAAATGGTAAATGAACTGTGTAATTTACCTTGGCTCAGATTTATTGCCTCATAAAAGAGAAGCCCTCCTCAGCTGCACGGGGTGTGTGGTTCCAGCAGTGGTAGGAAATGCCTTATTCTGAGGCAGGAGATGGGGAATGGAGTTGGGCATGACTGTAACGATCTAAGACAGAAGCCAGATCTGACAATACTTGGCATCCCTGATTAATGATTTCCCTGGTATTTAGCTGTCTTATTGCTATGTCAATGCTTCCCTAATCAGAAAATCAAAGTACCAAGTGACAAACATTGATGATGCCTGGAGCACTGCTGGTGGTAACCTTGAAAGTGTAATATATGAAAAGTTCCACTTCAGGCTCTGGTAGTTTTAAAAGTAGGGGCTGAAAAAGACAGTGTGCCCACAAAACCATAATTTCCCTGGAAAAGGAAATCATGTTTGCTAGAGTTTTCTGTTCTTAAGGTGCAAAATTGGTAAAACTCATAACTGCTACCAACAGGTTCCAGTAATCATCAGAGTCATGTCACCCATACAGGTGGCAAGAGATTGGGAAGACTAGGCAAGAAGTCCAAAATACAGTGCTGGAAGCTTCCTGCTAGGCTAAGTTGAAATATAATCTTCTTTTCCTAAGTCTCCTGCTGAAGTGCTGAGAGTGGAATTGGCTATCCAGAGAACATTCACATTCTGAAAACTAATATCAACGTACGTCCTGCTGTCAAATTGAGATCCTTTCCAAATGCCTGGGGATTGATTGTCCACTGCACCAACCTGGAATAAAAATGCAGTTTTAAATGGAAAAATACATATGGAAGTAATGTGGCAGAGGAGGGAGCTAAGAGCATCCTGCTGGGGTTTGCCCTCACCTCAGGCATGAGTCTAACATCATCCTCTGCAATCAGCTCTCTTGGAAGGACAGCTTGTAATTACAGCAGCTCTCACAAGGAAAATTCCACTTTAGTATGGTACCCCCTTATCATTTATTATTTGTAAAAATTTAACCTTTACAGAGCAGATGGTACCCCAAAATAAAATAATTTTGATTTGGAAATTTTCCTCCTTGAAATTCCTCTGATACGCTGCTTTTAAATTGAAGCCTTACAGAGTAGTCCTGATTCAGGATGGAATGTTTATGTGAAAAGGAAGATAGCTGCATGCCTTATGGATGGAGGAAGTATAGCTAGGGCTAGGGTGAGTTACCTGGTCTTTCATGGCTTTATTTTCTTTTGGTGTTTATCAAAACTGAAACCCTGTATGTTTTTGCTTCTTGTAGGGCAGGTTTTTCGACGCCTTCCCTCAAGTCTCTTTGTTCACCACTGATTTTTCTCCAGTGTGTATGTCTAAGCTGAGAAACTCCGATCTAGGCAGTTGCTTGTCCAGGTTTATTTTAGAAAAACCACCTTTCTCAAGCCTACTTTTCCTCCCAGTCTGTGTTTTCTACCGTGTCACATTAGAAGGACGTGGCTTCCTGAGGAGATGTGTATTTTACATTTCAGTTGGCAAATCCATCCTTGCAGGAAACAAATCTCATCTGTGTTTGGTTGTACCAAGTAAAGCAGCAGAAATTTGTGCTAAGAAACAGCCTAATCTGACTGGAGCATATGTATTGGAACTATGCTCAAAATTGCATTGATAATTGTGAATTCCTTTATTTTGGTTCTGGAGAAGAAACAGACTGTTTCTTTTCTTCATACACTTTGCTCTTCTGCAGCCTTTCAGGCTCTCTCCTTTCCCCCTGGGCAGAAAGATTAATATGAACCAATGTCTGGGGAGAGCTTGGGTTTTCCTGCTTGCGCTTAGTTTCTTGGCAACTACCCTCTCTCTTTTTCCCTTTGTACATCTGATCAAAATAAATAGTGCTTTATGGTGGGAAGAGTTCACAAGGAAAGCTTGTCAAGCCAAAGGGTAGTAAGACTTGTCCTGGAAGGGACTGTGGACCAGCCTCAGGAGTGTGATAGAAGAGAGAGGACATTTTTCAAGCATCTGGCCAGATTATTTGCTTTGGCTTAATTAAGGGATTTACTCTAAGCCTCCAACTCACTCAGTTTTTTTATTATATTTCCAAAGATCTGCTTGGAACCAACAAAGCATGTTACGCATTATACTAATTTTGTATGTTGGTATTAAAAAAATCTACTTAATTCTCATGTGTTTAAAACGTCTTCCCATAGGGTGTGGATACTTCTGCTTGACTAACAGACTATCACACAGGGAAGAAAGGCACACCATTATTTTTCTCCCAAATGCCATCAGCGTGTCCTCTGTAAGGGCATTCCTCAGTGCAGGCCAGTGTCTGGCACAGAGGGCAGGGAGGGTGTGTTTTGGTGGGAAGGAACACTTCATAACAGAAAAGTTGTAGTCTGGTGAGCCCAGCCTCTGAGCTGAGGGTGAAACATACAGCTGAGGAAGTAGTACATGTGGCATTAACACCACAAGAGGTGATGCCAGCACAGATAAATAAATATGTATCTCTGCACACATACGTATGCACTAAGAGTTTTGTGAAAACGCAGCTGTCTCAAACACATTTCCATTGCCTGCCAATCGCTGCAAATCTGTCATCATGCATGGCTTGGCATGCTTTGCCCTTTTGGAGCTGTGGTACAAAAAGTCAGTGCTGATGAGACACATTTATGCCAGGAAATACAAGAAATTAATTTCCTGCATTGATCAGTGGAAGGCGTCCAGACTGATTTCAATAATGAAAAATAACCCCCAAGCACTGCAGCACTAAAGCTTGAAGTTCACTTTCTGATAGTGCTACCTGCAGCTATCCAAGCTTCTGGAACAACTTTGTGTGAAATTATGTGAATAGGTTTTAAAAGTTCAACTACAAATCACCATTTCACTAGATAAGACTTGTGGTGCAGGGGAGAAACATTTTACTACACTAGTTCTCTGTGAGAATAATGCTCTATTTCATCTCTGCAGTAGCAACCTGGATGTTAGAATATATATCCCAGGAATCCGAGACCAGTTTTTCCTCCCTCTGTGGAAAGGCACTTCATCAGGTTCTGCAACAAACCAGTGTGTGAGATCTGACCGGGTCCTGGCAACTGAAGCAGTCTTGAATTATTTTCTGTTACTTTTTAACTGACAGCAAATCAAAAGGAATTGGGTCCTCTTGAAAATACTGAGGAGATTTGAAGAGGAAATTTTTTTTCATTTTGGCTGTAAAGGGATTAGGTATTGGAGACACATTTAATGGTAGAGATTCTTTTTAGAAGTTATTATTAGAACAAATACATTCTCGTCTCCCTCTCCTGGGAACTGATGCTACGCTGTTGTCTACCTTTGCTACCCAGGTGTGCAAACCAAACACCATTTCCCACAAACACCTTAAATGGCATTTTTCGCTACACTCAGTTTGATTTTGGGCACACCATGTGCTAATTAACTTTGGAATGTCTGGGCTATGTGCATCTCTCCAAACCCTAGAAATACTTTGCAATTTGCTGCAGAGGAGAAAGAGTTCCCATGGCATCAGTGTTATCAGTGGAGGTAAAAGCAGTTGCGAGCTGCAGCATCTTAAAGCTTGTCCATTTTTAATCGGATCCCTTGGAGCACTGCTCTCTGAGTCTGGACTAATGAGGAGCAAAAGTGAATGTGTCATCTGGGAATTCAGGTGAGGAGGAATAACGTTCCTCCTGACCCTGATAGCACGGCATTGTCACTTCCACAGGAGGCAGAATGCTCTCAGCTCCTCGCTGGAGCGGGGCATAAAATCCTAAGTGGCATTTAAAGAAATAACAACAAAGCCTCAGCCTGTGTGTCTCTTGTTTCAAACGCAGTGATTGAATACAAAATGCCTCTTTATGAACCAACAGGCATCCAGAAAGCAGAAGACTTGGTGGGTATTTTATTTTGAGACCCCTTTTTATGATTATGTATCTTACAATTATACTGCTGACTGTTTGTATCTGTCAGCAAGATGGCAAAGCAGCCCAGGTGTCAGCAGCCTGTGCCATCTGCCATATTAGATTGTGCACCGTGCTAGTTACAACAATGCTGTCATCTTAATATTCCAGATACCTTAATGAGTTTCTCAGACTAATTAGATGTGCAACTTGCGGAGATCATTGGATGCCAGATTGCGGTGGCTGGGAAAAAGCTCCTCGTTGTTCACAAGCGGCTTTATGATGGTGTTGGTGTATTTCAGACACAGAAACGAGGGGACATTTGATTTTAGGTTAAAGAAATTAATAAGCATGTGGAAATGTATTTTCCTGAGCTTGCCTTCCTATATCTTCACAGTTTACTTAGAAGCAAAACTGGCAGTCACCGAATGAGGAGTATCTATGTAGGAAGCAGCAAGATTAAAGAACTCTTACTTGATTTAATGTTTGTAAAAAATAAGAAAAATAGACAACTTTCTGTGATTGCCAAACAGGCAGTTGAAGTAGATGTTTTCTTTCTTAAATTTTTGACTGCTGTTTTGGCTTGGATTTCTCATTTTGCGTCATCAGTCACACGAGAGGAAGGGGAAAGGGAAATAGGGGAAAAGTTGTCTTTTGACAATAAGATCTGTAATGAAGCCCAACTGTCAGAGTATGAACTGTAGCAAATGAGGGGAAAACTGATCTGATTTAGTGTTCTGGGTCATGGGTGCAGGACTCAAACATTTCCCCAAGAAATGAAAATCCTGGCTGTAGGATTCAATGTGTTTGAAGGCAATTAATCAAGACAAATGGGCTTTCAACTTAGTAGGACTTCTGTCCTCAACATCTGATTCAGAGATTCATTCTGGTGTGTGGTTTGCATTTTGCTTAAATATTTATTCCTAGATGGTACACATCTACTGTTCAGTTAGGTAGGCTAAGTTCTCACAATAGTACTTGGAAGAATTAACTTCCAACAGGGATTTTAGTGTAACTTCTTGAGTGAGACATTCAGTCCGGGTTGGTAGAAGAGAGGCACAGCTAGCATTTTCCACCCTGGCTTTTGCCCTTCACTTTTCTTTCTCTAAGCATGAGTTTACCTGGAAAGTTTTGATTTTCAGGTAAAGGAGCCATTTCCTTTGTCTCCCTATGTCAGAAGTGTCACTCACCTGCTTTTGCTGCCTCTTTGCCAGACTCCCGTGACATTCCCACTGTACTTAGGGAGCATACTAATGGCACAGCACTAATGTGTGCCTCCTTTCACTCACTGGCAAGGCCTGGGCTAATAGCTTGCTATTGATAGAAATGAACTCTTGGGAAAGATCAATTAATTTGTGGCCTCTCTCTGCAGTGAATTGAACTATTTTGTTTGCAAGAGAGGGAAGAGGGAAAAATAGAAACAATTTGCTTGTAAGATGAAGCCAGCGTGGAGCCTCAGTTTCGGTGGAGGGTTTTGTGTGATCTTGGGTGCCTTCCTCAAAGCACTGAGCAGCTGGCAGCTCCCCATCCCACAGGGCAGTGCTGGGAAGAGCCTGCCCAGTAGGAAGGGGAGCAGCACCATCCTTCACTGCTTTGCTTTCAATGAACAGCTCATACTTTGTTCTGATTTTAACCTGCACTACTGAAATAGAGAGAGGAGATAAGTGAATTATTCCCGCAGCAGCTGGAGTCAATATAACGTAATAGAGGTCCACAATACACAGAGAGTGATGCTGACCTTTAGGAAATATCCTGGGTTCATGGAAATAAAGCTTGGCTTGCTTTGAGTGGCGGAAATAAACACTGTTGATTTGTGTTGTTATGCAGAGTGGCTGTCCTTGTAATCCCCTGCAGTTCTTAAAACTTAAGTGTCAAAACTGTTGCTGGGTAGGCAGGAAGAAACATCCTAGCTTTTAAAAGCAAATTTCTAATCCAGTTAGAAACTTTCAAATATCCCAGCTTTTCCTTATGAGAAAAGCACAAACAATAAAAATGCCACGCATGGGGAAATCAGGAGGACAGGTTTTTTCTAAAAGCAGATGGCAGATACCAAGAGCCAGTCTTGCTATCAGGAAACCAAACTGGTGAGAATTGCATTTGGGATTACAGAGGAGCTTTTGGCTGATCAGTTTTGTTTGTTTTTAATCAAGTACATTTACATTACCATTTTAAAAAAACCAGCCAAAAACCCCAAAGTACATATTGAGGAAAAGTACAGTGAAATGCTCTAACCTGAAAAAAGCCACAGGTAGCCTAAGTGTTGATTCCTGTACAAGCAGAGAAAGAAAACATTCCCTTTATTATGACACCAAATTGTGCAACCTGCAGAATATATGGAAGAAAGGTAGAATGAATATTTACATATCCACCATTCACTGTCTATTAAAATGTTACATGACACTAGCTCCTGCAAATGTTTTATAACTGTGAAAAGCATTGTCTTATGCACATAGAATGGAGGCTTTCATTTTATTCAGGAGGAGACAGGGTTGAATTTGCAAAGTAAAATAAATTACCTGTAGCTTAGCAGGCAAAAAAAAAAAAAAAATTCAGAGAACTAGGGAGAGGTCAGTAGGTTTTCAAAGTAAAAAGGTAATAAAAAAAGGAGACGTTCAACTGAAAGTTTTCCAAAGGCATTTGGAGTGTGAAACAATAACTGCATCACTGTTGAGTTCATTGTTGTCATTCTAATTTTTCTGAATCGCTTTTAATTTTCTTTCAGGTTAATTTGCTTGCCCTTTTTTTTCCCCTAGTAAGGATTATTTTTGGGGTGTCTGAAGTTTTTTTTCAAACCTGGTTTACAAAAAAAGTATTGATTATATCTTGCCTTCCCCAAGAAGGTCCTCCATGATTTGCCAGATACTAAATTCACTTAGCGAAAGGAAATCTCTCTTTAGATATAATTTGCACTGATTAAAACCCTGATTAAACGTTGAAAATAAATTAAAACACTGATTAAATGTTTAAAAATATGGGTAAACTAATATGCTTTTTTCCTTGCATGCTATAGCAGAGCTCAATACACACATTTAGGCTTCTGCATAGTTCCTGTGAAGTCATTACAGTCAGCCTGTGGCTACTGTTAAATCACATTTATTTTATATATAAATTACAAGAAATCTCTCCTCTCCTAGACTTGTTGTCCTGGAAAAAAATCTCAAATCACTTTCAGTTCTCACTGACTTCCCAACATTTGTTTAAGGGTTAGGAGGAAAAACCATTGTGTGATGGTCAGTGCCTTAAACAATGAGGCAACAACCAACCTGCCACATTTGCTTTGATGTTGTTACAGGATCTGTCAGAGAGACCTTAGGATATTTATGTGTCCTTAAAAGAAAACTCCCAAAAAGATTAGATAATAAATATCAACATCTTCCGTGCTGTAGTTCGTTCATAAGTTAGGCCCAGTGCCAAAATCTTGTTTTTCTTTGCCCCAAATAAATGCTGCCAGGTGTGTGAGGGGGAGCCCCTTCCACAGCCTACAGCTGCTCCTCAGCCCATTTATCGATTTCCAGAGTTGAAGGAGATGAAAAATAACATGTCAGAAACAGAATATTTATATGCAAGGTTGCTTAAATAATTAAGGTAACGTTTTCTGTGTTGATTTATACTGAAATTTCTTGATTGAATTCCATGGAAAGGAGCTTAGACACGTCATCTTGTCTTGATAAATCTAACTCTAACATGCAGTATCTAAGCCCCTACGAAATCAGTAACTTAGAGAAGCTTGTAAATGAGAAACAATTGGTTCTCTTATCCAGAGTGATTGTTCTGATTATTTCTTTACAGATCTTTATGTTTTTTACTGTTACCAGAAGAAATAGAAAAGAATCACTCTTTTAATACCTATACTAACTCTTGCATTATACCGTTGTACAGCCACATACTATATTCACATTTCAGATATTCTCTGTCGGCTTAATCAGTGGTGATGATATTTATAGCTCATGGACATATTGGAAAGATGTAGAGAAAATACCTCTCTCAATACAGCAAAACAAACCTCTCAATAAGGGCTGACCCTTACTGATCTCTTACTGAAGAAATTTTTAGGGGCATTGCTTTGTAAATGTGCTCTTAATTACCTACAAAACAGAGTAAATATAAAATTAACTATTCTGGAAAACTAGAGTCATCAAAAATCCAGTCTTTCGTGACAGAACATCCAAGCTACTGTCTTTTAATTCAAAATTAGCATTTCTTATTTCAGCAAGGAAAAAACCCCAGTCCATACCATTCTTGACTGAGTGCTTTCCACACCCAAGCCACAGGACTGGTTTCCCAGCTTGGGGAGGCAGGGAGAGAAAACAGCAATTCTGTAATAACAGTGTTTGCCTGTTGCTGAGAAGTCTGTGGAATTAGGATGCTATCGTTCCTTCTGTACACACAACACAGGGAGCTGCAGGCCTTCTGTAAATATTTGCTCTTCGCTGCGAATTTGCTAAGTTATTTTAATTACAGCAAAGCAAACAGGGAGAGCAGAGCATTTGACATAATCTGCTTTATGTGCCTTTTGTTGTGGTGTCCCACAGTAAAAGCTGTGAAGTGACACTCTGCTCTGAAATAAGCTGTGGAGATGAGTTATTGAATCTTCAGCTGGTTATGAGAACTATAAATGAGGCATTGTTAAAAGGAAATGTTCATTCTAAGAATGACAAACTCTTAACACATATATATGTATGTACTCTTAACACATATATATGTATGTGGAAGAAAATTTTGTATTAACTTCTCAATACAGTTAAAATGGGTATTTTAAAATTTTCAAAGTGTTCAGCATTTTTCCAAGAGTGTTTCAAACATAACTTTGTTGTTAAATTGTAAGAAACAAGTTTAGCTTTTAATGAATGAAAAGGCTTTTATTGTCATAACAGAAATGATTTTGGAATTTTAGCTTCCACTTAAATTTTACATTTTGCTCTTTTTTTCCTTTTTAAAATTTTTCTTTTGTGCTGTTATGCATTGAAGGGGAGCACAATATCTATAAAATTTTTTCTCCAATAGAAACAAAACTTAACTCTTTTTGTGTGAAAAGTTAGTGATCCTGAGTAGAAAAAGAATTGGCAGAAAAACATGAATATTTGATTTGGAAAAATAAATTAGTGCTCCATTTTAGGAGGTCCCCGTGAGCAGAGATTTTAGCACACAGCAGTGCCCCATCACCTATGGCCTTTGCTGTGAGATGCTCACTTTTATAAACTTTTTAGAAAAATACCACCGCAGCTGCCTTGTTTTAAAAACCAAGATCTTACTCTTGACAGTTAATCAATGAGCAACAAATGAAAAGTAATAGCGCACGACCTGAGAAATATTGTTATGGTTCACAGCCTGAGACTGGGGCTTGCCAATCTGTTCAGATCAATCCATCTTCCCTGCATTGCACTGGCATCCACATGCACAAGGTGCACAGGGCAGCAGGGGAGGAGGACATTTTCCTGGGTCTCCTTAGGGATGGAGAAAGGCAGAAGGAGAGAGAAAACCTGGGCTAGAGGTGGGGAATATCCGAGGGAGGCAATTTTTTTCCTGCTAAGGAAATTGCAAGTGCTCTGAATGTGCTCTGCTTGATTCAGCCTGGTGCTAAATCTTACCCTGCAGAGGCAGAATGGTGAGCAAACACCCTAAATCCTGCTCAGAGGGACTCTGCTCCGTGGGAAAAATGGATGAACTTGGCATTGGGAAGAGGCATCTTTGGTACAGCGTCATTCCGTTGTCCCAGGGAATAAGGAAACAGAAACGTGGTTGTGTGAGGGTCGTTTTTCCCTTGTCAAAGGACAGGGAGAAGGAGCAACAGAACTTTTAAATTGACATTTAGAAATTACGAAGTTAGCAGGCAAACAAGTTGTGCAGGCACTATATTGCAGATACCTTTGAGCACCTTTCCCTGGGTAGATGGCAACTAAATTGCTATTCACAGCCCTGCCCTTTATCAGCTATTCCTGAGTTTTCTGTGCCTAGCCTCACTCTTGCAACTAATCTCAGTAGCTAAAATTAATTAGGACATAAACACACCTAGAAAGCCTGTAAAACTTCATTTATGCCTGCAATATAAGCCAGAACATTTGGCAATGTTAATTGAAATGATAAAAAGCTTTGTAAGGCATCAAGAACCCTTCAAGTCAGCCCTCCCTACCTTGGTTTAATGACACAATAAATGCTTGCTTTTCTGGATATGATTATAGTTTTAAACACTAAAGAGTGAGCAAATTCCATTATCTTGTGTCAGGCAACCCTCCAGAGAAGATAAAAAGGCAGTTAATAAACAAGATTACTTTCCAATGGCAATTGCTCCATAATAGAAAATTTGCTGTCTAACCTTCTACTTTAGGATGCTAATCAGTTAATCAGCGCAATCCCATTGGAGTTGCTGCCAGCAGTTTTCCCTCCCATTGGGAAAAAGTAAATGCAAGGTGTCTGCTGAGGTAAAGGAAGAAAGGAAGCAAATAGTAAAAGTGCCTGGTTTCATTTGGAAGCGATGGCTGTATGCAATTATGCACCTGCAGCACGAACCCCATTAGCAAGCAGCATAAACAGACTACTGTAGGTCTGCTGAGCCTTTTTTCTTTCTTTAAATGAAGTTAAAATACTATATTTGTATGTATATACCAAAGCAGGGAATACTATCCACGTTCAGGGGCTGGCAGGATTCCCACACACCTCTGCCTTTGGCAAGGCATTAATCTGTGCCACGCTCTGGTGTTGTCTGGCATCAATCACCCCTGCAGCAATACACATTCAGGGCAACATTCAAAGGTCTTGCTTCCCCTTCATACAGAATCCTGTATTTCATTGCTAATTTACTGTTTAATAATAAATGAAGTACGGCTCTGGTATTTTCCCCTAGTTCCCTGTAATGCACAGCCAATATTATTTGGTCCTCAGAACAGTTGATTTTTCTGGGTGCACTCACCTCAAAGTGAATATTCAGTGTATGTCGCTTTCTTCCCCTAAGCGTAAGAATATTTTATTAAGGATGGTTTTCCTGTTGATAATTATGTAGTTTATTTTTTATCATTATTTTTGTGATATTTGCATATTTTGCTGCTTTATAAAAGTGTATGTTGAAAGTAATTTTTTCCCCTCATGATCTCCGGAAATACTTTTGCCCTGTATTTATCTTCTTTTCTTCTTGCTATTCTTAGATGCCTTGAAAGCAGGCTTGATCTGACATTGAAGTCTGGCTGTATTAGCACATCCCAGCCTTTTGTTTCACCCCTTTTGCCCAAGATTAAATGCCTTTAGGAAAGGGGATTATTTATGGTAGCCCACAACAAGCTATTTGGAAAAAACCCCACCATGCTTCCACTGTGCTTGTGAGAGAGTAAGAGAGAAGGGATCAGTGAAATTTAATCCAGTATAAAGAGCAAAACTTGCAGGTTGTCCAAAGAATATGATATTTTTGTGCATCACAAATGCAGCTGGTAACTGTGGCAATATGTTTAGATGTCTGTTGAGTCTTTGAACTTGCATTACCCTGCATCCTTTGTAAATAGCATGAAGCCAAGTTATGTATTGAGTTGATTGAAAGCAAGTCTGAAAGATACCCCATCACTAATTACAGTGGCATTTCACTAACAGTGGGGAATTTTCTGCAGTTTGGAAGAGATCCATCCAGGATGTCCTGGCAGAGTTTATTGTATTTGTGACTGGCATGGAGGTCACTTGATTGGGTGACACCTTTGCTTCTATTGCTTTTGAGAACTCCTTTCTTTTCAAAGACTGAGTTTTAAGGCTTAATTTGCTTATCTACTTAGAATACACCAAAGATTGATCTCTAAAAGTGCAGTTGCAAACTGCAACCATTTATTATTTCGCCTGTGTGCTAATAGTCGTATCAGACCATGGATCAGATGGCCAATTCTGAAACTTTATTTGAAACTACACAGTCAGAAGACACATACTCTTGACTTTTTGGATCTCTTAACCCCGCTCCTTTGCTTGTTCTTCTGACTTCACGACTGCAGTCTACTGCACAGTGTGTAGGTAAAGGTGGTGTTAAGCACTGATGTTGGGAATCTTGTGCTCTGGTTTATTTCCATCAGATTTAAAGCTCGCACTTTAATTTATTAATCCGTGTATGTTGGGGAAACCAACACTGTTCTTTTGTGTTTCCATCACACACATTCCTCTTCTTTGTATAAAACTACTTAGCTGGCATTAGACAAGCTCCTTTCAGTATTTGAAATAAAAGCTGACCTGCTGACAGGCATGTAAGGGACTTTGCAGAAAAAGCCCTGTCCGAGAGCGAGTGCTAGCAGTTATGTGGAGCTGCTTGTCATCCAGCAGATAGTACAGTCCATTCTGATGTTCTCACACAGAGCGTTTGCTGTCATGTTCTAAGGTTCTTAATACAAAAATCACCCTAATCCAGAGGTAGAAACTCCAGTTCGGTTTCACTGCTCACAGCCTCGCTGTGCTACTTAAGCCTCAGTCTCTCCTGCAGAGGCATGGATCTGGGAACAGGCTGGAGAGATTTTCACAACTGCTTCCAAGGTGTTAAGGCAAGTCAGAGTCTGGAGGGCAAATCTTTCTGTAGTACAGGCATCAGCTGGTGCCTGGGAGTCTCTGCATCCATTTTCCTGTTCGGCTGGCCCTTTCCATTGGGCACTGGAAGGCTTGTTTCAAGCTACAGGCTGCTTTTTATTCTTTACAAGGTGTTGAGGACAGTGGTGTGCCTGTACTTCACACAGTGTCCTGTCCTCTGTTTTGTGGTGGTAGAAAGGATAAAAGCTAATGTGCATTATTATTTTTGGTTTCATCAGCCTTTCATACAATGCCAGTTCTTCCTCGGGTACTTTGGTTTGCTATCCTACTGTACCTAAAGTTTTAGCTCCCTGGAATGAAGTCATTTCTGCTGTGCAGAGCTGACACTGAAAATGCCCCCAAATTAGGTAAGTTATTTACAGCCAGGTGTTCAGTGCTGGGCTTGATAAAGCTTTTTGAGGACCTCTACCAACTGTATATGTTGTGGAGGCCAAAATGGCATCTCAGCAAGTGCTTGCAGTGCTTTCTGTGTACTCAGCAACACCTGGTCACATCTGTAATGCACTGGATGGTGTAGATAAAGCAGGTGGTGCACTTTTACAGAGTCACTCCCTCTGATGTTGCTTCTGCAGGACTAGGAGTGCAGAAATCAGTAAAAACCTCTTCTCAGTGAGCAGACGCCTCTTTGTAGTCAACGACAGAATGTGGCTATATTTAGAGTGTTCTTTCAAGTTCCAGCCCACTGTATTGATATATTTTAAACAAATGCTTTCAATTAAGCCAGTGCATTTTGCCTTCACCTCCCACTTTCCCCGGAGTTAGAGTGATTTGTATGACACACCGTTACTTTTATTAGCAGATCATAAAACAAGCACCCTCTGCAAGGAAAAGCTTTGCCTCCTCTCCACAGGCACTTAAGTGCCCTATAAACAAAACTGGGATGGGGTCTTGGTCACCATTGAAATCACTCTGCCTGAGGAATGTTAAAAACCCCAAATGCTCCTTCATAGGGTGGATGATTAACTCTCCCAAAATGAGGAATTCTTGTGGAGGTCTGAGCTCCTCTGGAGCTGTAGCCATGTAAGGATTGTGCTGCAGTTTGCTTTCTATTGCAACTTAACATCAACTTTTGTGAGCTAATTCCCAGATCAGTTAGACATTCAGACATAGAGAATAAAATGTAACTCCTGTTGTATGTAAGATCCAGCCAATTACACAAAAATGGGAACAAAAGCAGCACAAGATCACAAAAGTGTTCAAGCATCCATTTTAAAGAGTTCCAATTTCCTTTCTAAATGTCAAGTACAAAATCTGTATTTCACATGCAAATAACAGTGGAGTGTTGTTGCTAATATAGTCCTGAAATTACATTTTCGTAGCATGACCTTTCTTGCTAACAATAACTTACATTTTAATTAAATCTGTGGCCATTTTCATTTCATGCCAAATATCCCCATGCTGTGTATATACTGAATTTTCATGTCAGAGAAGAAAGGTCACAGACCTAAATTCTTCCTGCAGTTAAACTTTTTAATAATACATGAAAGAAGTGACACATGTGTACTGTCCCTACAGGTTTGTAGGAACACAGAAACTCTTGCTTTCACTAAACTCTGCCTGGCAGGATGAGAGGGGAAGGAAATCAGGGAAGGGTTTTGACTTCAGTGAAATAACCGTGGAGTATAAGGAACAAAGACGTAGCTTAGAATTAAGTCTTGGCAGCTCAGCCTCGCTGCTGGAGCTGCAGCCGTCCTTAAAGGCTTTCTAATCCCTCAGGTTAGCTCCTGCCTGTGAAACAGGGAGCTTGGACCTTGCCTTGGTGTGGGCATGGTCCAGAGCCAGAAACTCTGCTTTAAGCGTCCTGTCTCAGTCCAGTTCTGGCACCAAGACACTTGCAAGCTGTGAAATTCTGTATAGGTGTTTGCAGAGACTTGGGAAGAAAATACATTTAGTTCTGGCTCTAAAGAGCCACAAAATTATACAGAGCTAGACTTCTGCTAGGCTGATTATTGGGAAACTCTTTGGAAAGGATTTCTTGACACTGACCTCTGAGATCAGAGATTGAAGAGGAGAATGGAATTAATTCCTGGAGGCAGAGGAACTTTGCCATAATTACTTCATTGTTTATTGGCCTTTTAACAGTACATCGACAGCGATGGTTGTCTTGTACCAAGTCAAAATGCTGCCTGTTGGTAGCAGAGTGACAAATCAAGGGAGAAGGAGAAGCAATCTATCACATCGTGAAAAAATAAAAGTATTCCTCAAGGTTTTAAAGAGCCGTGAAGCTTGGACGGATCGGTTTTTTTAGATAGGGAGTGAGTTTATTATATAGCTGAATTTCACACCTCCTTACAGGGTCTTGGCTATTACTAGTGTAGTTTTATAAATACTTTATACCAGTGACTTCAGTGATGGGTCTCCTGAGGGCTGGTAACTTCCCATGGAATCTCCTGCTGGTGTCTCCAGCAGGAAGATAAGCTGCATTTACAACTCGTATTCTCGAGTTCTGGAAGAAATCCTTTTTGTGAAGGAAATGTCTTCCTTAAACATTAGTAGCAGAAGCTGTGGTAGTTTGCTGTTATGATAGCATGTCCAGAACTTTTTTTGAGAACTCGTGTTGAGGTTGGCTCAGCCCGAGATGGGGTAGAAGAGCTGGGGACAAGGCCATGGGGAAAACCCTTCTGACTCATGGTGAGTCAGGAGGCCCAGACCCAGAATCCTCCAGTTGTAAGTATTCAAATTAGTGCCAGAAAGTTCTCTGTTCTCCCCCAGCTGATTGGTTGGCAGTTACCTCGTCACCCCTGACTGGGCAATTGACCCTGCAGTAATTACCGCACCCGTTCCTGCTGGATCCTGCCTCAGAGCCCGCCTCTAGCCTGAGTCTGGATGTGCCCCTGTTTGACCCCGGAGCCCAGGCTTCGGCTTAGTCTTCTCTAGTTCCTTCATCTGCTGTTCCTTTGCCTTCCTGTTTGTTGTTTTGTAGTTAATAAGGTATTTCCTTCCCAGACCACTAGGCTGGACACTGGTCTCTCCCCACCAAAGTCTGACACAGCCAGTCCCAAGCTATTGGGCCAGGACAGGGCTGTGTCCAACTCACAAGGAATTCATTTCAGGAATCAATTGCTTGAAATATTATCCAAAAAAAAGCCACCTTACTGAGTTTTTCTTACTTGTCAGACACCAAGCACTAGAATGTGTGTGTGTTTCTTCCTGAGTTTTCAGGGTTTGAGGGGCTTTTGTTGTGGTTGATGTCATCTTTTATCATAAATTACATGATGCCAAGAGATAGACAAAAATAAATAACAACAGCAGCAACAAAACAGTGACATAACCACACCTATTCTTCTGCTTATCATAGGGGAATCATCAGCCAGGGGAAGAAGACAAGCAATGAAGTGTGTATCACTGAGCTCTGGATAACTAGAAGCAATTTCTGATCAGACTAAGTCCTTGCTTCACATCAGTGCATCTCTAAATAAAATAAGAAACAACCCCATGGCACTGTTTATAAAAAGAAAAACATGGAGGGGGGAAAAAACAAGCAACCCGAGAGCATTATCCTGCAGTTGCACGCAGTGATGTGAATAGAAGCTTAACAGTTTAATTAAGCTTGTTTTGGGCTCTCCTGATTCTCAGGAGCCTTAAAGAAGGGCTCCCATAACTTGCTATTGGGGCCAGCTGGAAAATGTTCAAGAGAAGTCTGGCTTCTGGCAAAGGACCCTGATGAATCTCTTCAAACATCTGCAACAGTGCACCAGGAGCAATGCCTGCTCAAGAGGAAATTTAAGATGGAAATTCCTCCAGCCACTGAAAGTTGGCAGTGAGCAGGGAGTTGCCAGGGAAGTAATGCTTCCCTGAGAGTTGGCAGGATCAGGACACAGGGAGGTGACACAGCACTGTCTTGGGCAGCTCCAGTGTTCCCAGGTGAGGCAACTGTGTCCCATAACATTTTTGGAGAAGAAATGAAGGAGGAGGAAGAGGATAAACTTCATTCTCCTGTGTTGAAGTGGCAGCTGGAGAATAAATCAAGTGGAGCATCCTATATAAGCACTCATTCTAAAGAACAGCACAAGCTTATTAAGGAATAATGTATGTGAAATGCCTCCACTGATCTAAAACCTCGGGGTGGCCTGCAGCCAGAACCCTATAAAACATTCACTTGTGCAAGTGAAAATTTGCCTCGCAATAAATGGCTGTACTAATCAGGTTTTGAAAGCGGCTGTCAACCTTTTCACCTGATTAGAAATTAGTGAGGTTCTGCATCCCCAGCTTCACACTGTGGTAAACTCCACCACTTCTGTTTAGATGAACTGATGTGGCAGAGTAGAGAAACAAGGGAGAAAATGTTGCCAAGGTATTTGGCAAAAAATTTGTCTTCCTGAAAATAGCAGGAGAATTTCTTAGTGTAGGCACTTCATTCTCAACAACACCATTTTCTGTGCTGCACTTGCTATTGGTGTGATGCTCAAGAAAAAGAGTAGTGAATAGAACAAGGCTCCAGATAACATCTACAGTATGGCACAGAAAAGGTGACTTTTGTGTCTTGTTAAGTGAGGGGAGGGTTGTGGAGGTCAAACTCCATAAGGATGGTTAGAAGTTAAGCAGCTTTGACAGGAGCAGGGGAGAAAAGAATGTAATTGCCTGTTCATGTTATTCCTCTCCAGTGTCTGTGTGGTGATGCTGGACTCTGCTGACTCCTTTTACCTTGGCTTGAGCAGAGACAGGTTGCCCAAAGCAGCTGCTCCTGGCAGTCCTTGTTGTCTTCCTGACAGAGACAGCAAGGAGGATGTGGCTCTAAGAATTGCCAGCTGGTTGGAAAAGGTAACTAACCATTTTTACAGACTCTGAGATGATGAGCCATTAAGCAAGATCCTCACAAATTACTGTAAGCATTGTAATTTTACGCAAGTGAATGTTTGAGTTATTTTTGTGTGGTTGTGGTTTGGGGTTTTTTGTTCTTCATTCTCTAGCGTTAGAACTGACTCTGAATAACCTAAAAGATTAGGCACTCCATTTTCTTAAGGTGAAAAAGCTTTTTGTAAGGATCAGGTGGAAAGTCTTTGGGGCATCTAGCATATAAACTACACATTTCCCAGGACTCCAGAGCTGAAAAATCTTAGCTTTAAGTACATTTCCCACAAAACCAACGTTTGTGTTGGATCTGGCCAGGCTACAAGGCACCATTTTTCCATGTTTCCTCAAAACCATGATTATTTTAATTATTTAAAAAAAAAAAAAAGTATGCCAAAACAATTGATTATGTCCTCCAATCTGAAAAGCCACAATGGAACCGAAACTATCATTGATGCCTTAGAGCACAGGGTCAAAACATTACATCCTTGTGCTTCCAAAGGTATACGTTCAGATTATCCCAGCAATTCCAGCCTCCTTGCTGGAGAGCAAGACTGGAATTCAGCCAGCTTTAACCTACCCCAGGCTAAGTCTGAGACTTTCAAAATTTTGGGTCTTGGTGTGTCTGGGCTGCCATACCTCCCTGGACTTGTGAGATTTAGGAAGCCCATAAAGCCAGACCTGCTGTGTGGTACTGGAGTCCTTGTTTGATATGAGGGATTCCTGCTGTGATTCAATACACTGAAATTAAGAAAACAAATCAAACACCCCAAAAAAAGTCATGTATTGCTTTCCCTTCTCCCTACCAGCTTTTCCCATTTCATAAATGTAAATGCAACCATTACAATTCCATTAAAAACTGATAGGGCATCTGGTGTTGTATTTTACTCCAACAGGAGTTAAAGCCCAGTGTTCCCTAGCAAGGTGAAGGAAGCTGGTGTGCCATGGGGAGGATATATCCTGTCTCTGATGGTGATGGCTCCTTTAGCATGGTGACCTTTTTCAGGCAAGAATATGTGCAAGTGCCCTGAAGCAGAGGGAGCATTTCTGGATCTGCATAAATGCACAATAACAACAGCCAGTGCCCGTAGCCATGAGCTTTGCTAGACATTATAATTTAATCTGAACTAGTGCACTGTGGCTGGAGATAATGCTCCTTTTGCATATGCACAGTCCTACCATTTGCCACAAAATACTATGCTGTAGTGGTTTTAGTATCCTTCAAATCTAGAAACAGGGCAAGAGTCACCTTTCCATGCAAATAACTGTTCTGGTTTCTATAAAGCCAAGTGTAGGGAGAAATAAGGACAACTGCAGTTTTATGTCATTAGGAAAAAAAACAGCTCCAGACATATCTAATCTCTTGGAAAGTGGACACGTCTGGTCTGCTAGAAAAAGTTAAACAAGTCAAGTTCTTTTAATGTGATACTTGTGATGTTTCTGGATGTCTTTCAGACCCATCATCAAGGTACTTCAGCATATGCTTCATTTTAAATATAGGAGTGTCATTGGCTTCAATAGCAGTACTGAAGTACTTCAAGTTACAGAAATGCTGGAGCACCTCACCAAGTTGGAGTGGGAAATACTAATAAGAGAGGGAAGATGTTGTCTGAGGGGACGTATCTTAGACTGACAGCAGCTGTGTTTTAATTGTCTCCAATTTCCATAGCATATTTCTGTGGCAAGGTTACGTTACAAGTCAGATATATTCTGCTGACGAGTTGTAGCCTAACAATTACCCACTTCCCCAACAGCAGAAATGCTCCAAATGTGTTGGTATTTGAATGCAATCCTAAACCATGATCAGCAGGGTGGCTCATGACTGTCCTCTCACCTGGGCTGAAGGTAAGCCAGAGCCCAGACCCTCCATTCCCACCCTTGTGTAGATCTGCCGTGGCAGTAATTGAATTAAGGGGACATAGATGTGCTGAAGCCATTCCTGCTGCAGTGATTAGCACTGCTCCTGTTACAATTAGGAGTAAGAAATGTTTACAAATGTCCTTGAGGTAAAAGGACCCCTAAGTAATTACTGTAATTGCACAAGAATTGCTTATAATTGCTGGACTTGCCAGAAAGGCCTTTCAGAGGGAGTGTGTGCAGCCAATTGCATTGCTGCCTGCTCAGATCAATGTGAGTCAGTCCCAGAGCATGGGGCAAAGGAGCAGACCATTAGCATTTCATTAGCAGCAGCCCACCTGCAGGACTCACACCAGGGATGATCTGGGCAGGGCACACCTTCAGATGCTTATGAATAACTAATAATCGCCTCCTCTGCTTTTTTTTTTCCCCTTCTTTTTCTTCATTGCCTTTGAAACAAAATCTTGCTATAATAGTCAGAGTTCCATACATTAAACCTTTCCATTAATGACAGAATATGTGCATCAGGAGCATAATTTTCTAATTAGTATTTTTTTTCTAATCAGTTTTAATATAAGTAAAGAAAAAAAAAACACATTCAGCTTATATCCAGACTGTATTTTTTTCCTCTTCCTGGCAAAGCAGACAAAATTCCTGCTAGTTAGTGGCAGTTTATATGTGAAAGAATTCTTTTGCTCTGTCGAGCTCCAGTTTGTTTGCCCAGGTTTTCCACATGCTCTGCTATCTGTCAGAAGCAGACTTAAGCTCTTCCCGACTTATTGGAAGTGTAGCATTTTTTTTACCAATCCATGAATTCATATGTGTGTAACAGAGAGGAGGAGAGGAGGTCAGAACATCAGGAACATGATCTTGCTGAACAACCAGAAATAACTCAGAAATGAAGCCACTGGTTTAAAAAGCATATAAATGTATTTATTGCATTTAATTATTTAATAAATCCTGCAGGTGCTCTGAAGAGCCATCAGTCTTATAAAGCAAAATGAAAACAAGCCAAAAAATTAAATATCTGACTTGATTGGCAGAATTAGAGCTCAAAATTTTGCTCTTTTGCTTATGTTTAAGCATTGCCTAAATGTTCAGTTTTTGCTTGGACAGAGCCATGCACATCCAGCAATTTCTATTTACTTGATGTTATTATTTACTCAGGAAATTTTCTAAGATTTGAGGTTTTAAATTTTAGGCTTCTGTCCTTCTAAAGGCCAAGACATTTGGAAGGTCCAAATAGAATGAGTACTTTTTAAGGTTTTTTTTCAGAAGAAATAGTTTATTTAAACCAAAATCTGAATTTAAATTAATATTTCCTTTTGAAGAATTAATTAAAATTCTTTTTTTCCTACAAAGGAGCATGTGCATAAAATCTTTTTAATTTTTACCATCTTTGCTCATCCTGAATAATTCTTAGTGCACTTGTGGCATCAAGATGGAAAGGCTAATGATACTGCTGAGGCTATAACTATGGGCTTCTCTCTCTTTTTCTTGATCTGGAAAGAAGTTTTCAGTGCATTCAGCATTCTGTCATTTTGTCTGACCTGTCACCCAGTGGGATTTGTTCATTCAAATATATCACATTTATCACCACAGGCATCAGCCTCGCTCTGTTGTACTGCCACTGCAGGGGATAGGATCAGAAACCAGCAATTAGGAAAGGGTTAAAGAGACCTAAGGATAGTGCTGAAGGTGACAGGAAAATTAATTTCTTTTTTCAGTTCTGGTTTTGTCGGCTGAGATCTTCAGGAAATGTTCAAAATGTTATCTCAGCAATTTACACTTGTTTTTAATGTGATTTATCATTACCCATTTATAGCAGAGTTCCTGCTGTTCACTTTATAGTTTTGTTTTTCGTTGTTTTGGTGAGATACGACATTAATTTGCCTTCACATCTTTTATTCATTTCATCTATGCAAAAATTCCCTAATACGTGTTACCACATGGACTCTGGAAAATACAACATATGATTTCAGTCAAGATTGGAGAAATACATGCACATATATTACGAAGAAACATAGAAGTCTCTCTTGGAAGAGGCTGTGACAATATTTGTGTATTTGTAAGAGAGCTATAAACCCTCTCACTGAAGGCACCCAGTCCACTTCTGTAATTATCCCTGTGGTATTAAACAGGCCCAGAGCAGCAGACAGGAATGGAGTTTATTTACTGTTTCTTGCATTAAGCTTGTACATGAGTGATAATTTTGTTTTATACTCTCCCAAGCCAATAGAAAACAGTTGAGCACAACCTTTTTAAAGTGTTTTTCTGCCATTCTATTTTCATTAACTTCAGAAGAAAGATGGGATTGCGCTGGCTCACAAATATTTGCTTGTTAGGAAAAACAGTTTAGGTGTCAAGCTTTGTGGCAGGTGTAAATTGAGTGATTCCATATGGTCTTAAAAAGTACTCAACCTCAGCATCAAATCCCATGTTAAAAGATTCAGAAAAATGCAGAACAACCTAATTTAGCATCTATCACTTTAGGAACCTCTATACCTTTTCACTAAGATGGATGAACAGAGGAACCATGGCAGATCTGTCATATCCATGTGACTTTCTCTGGAAAGCTGTTAAACTCCTCGAAATCATCCTGGAGCCTTTCATTGCTCAAAAAGCAGAATGTCTGTGACATAAGAGAGATTTCAGGTGGTTCTTCCAGGGTTTTGTTCTCCTCTGGAATTTGCAATTTTCTGAATAATTATTAAATCTGCTTCATTCGGAATTCGTACTGTTAAAGACAATGGTACCACTTCTTAATTTCAATAAATGAAGATTACAGCTGACTCCCATGTCCCAGCCCTGTCCCATCCCTCCTATCGAGGTATTCTTGCCCTGCCTACCACTGGCAACAACTCTGAACTTAGGTGGAAGTGCTCTTTTTATTTCCTTGTTTAGGAGATAGGTATCCTGCGTCCTTCTATGAACATATCCAGAACGGAGCCATAATCCAATCCGTAAATCAGATTGTTAATGTTTTTAGGGTGATTGTTATTTAAAATCATGACCAAATTCTCTTCAGGAAATTTGGTATTTTCTGAACAATTATGAAGCTTTAGTTCTGGGTTCTAGTTTTCCTCTAAAAAAGTGAAGCAGGGTCTTGCAATGTGCAGAGAAACACAGCAGTGCCCCACAGGCCTGGGCAGTGGCGTGCAGTGGCTTCCTCAGCAGTGAGAGAGGAAAATGGGACAGTCAGTCATTTTTACTTCATGCTTTGTTTTAATCTTGCTTTGATAATTAACCTTTAACCTTTGCTTGGTAATTATGCCTCCAAAATACAAATAAGTGCCATACTGACAAGAACGTTGCCAAGCAGCAGGAGAAAATTATTTGGGTTTTAGCATAAAATATATTTTAATGACAGTTTATCAGGCCTCATTAGGTTGCAGGAAGAAGCAGTCAGGAGCCATCCAGATAACCAAAGTCTCCTTAAGTGTTTTAAGGTGGGTAAAAAAGAGATTGTTCATATTCCATGTGCAGTGTGTCATTAAGCTTGTACACGAGTGACTTGTAAGTCTATGCAAGAGACGGTGACAGGAATAGAATAAGAATTTCCAGAAAAAGAACTGGGTAGAAAACCTATGTGGAATTATTTATTATTGGGCAGAAAACCTAATGGAACAATTCAGCTCTTTTGGTAAGTAATGATGTTTAAATTTGGTTAGCTTATTGTAAATGCCATTGTGTAGCCTGCCAAGGCTGGTTCTGCACAGTCAGCACTTAGATTTTGTTAATACTGAGAAAGATTAGAAACTCTGAAACAGAAATCTTGAAAAAAAAAGAAAAAGTAATGTTCAAAAAGCCAACACATCAAAACATTCCAGCTGTCAAATTTCACAGTTCCACAAGGAATCTTGGATCTTGGCTTATTGTCTTGGGTTTGTAGTTTTTTAATTAGACTTTGAATTCTAATAAGATGAAGATATGTTTTCCTAATTTTTTTTTAAACAGAAATTAGTTTTCAGGCCATTAGCATATTTATATAAGCAATATTGAGAGCGACCCTTAGTTAAAAATTCACAGTAAATTAACTTTTCCCTTAATATACATGATATTTTAGAGCCATTTTAATTATCCATAATAGAACATGACATTAGTCTGACAGAAATTCTCACAGGAAAAATATGATATATTTATATCAATAAATTTAGCTGTGTCGATTTGACTTTAAAGGAACACTCAAGCCTAGAATTAGGTTCACCCAAAGTTTGAGCATGTAAGTCACATCGGGGGAATGGAAGAATATTAAACAAAAGTGGAATATCTTTTCCCTGTATAGGCAGATTTTGCGAATTTATAAATGTTTCCAATATCTTCATGGTTAGATACATAAAGCTTTATTTTAATTAGGTAGGCTTATGTTAGGATACATTAGGAAGCAAAATACAACCAGTGTATATTTTCAATATGCTCTTCTGCAAGCACAGTTATAATAATTTGAAAAAATAATTTATTTCAACTAAAAATGGTACATCATCATGTCAGAGAAATGAATACAAATGCTGACGTTTCCAAGAATTAAGTAGGATTTTAGCTTTAGCTCTCCATCTCTTTCACCACTAACCAAAAGGAATATGTAATGCCTCAAAGAAAGTAGTTTCATATTGTAATCTTTGATTACCAGCATGATTAAGAAAAGCATTAAGAAAGGTTGATTTGTAAACAGTGCTGAAAAATCCGTACTGCCTGGAAGAATGATAAATAGTGGAAGCTGCTATTAAAACAGAAGTAATTGCTGATACATCCACATATACATGTTTTAGCACTATTTTTAATTTGGGGGTTTTTATCTCATTGCACACCATAAAAATTCCAGATGGAATTAGCATTAAGAAAATTTTAGAAGACTAACCATTGAGAACAGTCATAGCTGGACCTAACTTGGAAATGTTTTTTTTTTGTATTAAAATAGAGCCATTTTATATTCAGCCCTTTGCCTGCTGACCTAGATTCTTGCTCAGATGGAGTTGTGGTGTGAGAAAAAAGCCATTCCATGTTCCTTGGATGTGTACTGGGGTAGGACCACAAGCTGGAGGCAGTTACTGGGTTCAGACTTGTGTATCTGGGTTGCTTAAAGACTTAGGCTCTGCTAAGGCCCAGGCAGATCAACTTGTTTGATCTTTGCAGGAAGAAGGAATAACAAGTGGAGCTTCAGGAATTCAAGGTGACAGAAAAACAACATTTGGGAGGCATTGAAATTTGTCAGCCTAGCTGTGTGTGAATAATTTCCTTACTTTACAGGAAGATTTCCTCTCTGCACGTATAGCAAAAGAGGACAAGAAATTCTTTTCCCAGGTAATACTTATTTTTGGAGGCATTAAAAGTTTCTTGATTTGTCTAAGGATAAAATAACGCTTTTCTCAAGTTTATCACCTAATAATTTGGGCATTGAGTTTACCTGAAGTTTGGTTCCTGGACCCTGACTGCTGCCCTGTCCTGAGCAGGAATGAACAAGTAACTAGAGGAGAGGAAGGAGAGGAGGGTAGCAAGGACTGGATCAGCATTTAGGATAAAAAGGCCAAAAGTCACATTTCAACTAAAGAAAAAGTTTATGGAAAAGATTAATTTGAGAAAGTGTTCTAAACATGCTTTGGATGAAAATGAAGTAAATGAACAAATGAAGTAAAAATAAAGTTACAAAATATTTGCTTCATGGTTAAAACCACTTATTCTTTAAATCAGATAAGCTAAGTTCTTGCTTAACAAACTCAAATAGGATGGCAGTGCCACTGCACTGTTATCTTTAAGGCCAGCTTGTTTAAGAAATATGAAACTTAGGCTCAATTCCTCCATCAGCCTGAAGGCATTTCATTCCTGCCCAGGAACTTTCTCAAGTCATGATGAAGTATCTAATTTAAAAAATTTGGTTTTTTCTGTGAAACATTACTTATCAGTCTTTTTCTCGTTGTGGAACATAGTGCAGGGAATCGATAATTTTTTTCTGGTTCACAGAGTTTGCCATCTTGTTTTTCCAGAAGAAATCAGCATATTTTAATATTAAGCAAAAATCTTGACTTAATAATTTTCCTGTGTATTAAGCTCGTTAAGAAGTATCAGGCTCTCCAATCCATTAATTTAATATGAGTAGTGTCGCCTGCAGTAACACTGCTGAATTTATTGCCCAAAGATAACATTTGGATAATGAGACCATTCCTTTACAAATGACTTCTGAGAAAAAAATCACTGCCCTTATAGAACCTAATTTAATTAATCTTCTAGATGAAGGCAGTAGTCAGTAGGAAGAATTTGATGTTTAGCCCCACTCTTATGAATATTAATATTGAATAAAATGATTCTTCAGTTCATGAATACTATAAGTGAGCATTCAGAGCTCCAGCCATAAAAGTTACCAGCAGTTATTTCTGTAGCTGTGTTCTTGTAAACAAAGACTCTTGCTTTCCTGCACTTGATACATGCAAAATCTTAACAACAGAATTATAGTGGAACTCTTATTTAAGGGAGTAAACCATTAATGAGTGTGGACCATGCCTGCCCTGAGCTGCACTTGGAGAACTCCACTTTGCATCTGCATGTATGATTTGAGAATTAACATTTACAGCACCTGACGTTTTAAATTGTGTAATTATGCTAAGATACGTAAATAGAGATACAGCTTTTAGGTTCCTGTGTGAACGGAATCCAATTTCACTATAAAAATCATGTCAAAAGCCTTTTTCTTTAAAAGACCAGAATCAGCCAACCTTTATCTTTTCACACATGCTGCATTAACATGAGCAAATAACTAAATCATTAAATCTGTCTCCCACATTTCACCCCTTCAGGGGCTCCCTTATGACACATTGAATTCCTAAATCTAATGATATCCAGCATGGAGACAGCTTCAGCTCCCATGGCGGGCTGTACACTGAAGCTGGACCCAGCCTCTGCCCACACAAACAATTTGCCATTTCTGTGTGAGGTTTACACCTTGGGATCTAGCAAGAATTGCGGGAAATACAAAAGCAAACAATGTGGTGCTTGTGCACTCTTAATTTTGGAAAAAAAAAATTAATTAATTCTGTTCAAATCCCCTTCCTAAATACCAGAAAGAGGTGGGGCATTCATGTGACACTCATAAAGGGCAACATCCCTTGAGCAAGATTTCATTAGCTTTTTGGGACTTAATTCAGTGTTTCCTGGAAATATAGAGAGATCAAGTATTCATTGACCAGCATTTTCCTCCTTTCACTTGTAAAGTACTTTGTAAAAAAATTAAAATCAGTTATTTTGCTTGAAAGTGCTCTCAAAAGGCATGAAGATATCTAAAGCTGGATCTGAAATAGTTCTCATAAGGAAAAAAATAGCTGAGAGAGTTTGCACTCAAATCTAAACGTTCACTGCAGTTTTATGTTCTCTGTGCCACTCTCAAAGAGCAGCTTTTACTTCAAAATTGCACATTTTGCTTCAAGAGGGATCCGCTTTGTTGTGCTTTGGTTGTACAAGAGTTCTACAGGTAACTGATTCTGCTGGTTCTCCACCTGTTTCTGTGTGCTGTTGGGTTTCAGGGTATTTGGCTGAGGATTTTTATTTTCTGTAATCATCCAGGTAAGTCACGTTTTAGACGAATTTCTGTTCTTTAGACTTCGTTGTTGCAGTGTGGGTGAACGCAGGGAATTCACTTGCTCTCTTTGCTAATTGTATCACACCAAACGAATAGCAAAGGCTTTACAATCACTCCCTTAGTACCACTGGAGTAGGAATAAAGGGAGGAAATTGTCACTGGAGTAGTATGACAGACACAGCACTGAACAACTGTTCCTAAGCCTCTGGAGATAATTACTTCAAGCTCAATAAAGTACTTGTCCTCCTCACTGCTGCAGCAATGTCTTGAATGATTTTGTGCTTTGCTATGGATTTAATTGCCCTCCGCCCCCCTAGAAATGCTGTATAATATTGTGTCTACGTATAGAGTAATAGGATATTTTTAGAGTAAAATGTATGTTGTTCTGCTTCATTTAAACAATTGATTATTGGAGGAGGCAGTGCCATTTTTTGCAGTACCCTGTTTACATATGAGAATTCTCTGAAACGTGGCAAGTTAGTAATGGGTGCCAGCAGGCCTGTAACTGAGCTCTAACATTTCTAGAAGGATGTAAGTTTAAATGTTGCGTCTTCTAGAAACACACTTCTGCTCTTGTTACCATGACTGAGCTAGATGCAGCATGTGAAGGAAAGATGGAGAAAGGGAGAGTCTGAATTTGGACTTCTGATGTAATATAGGAGTGAATATCAGTCCTATCTCTGTTTTCAAAACTGTGCATCCTGTTACATTGTCATATCAGAAAATGTTTGTATCAAAATGTGGTTTTCATTCCTCAGTTAGCCATTTCAGATACTGTGAAGAATTCCCCCAAGCCTGATGAGGGTGAGTTGCAGTAGGTGATTTTTGAATGCTGTTACACCGGCAGAGACTGAGACACTTGTCCTCTCCTGCCGTGCACTGCACAGGGCAGGCTGTATCTTCCACTTGGACATGCTGGAACACAGAACCATTGTGCTGTGGGTGTAGTAGGTACATGTGTTTCTGGGGTGCTGGTTAATACCAAAAAAAATGGGAGGCCTGACCTAGAACAATACTGCAGCTTAATTCTGTATTTGTAGAGATTATGGTTTTTATGTCCAGACACCGAGGCGTTCACGTGACGTGGATATTTTCCAAAAGCTAAGAAGTAATGAAAAATGAATTTACTGATCTATTACAGCTGTTACAGCAGTGCAACAGCTGCTGATCTGCAATTCAGTGAGAGATTAACAAAACTGGTCTAGTCACCTACAGAACACAGATAAAAATTAGTAAGAAAGTGGGAGGTTAAATAATGAATGAACGTCAAAAGGTGAGAGGGTGAAAGATGAGCAGCAACACATTCTGGTGTTAGAAGTTAAGTTAGAAATTCTAGTCAGTCATTAAAATAAAGGGTAAAGATGGAAGAGTTTGCTCAGAGCAAAGGGTGAGTAAAACTCAATCATTGACTTCAAATACTAATAGAGGAACTGAACCTCTGCACCTCTCCAGTATTTTGCTTGCAGACTCACTTCAGAGTACAGCTATTTGCAGGTAAAAGCTATTCTAAAGCAGCAGCACGGAAATACAGACTGTGAATCCAACCTTTAAAAAGGAGTTGTGCACATTTAGGCCAACAGGGATGGAATATTGCACAAATGCTCATAGCCAGATACAAAAACAGGGATTCTGCTCTTCACCTGAAGTTTTCCAGAGCAACCAGCTCCCACAGAAACACCCAAAGCTGGCCAGAGCAATTAGTCAAATAAGCTCCCACTTCAAACCAGAGCCCAGGCTGCTGATAAAACACACATCAGGAAAATAAGCAT
The DNA here is from genome assembly GCA_013399835.1 of Leptocoma aspasia. Lineage (NCBI taxonomy): Eukaryota > Metazoa > Chordata > Aves > Passeriformes > Nectariniidae > Leptocoma > Leptocoma aspasia. The sequence continues at coordinate 1,920,899 of VXAX01003787.1, forward strand.
TATTTCCAAAGGCATTGGTGGTTATTCTCTCTTGGATGTCAATCTTACTTGTGTTGCTTGTCACATGGGAGTTTTATGTCTTGGTCTCTAGTGAATTCTCCTACTCTGAACCAGCCTGTGTAGAGCCCAGAGGGTCAGCTGGGGAAATTCCTATTCTCCCTGCTGGAGCCACACTATCCTGTCCTGTATTATCCTACAGCAAAGGCTGCCGGGCAAACCTGGGCTGTCATGAGCCGAGGCGGTCTCTTTTGGTAGAAAATTAGTGCCTTCTTTCTTTGAAAACACTGGGATCCAGCGTGCTCTGAGCAGCCTTTAAATGCAGGGCAGGGGAGCCTTCGGGTGTGTCCTTCGCTCTGCTCCGCTCCCCCGGCTGCTGCCGTGGGGCCCACACGGACACACGGCGCCATGTTGGGTGAGGGGGCCAGGCCGACATCTTGGGGAGGGGCAGGGGAAGGTGGGGGGTCGGTCTGCCATTTTGGGTAAGGGCATGCCAGGGAAACACTCTGCTGTTGTGATTCAGGCTGTGGGTCACTGCGCCATTTTGGGTAAGGGCATGCCAGGGAAACACTCTGCTGTTGTGATTCAGGCTGTGGGTCACTGCGCCATTTTGGGTAAGGGCATGCCAGGGAAACACTCTGCTGTTGTGTGTCAGGCTGTGGGTCACTGCGCCATTTTGGGTAAGGGCATGCCAGGGAAACACTCTGCTGTTGTGTGTCAGGCTGTGGGTCACTGCGCCATTTTGGGTAAGGGCATGCCAGGGAAACACTCTGCTGTTGTGTGTCAGGCTGTGGGTCACTGCGCCATTTTGGGTAAGGGCATGCCAGGGAAACACTCTGCTGTTGTGTGTCAGGCTGTGGGTCACTGCGCCATTTTGGGTAAGGGCATGCCAGGGAAACACTCTGCNTCCTCCGCCATTTTGTGTCGGGCTGTGGGGTCAGAACTGCCATTTTGTGTCGGGCTGTGGGGTCAGAACTGCCATTTTGTGTCAGGCTGTGGGGTCAGAACTGCCATTTTGTGTAGGGCTGTGGGTGCCTCCGCCATTTTGTGTCAGGCTGTGGGGTCAGAACTGCCATTTTGTGTCGGGCTGTGGCTGCCTCAGCCATTTTGTGTCAAGCCATGTGTTTGGCCACCTCAGTTTGTGTGTTGGCTGACAGAGGCTCAGGTGGTGGGGGTGGACCAGTGACATCCCACCTATGCAGATCTCGCCCTGTTCCCCCATACTTCCCACCTTGTTATTTGGAGCCACTTAGTCATCTCTCTGGCCTCCTACAGGGACAAAGAGGAAGTATTAACTATTCAGTATTTAATATGCAAAACAATTAAAATAGCATGTGCCATATGGTCTTGCTTTCCTTACGAGAAATTATGTGGTGAACTGAGGAGGAAGCCCAGAGTTTGCTGATTTTTTAGGATGAGATGATCAGATTTTAATTCTTCCCTATCCAAAACTTCAGTACAAGGCAAATGTACTGAAATAAATGCCTTTTAAGATGCTGAGGAGGTCACTTTTGTTATTCACAAAGGTTTCTGGGCCTTAGCTGAGGTCCCTGCATTGATGCCAGGGTGCCCATCCTGAGCTGTGTATCTTCAGTGGAAAAACCTGGGATGAAAATGCACTGTGTACATGTTTTCCAAGGGTTCTGTCTCTGCTTGTTTTCTCATGAGGTGGGTAACTTACAGCTTCCCATCTGGATTATGTATCCTTTATTTATCAATTGATAAAAGGGCAAGGCTTCTATTTCATGGATAAGTAGTGTTTTATTTGGTGGTAGGTGATTATTAACACATAAAATAGCATTCTTAAAAGGACCAGTATTTTCTGACTGAAAAACTTTCCCATTACATTCACTTTGAAGAAAGAACTACACAAAGACTGGATTTATTACTCAACAGATGCTTATCACATTGCTTAATGCTCTATTTCATGGGCCATATTCATCATCCTTTTTGATTCTTAAATCTACACCCAATTCTTTTTGAACATCTGGTGTTCTTTCTCTTCTGTGTTTGTAAGAGAATAATTTGTTTGGGCAAAGTAGTTCTTCTTGTAATGCTCTTAATCCCCATGGGTGCTTGGATCACAGGCAGGAGAGCAGGACTTCTGCGATTAAATGGGGAGAGGTTTGCAAGATTGTTTCATTTTCTAATAAATATAAATTTGTTCCTTCAATGACTTCATCTGTTGGCAGCCTTTGACATAAATCTCCTGATGTTGAGAACTGTCCTTGCTCAGGAAATTGTTCTGTCAGACATTGATCTGTATACAGATTTCAAGGTAAATTTAAAAAAAACCAACAACCAAACAAATATAGGTATCTCTTTAGAGGGGGCATTAAACTGAGGAATATAGTTTATTGCAAATTTAAAAACTGTTCAGCATATTTTTGCATTAGGTTTGCCCAATGCCAAAGCACATTGATTTGATTTTTGGTAAGCATGTGGGAATATGGGCATAATGTCATCTGAAGAGCTCCTGCAGCAGCACTGAAAACACCGCTTCTATTCTTGACATCTCAGTAGAAGACTTTAAAATCTTTTCTTCCTTTTTAAGCTGTAGGTATTTTCTGTGAATTATGTTAATTTTAAACTTTTTTTACTGTCATATTTGATGAAGAATCAGAAGTCTGGGAACAATTAAGTCTTTCTACAACTTTTTGTCTTGTTGGTGCCTTGTCGGCCTGAAATACATTGAGATTTACATGTATTTTCCCAAGAGATTGCCATTTCTCAGACAAGTGCTGAAATAGTAGTTGGTATCTTTAATAAGAAAATGGAGCTAGGGAACAGAATGAGTAAATTTAAACATCTTTAAAAAAAAGTCTAGACATGAATTAGTATTGAAAGAACTGCCATGATTATAGAATTAATCCTTGCCTGGAATCAGATATTAGAGATTACTTATGATCAGCCAGCACAAGTTCAGAGTTCCACAGCTAAACATTGACATAAATAATTGGAAATTGGGAAGTGAATAAAATAGCTAAGTGGGAGATGCAGTGGTTTATGAAACAACTTTAGGGTACAGTTGTTTTTTCCTCTGCAGAGAACGGGTAATCTTTTTTACATGTAAAATAAGACTCGACTTTAAAGTATTTTAAATTTTTTCTGAGTTGATATTTTTATTTGCTTCTTAAGTGGGTTAACTTTAATAATTGCTTATCAATTGTTCATAAGCAGTGGCTCATATGCAATGTTCATGTTGTTTGATTGTTCGTGTTTCCTGCCTTGTTAGATTACTATGGATTTATTCCGAATCTTCTCTACTCTTGAGCTACCTGGAAAAATTTGGGTTGTGTAAATTTTGTCTGTATATTCATATAAAATATCTGGAAGAACTAATGCAAACAGCATTTATTCAGGTTGTTTGGCATTCAAGTTTTCACTTGTTAAACATCATCAGGGTTAGGTGGATTTAAAGTATCCATGTAGCCTTCATCTGTGTGACATAGGCCATTTTCCCAAGAAATTATGGTTTAAAATGGGAAAATGTACCAGCAATTTGTAAATATTTCTGTATTCTTTTTGTGGTCCTATTGCCTCTCGGTTAATCTGTGCCTAAAACAGGGAGGATTGTGCAGCTTTTCTTCACAATTGTAATAAAAAATGTAGTGTTTGGAGAAGGTGTGTGTGGTAGACATTGTGCTTTTTCCTCAATATTTTTGTTAGAAAATCTAGTCCTTGTGAATTCAGAGAAAAGCTTGGAAGTGCTAGAACTGGTTCAGGGACAGAAGTAAGTTTCTCCTCCCCAGTATGATTTCTGGAGGTCCAATTGCTAACCCTGGAGAAATGGAACTGCCAAAATGTGGAAGTGTCACTGAGGGATTTTATTTCCTTCCAGGGCAGGTCTGTTAACCCTGTGGTGAGAAGTAGTTGAAGCCCTTTTTTTGTGTAATTGGGTTATAAAAGTTTGCAGAACAGAGAATAAGGCTGCGACATGAGTAACACGTGGAATGAGTGAGTCTAAACGATGACTTCAGTGACAGCTGGACACAGTCATCCCCTAATCTCTGTGCTTCAGAGTCTTTGCACACTATCACACAAGTTTCTTGTGTGCAAAGTTAGCAAAATTCTGGAAGCAGTCAGGGTTTAGGAACCACAGCTACTGGATGCTGTAACTCACTGTGTTTGGCTTTTAACTGGTGCAAGCTGAGTTAGTGTCTAACAATGTTTCTGAATGAAAAATGGAACCATAACTCGGCACATTTCCAAAAGATCACTGAGGGGCAGCATTTATATCACTGAGCAACTTCATTTAATTACAGTTTTTAATTCTGTTGAAGATTACTTTGCATTTTTAATCTCTGATGTCCTTGCTCTGATCTGATCCTTTTGTTCTTAAGTTATCACTGAACAGTACATATCACTACAACAGTAGTAATAACAGTACAAACAACAGTTAACATTTTTTTTCATTATTGAGATTTGCTCAGCCATTGTTTGTCCAGTTCTTGTAGGTTTTTCAGGTCAGTTTAGGGGAATACAGGGAGCCTTACTTTCATCTCCTCTATGTTTTTTATTTTTTGTAAGCAAGTCTGTGAAGAATTAGAGAATGTGGGGTTTTTGCAGCAGGAATTCATTTCAATTTACTTGTAAAGTAATGACTTGAGCAAGATGTTGGTTTCAAAGCCAAGTGCTGTGGTGACAGCATGATGGGATTTTTCACATGAAGTTTTGTTCTTCCTTTTGGTCTCTAATTAAAGCATATGTGCTGTTCCCACTCCAAGGGCTGCTTCCTTGCCTCCTCACACCTGTGTGACCACACCACTGCAAGGCATGATCTAGTAATGCCTGAGTGTCTGCCTGACCCTGCCACTGCAGCTGGCTTTTTCTGAAGCTGCCTTTCCAGGGCACTGTTCTTTGTGCAAAAGTCAAGCAAAAGAAGAAATCTGGAGGTCCCTGAAACTACCAGCACAGGTAGCATTTTAAATGGATATTGTGACTCTTTTCACTGGCCCGGCCTTTGGGCATAGATGATCTTGGTTTTGCTTAACTGTTCCATATTCCACTGGATGCAAATGATTAAAACTCTTACCGTTCTGAGAATATTAGTTTTACTCAGAACATTAGACTCCGCTTTTTCTTCCTTTTCTCCATTCTTTTTGGTGAAAATTTCTATCCAAATTGGGGTATGTCATTCACTACAGAATATTGAAAAATGTCACATAATTTAAACCAAAGCACTTCCTTGAGCTAAAGGTACCTAAATTTAACCAAAATATGTGGGTTAGGGATCTGCTAGGATGTTTTGTATCAGATCCAATTTGGCCCTGCTCTAAACAGTAATCATAAAGGTGAAAAACAAGACTCATTAGGCATTGAGAAATGCCTAATTCCCATTAGGCATTGGGAAATGAAATCTAACAGATTGAGGCTAAAATGTTTACAAAAACATTGAAATTTATAAAATGTCCTTTCAGATGGCATAGCACATATTGTTTAGAAGCCATAATAAATTTTCTCTCCAATGAGTTTCAAATATTCAAGTCCTATATTAGCATATTTATCCTTCCATGTAAAATTGCATCCCAAAGTGTCAACCTGGTGAGACAGTTGTGAAACTTAGCTTTTTATTTCTGTTTATTATGTGATACATTATAGCAGAGTCTCACAGAATAGTTATAAACTAATTCCTAATACTGTTAGCCTGAATTATTCATTTGCTGTGTTGCTACCACGATTTTGGGGCAAAGGTGATAATGCTTAGCTATATTTCTAGCAGTTCTTAAAAATAATTGGATTAGAAATCATGCACTGAGAACCTACTTATTATTCTTAACGGTTCAAGACTTATGTAAGTGTTTTAATCAAGCAGTAAATTATGTATCTCAGACTACAAATGATGTATCTCAGATCTCAGACTACTTTCTTTCCAGGGTTTTGAATTGCAATTTTGTAAGCACTCGAGCACAAGCCTTTTCATTTGGCACAACAAATTTTGGTAGCACTTTGCCTTTCTCATTCCTCACAGTAGGAAATAAACCCCAGCCATTAATGTTGGAGGCAAGGCACACATGCTGTCTAAATAAATGCACAGAATTAGCACATCACTGAACTAATGCGAGCAGAATTAATCCAATACACCTGCAGAATGTCTTACCCAAATCACCCCTAATTGATTGCTGTTGGTGTTTGTCTGGCTTGCTAATGGAGCTCCAGGTTTTAGCGGGGCAGACAGCCCGGTGTGTGTTTTCACTGGAGCTGCCGTGCCCGCATTGTGCCGCACCTGCCTGCTCCCCAAATGCTTGTTAGAGCTGTCATATACTTTTATGAGGATGGGAGCAATGTTCTGGCAAGCCAACTTGGCTGGAATTGTGCTGGGACATAAAACATGAAGAGCCACTTGTGATTGCAAAGGCAGTAAGTCTAATTTGATTAGGGCTCCGGTGACGCAGCGTATTATGGACGCCGTTTGTCATTCCTCAGGAGTGCTCCTGGAACAATCGTGTGGAGAGGAGGCGCACTCGGAGCCCGTGAACGCGGCCAGCACCTTCCTTGCTCAGGGGAGGAGCAGGGAAATGCCAGGAGATCATGATCAGTATTGGCTTTAAAATAAAAAGGAACAGGAAAGGCAGCAACCAGGAATTCTTGCCTTCTGAGATGAGGGAAAAGTTTTCAGTGGGAGAGTGATTTTCTCCTTAAGAATTATGTTACTGGCTCTCAGCTACTAAAAACTCCACAATTTCAAACCTCAAAACTCTGTTGTTAAACAACAGGGCCTTATTTTCAAAAAATGGTCTTAAAAAAGCTTCCATGAGTTGCCGAGCAACTGGGCTTGGACAAAAAGGCCAGAGCCTCAGTTCATGTATTTCTGGGTGTATGTTTGGATATAATATCTCCCCCCATTCTCCATAGGTGTGAGTCAGGGTGGTGCCTGTGAGGCAGATTTGGTGTTGCGTACAGGGAATTCAGCTGATTAAATAATTTTACAGAGATGGCAAACAGTAAATCTTCTGTCAGTGTCAGTAAAATAACAAAAATACCTCCTTGTGGAAATTTGCAAGGGCTTTAAATCTGCAAGGGTTTTAAATTTTCCATCTCAAGCATCCCACTGGAATATATGTTTGAGATTTTGTTTTCTGCCTTTTAGTTTTTAAGTGCCTTAGTGTATGAACATTGCTGAAAGGCTTCATTAGAAGGCTGTGAATACTGGGGGAAGGAGCAGGGTGGAAAAAGGCCTCTTTTCCTCTTTTTCTGGTTGCTTTTTTTCTGGAAATATTCTCTCTCTCTCGACACCAAAGTATCTTTCAGTTCACTACTGAATAGTAAGAATTTCTGCTACTGGACCTCCATGAAAAGATGACGGTTTCAGAGAAATTTAGCATTTTCATAATTACGTAAAATAATTTAAACCGTTACAAAAATGTCATGTATTAATATACTTTTATTCCTCATTTATGGTAAAAATGGACATTGTTATTTAGATTCCTGTATTTTAGAACAGCTTAGAAATTAAACGTATAGAGTGAGGTTCTTGTATTCTTTTTTCTGAAGGTTTTTCATGTACTTTTTTCCCTTAGAAAATACTTTTACACAAATAATTTGGCTTACACATAACTGTTTGGAAATGCCAAAGAAGCACTCACCAGACCTGGCAGCTCTAAACTGGGGGAAGAACTCTGTCAGTGGAGGGAATGAGAAAAGGTCTGTAGTCTTTTTCATTATAATACATATTTATTGTTTGGTGAATTTCTCCTAAAAGCAATATGGGATAATCCACAGTGCTGATGGATTAGAGTTGCTTTGAGAAATTAAGGGTGCATGAATGGAAAGATGTTTGTGCTTGGGAAAACACATGATATTTGAGATATCAGCAGCTTGGTGTTGCCTCCCTTAGAGCTCTGCTTGGTCTGTTCTGTTGACAGTCATTCTGTCCTGCTTCCATAAGGTCCCTTGCAAGAATCATGCTTAAAAGTTAAGGGAACAAGCAGAGGTAGGTGAAGGAAAAGCAGAAACCAGTTTCATCAATATAATATAGATGTTCGGTTCATCTTCCAGTGACTATTGGTAGCAGAACAACCTTAATTCTTCAAAAACCAAGTGAGATCTATTCTTACGGGTTTTGGGTTTTTTTGATAAATAAATTATGCTGGATATTTTCAGCAGACTATTGCAGATTTTGAAGCCTTGTGACATGCATTTTAATTATCACTTACCATCCAGTGCGTTGAATGTTTTTAAGCTTGTTCAGTGCATTAAAGCAGCAACTGTGTTAATAAATTCTTGTCACTGATTGATATTAAATGACACGTGGCAGTCCATCTGTCTCTCTTCTGTCATCCCATGCGTTCTTTCATGTTTCCATTACAGTCTGTAATAAATAGTCTGATCATTTTGAGTGACACTTGGGATCTTTACTGGACAAGATATTTCAAGTGCATCTGTCTTCTGACTGGTTTATAGCTGACAGCTCTAACAACAGCTATTACCTTCCAAAAGACTGCATTCAGAGTGTTCTCCATATTCCCCTTCCTAATTTTCTCTCTGTTTTTTAGAGTGAAAGAAAAAGGTTTTTTTTTAGAGTGCCTGTTGCTCACATTTATTGATTGTGTATTTTTTAAATCCAGGCACCACTTCTGTGATGATGATGATTTTATCACTGCTATGCTGGGTCCAGCTGTATCTGCCTCTCACTCCAAAGTTAATCCTGGTCTCTTTTGTCTAATCCCGTTGCTGTCCTCTGTTAGCTCTGTCACTTCTGCCCCTTCCTATTTCTGTGGGTGTAGCTTCCTCAGTGCTCAGATTTTACAACTTGTCTGATATACAAAGTCCCTGGAAGCCCAGAGCAGAACAACTAAAACTACCAACTCAGCAGTAGTGTTGGATGTGTCTGATCCATCAGCTATTACTGAGAGCCACACCATGCTCTAGTTGCTCTTATCTCAACTTGCTATGAAATTTCTGTGTAATTGTTGTCAAATCTGATGGCTAAGCTACGAAGTCAGCAGGAGGTTGTTTCTTCTTATCCATTCGGTTCATGTTATGCAAGAAGTTGAAGACAGAACCTCTCCTTCCCCCAGTTACCCCGCTTGCCATCCCAGTCTTGGATTTAACTCTTTGCTAATTTTAGTCACCCGCTTTTTGGGTGGCCACAACAGTTGCCCTTATCTTACCTCCTCATTCCCTGGTGCTGGGAGGTGGCCACTTGCGAGGAGTCACAGTGCTGAGATAAGCCTGACACAGAAAATGATTTAAATTGACAGTAATCCTTTCTTGTGTGCAAACCAAGCCTTAATGCTGGTGCTGAGGATGTGCTGGATTAATTTCCTCTCTCTGCATGAGCAGAGGCAGCGGCCTGTGCACAGCACAGCCAGGGAAACGCTTCCCGCTGCGACGCCTTGCAGCAGAGCTCTGTGCCGTGCCGCTCCTGCCGGGGCTCTTGCCATGTAAACCGTGACATCCTGAGCTAAGAGATGATGGATACAGTGACAGGGTATCTTTTGAAATTCCAGGAATGCTACCTGAATGTCTTCCTGAAGCATCCAGGCCTCCTTTCTTAATTAACTTTATCTTGAAAGTTTGTTTGAGTATAACAAAACTTGCTCTAAACAATGAGCAAATTTTGCACTCAAGGTGAGCAGTAACCATTAAAAAGACAGCCATTGTCATAGACAAATCAAACTTTAGTTAAAGTTTATTTTAGATACGTGGAAGTAAAAATAGAGTCCTTACCTGTTTCCCTTTTTTACATCAGCACATTTAGTCCACAAGTGCAGAACAGTTTTTGCTGGTGACTAAACTGTATTGTGATATATTGTATTCTGAGGTTGTACTTCTCTACTTTAAATATTAATATTTCGTTATTACAACACTTTATTTCCAACTCCTGTGGAGAATGCAGCATCATACATATTTAATTTTTCAGGCGGACACATTCCATGTGCACAGGAGTTTTAATGGCGTGTTTGCTTGTTCCAGAGGAACCCTGGGCTGGAGGATTGGGTGGCTCAAGGGGCCAAGCAGAGCTTTCCCCTTGATCCCAGCTCTGCTGGAAGCCATTGCTGCCTCAGCTTGGTAGAGCCGTAACTCCAGGTCAGTGTAAGCAAACATTGTATTTCCTGGTCTCTCCCCTCACACACAGTTGTGTCACATACACACTTAGGTGGGTGTAAAGTGACTTGCATGGCACCACAGCATTTTGTAGCTGCTGTTGTTGTTCTAAAACATGAACCATCTGCAGTCAGAACAATGCACTTCCTTAAAAATGCAGCCATGGGCCATTGAGATTTCTTAGAGTGGCTCACCACTTTATGGAATAAACACGTCAGCAGAAATGCCAGGCTCCTACTGCATTGTATAAGAGCCTTTGAATACCTTAAGTGTATGCAGGGACCTCTGTGGGATTGTGAAAGCATTAAAAGAAAAATCAGGCCAGAATGTCTGTGGCCCACCTCAAACTGGATGACAGAAAATGCTCTGTGTTTTCAGCTTTAGTTACAACATGTCCCTTTTACCCTCTCCCCCAAAACACAAGTCACATGGTAAGAAGTCAAAATATATGTCTAATGAAATGTAACTTGATTCAGCCCTATTTTATGTTTTATTTTAAATCCAAGGAGCTCTAGTTCAAGGTCACATCATTTACTCAGTTTTAGCCATAAATCTCCAGATCAATAACAGAGGCTGAAGCTGAAAAGAAATTTTTAACCTTTGGCAAACGCCTCTGTGTGTTTTGTATAGACCTTGAAAACACAAAATTCCAACTCTGTGTTTGCAGTCACATATGCCTACAGTTTTTACCCATGGAAGAAACAGAAATTATGTTTATGTTAGGCAGAACTTAGAAGATGGCGTGACTGTATATGCCAAAATACTCTGTTACTCAAAATTCTCTCATTATTTAAGTGTTCCTACAACTCACAGCTATGATTTAAAAAAATATATATTTACAAAGTTTTTTTTAAACAAAAATTTCTATACTTGAATTTTAAAGCATATACAAAAAAAAATCAGGATGGTTGCCATTGCAGAATTAAGGGTAACATAACATTTCTTTTGCTACTGTTCAGTGGTCCTCAGAAGTGATTTATCTCTTTGGCTGCTAAATTCAAAAGTTAAAAGCATTTTAATTGAGGATGACTCAGAGTTGCTTTAGTTATTATTTTCTGTTACACTGAAGAAAAAGATAAGGCTTAGTGCTTTTTTCCTAGTTTTCTTTGGTTTTTCTTTCATTAAATCAAAACACAAGCCTTCACTAAAATTATTTTACAATCTAGTATGTTACTGGTTTTGGTCTGACTGAAATGTTCTACCAAAAAAAATAGTTAAATAAATGAAGTAGCAAACTTCCCAAAGTTTTGCAGGAACCAACTGCTATCGCTGTTGCTCTTGGGCTAAGAACTTCAGGTCACTGATGTGTGTTCAGTGAATATTAAAGTTGGGAAGAAGAAGTAAAAGTGCTCCAGTCTGATGCCTGAGAATACCACAGGTCTGAGGGGGGACACTTCAGAGTCAGGTGAAAGAAGGATGGTAGGTCAGGTAGGAAGTACAGGCTGAGAGCTGCAGCTCAGGTTTCTGATGGGTTTGGCATCACAGAGCTGAATGACAAGCAGCAGCCATAACATTGCAGTTTTTACCTTTGCTTTGGAAAGTTTCTCAAAACAAAAGGGTTGAGGAATTTGTCCTGAATGAGCAAATAGTATTATAATGATAGACGTAGATAGGAACCACAATAAAGTTGCAGAGCAGCTCCACTTAAGGTGGAGAAAATGCTTGGATGAGTAAATCAGAAAAATCAGCAAAAACCCAGAGGTGGAAATGGGAGGAGGGGACACGACCCCCATGAGGACATGCTGTTAATTTCTGGCTTTGGCCCAAAATGTCTGGGTATGGCCTAAACTGTTTAGTACTGCAGGAGGAGACCTTTCAGGCATCATAGCCTGAAATTTAAACCCAGTAAAGGGAAATTCAGACAAGAGAAGAATAGGACTGGGAAATCCAAAGTAAAATTTAGAAAGTAAGCATGTTTATCCCTTCCCAAAGCTTGCAGGTGAAGAGAAGGGAAAGCAACATAACACCAGTCATAAACTCTTCTTTCTATTTGAATGAAAGTGTGGAAAATTGCAAGCTGGTCTTCCGTAGACTAACCCAAAAAGTGTGTTGCCTGTTCATGTCTGTCTCTCACCTTTTATATCTTTGAGAATCTGGACATTAGGAATTCAGTTTGGCATCTTTAGTGAGAGTATTTTCAGGCCAATAAAGCCTCCCTGAGTTTAACTTGAGAACACCTTCTGGTGAGGCACGAGCGAGAAAAGCACCTCCTTAGGATCTCAGTGTCCCAAGGAGGAAAGTAATAAAGACTCTTGCTCTCATCTGTCATATCCAAGCAGGCAGGACTCACTCTGGGCACAGGTGCCTGTTTAATAGCTTTGGAAGTGGCATTAACACGGGTGCAAAGTGGGCAGGAATGTGGTATTGCTGTCACTGCAAAGCCTTGGCAGCACCTTGTAAAATGTGCTGCTACCTGTGTCCACCACGGATGGTCCCACATTTGTGCAGGCAGCAGCAGGAGCCACCACTCCCTCACACATACCCCATTCATTTTTAAAGTGGGAAGGTAATTAACTGATTCAGTGGAAAAGGTAAAAAAAATCATTTTCTGCAAGCAACTTCCTGCTTAGGAACATGGAACAAGAAAGGTCAAGAATGCGTTCCCTCATTTACCTCACCTTCTCCCCTCAGCAGTGCAGGATCTTCAGAGCCTCTCAAGGTTCTACTGGATATCATTGTGTGAGGCCCCAAGAGAGAGCTGATGAACTGAAAAAGAAACAGAAATAGAGAAAATTTTGATTCTTAGAACCAATTGGCTATCAGAAGAAACTCAGTTTAGGCAGTTGTTTGGGAAAAAAAGCCCCTCTTCTAAAAATCGGTTAGAAATTAACCTAAACTGTCTTTCACTATGATCACACAGGTATCTGAAGGGAAAAAGCCAGAGCACATCAAATGCAATTTGCAACATATCCTGGGTACAGCTTGTTCTGCCAACCACTGCAATCAATAAAAACCTTTCAGTGATGTTAATGGCGTGGGGCTGAGGCCTCAAAGTGAACAGCTGTCCCCTGATGATGCAGTTGTGCACTGTCTCTCCAAGCCTGGCAGACATTTTGAGGTGAAAGAGAAAAAGGTACCAAACAACTGATTTGCAAAAGGTTAGAACAGCAGAAATCGATTTGGAAAGCTGTAGCTTTTTTTAGATTGTTATTTGATCATGGAAGATCAATTTGAAAATATGTATTTCTCAAGTCTAAAAACTATGTTTGTGGTAAGTATGTTATGCCTTGAGTAATGCAGGACTTTGTGTAGATAGATGAGAATCAATACTTAAAGGAATTCAGGGACAGAAACCCATCTATTTGTCTTACAAAATTATTGCAAAAATTTATATTGGATAAAAAGCGCCAATTTTTTCTAACTAATGTTTAAACTTTTGACCTAAGTACTTGATACAAACTCATAACTCTCTCAAGCAAATAATAATAATTTAAAAGTGGATAATGCCCTGTTTACTTAAAATTTCTCAAGAAGGATATAGACATGTTTGTAAAATATTCTTTCCCATTATCTACAACTTCAGCTTTTTCTGTTATGTCCTGAATTATACAACTTGAGCACTCTTAAAATTGACATATCAGTTAAGTTACTATAAGCAAAGATTTCTTAGGAAATAGTTTTTTTTACATGGAGTTTTGTGACTGTCTTTGAAGATAAGAATGGCAATTTATTTTTAGCCTAATGAAAGAAGAAGGAAAAAAAAAAAACCAGTATTTGGGTTTTTTTCCTTTAGGAAAACATGCAGGTCAGTGTGTTAGTGACCAGCCAAGTGCTGATGGTAAAGAATGCCAGAGCTTCAGCGTGTCTGGTGAAGGACAAGGACCTGTGAATAGAGAAATACTCCCACAGCTTCTATTAAACATCTCTGTTCACTGCTAAGCACCTGTTTTATGTAAGCTCATGAAAAATTTTAGTCATGACTTTGCTGCAAGTCTGTTCTTCTTCATTCACTCGAGGCTCGCAGGAAGCAATCACTGAGGAAAGAAGGTATCAAAATATTTATGAAAAATGTAGCCTAGTGCTTGTCAGATGCCATTTGAGAGCTCTTGGAGGCACCAGTGAGAGTGCACACCATGCAGGCTTCTTGAAGAAGGTGCTTATTCTGATCCCAGATGCTTAGCTGATTGTGGAGCTCCACGAATAAATCCAGCTCAGTGCATCTCTTGCTGGTTGCTCAGCATATTCCTTCCCTTGCTCTGAGTGCAGATTTTAGAGATCTGTAGGAGAACAATTTGCTTTCTGGCAATACAGCAACAGTAGCAACATCAAAACTTTGTGGGAATTTTATATTTGAATGTCTAATTGCACTTCCCTTGGTTTGTCACTCTGTCTAAATTCAGTTACTCCTTACAAAGGGACAGGAGCAGGGTAATAGAACTTAAAATATTTGTATTGTTCCCATGTTTGAATGTTCTTCAGTATTTTGAAATCTTGCTTTCTTTTCACAACAGGGAAAGTAGTAACTACTGAAATAAAACTTACTTAGTGGGTTGTGAAATAAAGCAGCCTAACACACTCCAATTAAATAATGGATTATGATGTACCATATAATATTTTCTAAAGATGCTTCCATTTCTATATACTGAATTCAGATTAACTTCCTTTACAGAAGTTGTCATTAATATTGATATTAATCTTAAAATCAGTGTCAAAAAACTCTGTCAGTCAAAATCTTGGGTCCTTTATAAAAAAAATTCCAGTATTCATGTCAGTTGCTGTTTTTTTAAAAAAAGTTTTTTGCAAAACTTCAGTTAGTATTTTACTAGCTGAAACACATAGAGAACTCTGAAGGGTAATTTTATGTATTGTCTTTTCTGTGTGTGTGAAGAATATTTGTACTGATCCCTTTTTTGGCAGCAACCGTTTGCAAATGCGCGCAGAATATTTTAGATAGTTCTATGATTTATTTTGTTGTGTCAGTAGCTTTTTTGCTTTAAGTGGCTGGTAACGTATATGCTGGCATTTGTAAAAATTGGAAAACTGGTGACTTTCATATACTTTTTGTGAACTGCCGATTGTTTGCCCAAAAGTTATCCCCGTGAAAATGTTAATTATAAAACACAAGCTAAACCAGAATATTTTTAACCAATTTAAGGCTTCTCATGTAGAGCTACTAAAATGGTTTTCCCTTGTGCTGTTATTGTAAAACACTGATAATATAAAAAGTCTTAAAATCGACAATATAAAACTCTAAAACATTGATAAGGATTTAGGTACATATGTATTTATACTCACATAGTGAAATACCCAAGTTGTCCAATATAATTGGCAAAGTAAATGCTAAATACGGCCTGTAAAAATTATCTTGTTCATAAATTTGCCTGGTATTGTGGAACTCTGTACTAGTAGAATGTATTCACCATGATGCTGTAATCTGTTCTCAGTGATATGCCCTCAGTACCTCAAGGAATGAGGATTTTTGTCACTGATGATACATTTTTTTCACTGATTAGTGGAGATTTGATGTTACTGTAAGTATCAAAACAGCATCTTGATGCACTCTGTTATAAACATCCATATTTCAGAAATAGAAAATATTGAAAAGATTAGGGATTAAAAAGTGAATAAACAATTTTTGTGCAGCTAGATAGGAGCTGAAATGGTTTTTAGTATTCTTTGCTGTTCAAAACTTCTTTGCAAATCCATGATGTGGTTGAAAGAGTTTTTGGTCAGAACTTTTCATTGGAGCACTTTGTTGTTTCTTCCTTATGTTTATATCAGTCCTTGGCAGTTTTGAAACTGTTCATTGGCTTTCTACCATTCTTGTGTCTGGTGACTTGTTAGAATATTCTTATTCCTCTGTTGAGTCAGTCTTTAGCAGAAAAATGCAAATGGACTTGCATGAAAGAGTGTTTGGCAGAGAACTTGCAAATTAAATTGTAATATTGAAAATGTAGATGGAAAAGCTAGCTTGTACAAAGCTCTCTCGATTTCTAGAATTTCCTGCCAAATGCTACTGGAGCCAGGATTTAGCAGTTTGTGTTTGCCCTGTGGAACCAGGGAGGAGTTCCCAGACATGGTCTGACTCCGTGCTGGAACAACCTCAAGGTCGGGAAGTCCGATTTCCCTGAAACGGGGATGCGCGATTGTTTCAGAAAGAACCTGCTCTAAAGCTGAGGTAGGACCTGCTTCAGTGGTGTTTTCTATTGGCTCATGAGCAACTTGGGAGGTAGCAATGGTCCTTTTAAACTATGCAAAACACAGTAGCATTTAGTGTGCAGAAAGAATTCCAGTCACTTTGGGGTAAATCAGTAAATGGAATTGTTTGCATGACTGCACTTTAGCTCTTCTCTGTCACCATGGACCCTCTCCCTTGAAGGATCAGTTACTGTGGCAATTGCAGTACTTCCGTGCATAAAACCCACATGTCAGAATATCTGAACCCTTTTGACATGTTCCAGTGCTTTAAAAGTCTCTGTATAACATGGATTCTGAGATAACCCAAACTCTCAGGAAGGAGGAGTGATGAAGGTAGAAGGGATTAGGGGCAGAGTAGGTAAATGGCAATGAGAAGAAGAAAGTCACAAACAAAGCAGCAGCTCTGGAAGAAAGTCACTGTTAAAGCACAACTTGCTAGAGAGAACTTTGGGGTCTTTTAGGGTTAATTCTCTGTATTTTGAGACCACACTACTCTTAAGATGCTTCGAGGAAGAGCCCTGTAATTTTGACTTCTCAGGTAACATTTATTATAGAATCTATATTGCATCATATCTGCAAAGTATCATTATATGAAATTTCCTCCTGACTGGAAGAAATGTTGTATGTTAGGGTGCCATTACATGCATTATTTTAATTTAGAAATACTTGTACTTGCTTTCCCTCAGTAGTAAATTCAGTAGCTATTTGAGCATACATTCAGTGTCTGGATGCAACATTTGCTTGGCTGCCTCACTAGGAGAAGAAAGGCCTAAAGAAGCACAGCACATGGAAGTGATCTGGAAGTCACAAAATATGCAGTTAGCCTTTCTTAGTGTAAAAAGTTAGTTAAGCTTTAACCTCTCCAGAAATATCATTCACAGGACTGATATCAAAACCCCAATAGTTGTTCAGCTGTCACATCTCTAATTTAGTCTGTTCCACAATTTGTGATCTGTGAATTCAGCAAAAGTGAATGAATGATAGAACATTTAATAGCATTAGATTATTATGCAAATTTCATTTTTTTGTGGTCTACCACAGACCAATACATTTAAAATATCAAAGTCCCTAACAGGTGACAGAGATATGAAGTGTAAGCAGATGGATATCTGAAGATCTAATAATAAGTTTTATTGTTTTTTAACTGGTTTGTTTCGTTCTTTAATCAAAAATCAGACTGCATGAGATGCTGCTGCTGCAGCTTTTTTTTTTCCCCACTGAAAAGTGGAGAATTATGTTGTTTGGTTGAGCTTGTTTTGTTGATGCCATCTATTTACTGTGCTGACAGTCCCAGAGGCAGCTGGACCAGATTTTTGTGATAGAGGATTCACATATAAATTTCCGTGACATTAAAATGGGGTTATTTATTATTTTTTTAAAATATAATGAGGTTTTGAAATAGGAGGATGTAAGCTCTCAGGTACCATTTGAGACACTAATACTGTCATTATATAATCCTGGTAGTCTTTAGACACGGAAAAAGCTGAAAATGGATCTAAGGCAGGAACAAGAGGAAAGGCACAGTGGTGCTTCCAAAAGTAATTGGTCAGGGGAGAATTATTGCAATCCCAGCCTCTTAATGGGAAGAAACTGCACAGGAGGCAGAAATTCCTGAGATGACCTGGAGATGACAGTGCCTGTAAGAATAGGGCGAGCACTAAGGATGCAGCACGGGGGAAGGCAAACACGCCACGTTAGGGGTGGGATCAGCAAACAGACAGGGCTTGTTTGTGGCACCGCTGAGGCCGGCTGAACACCCCCTCTTTGCAGGTACCTAAAGGGAAAGGGATTTGCACAGAATGCCCAGAAGAGGGAAAAAAGCCCCGAGGAATGGAATAAAATTGTTAGAACAGTTATTTTTCCTTTTGGTAGTAGAAACTTTCTGCTTGTAGAACGCACTGTGTTACATATTGAAGAAAAATACATAAAGAAAAATACAATAAATTCTGTTTTAGAAGTTCAGACTATATTCAGAGAGAAAACGCTTAGGGAGCTTGTTGTTTTTTTTTTTTACTTTGACTATTTCTTTTCTGATTTTTTTTTCTCAACTCAGAATACTTTAATCAAAAAAATTATATTTTTAACCCAAGATGAATCTTTAAATACATAAATATATGTGTAAGCGCGTGTCATTTTTAATGGGTTTTTTCCTAACTTTTAAATTACTCATGTGTTGTAATCAACAGTGACTCAGGAAGAAAGGGAGACTGACTCATAGATCTGATTAAAGTAGCAGTGTTTGCCAACACTTTTGGGAAGGAATTTCTTTCGTGTAGTCTCACTGCAAACTTACCATTTGCTTCCCAGGTGTTGTGCTCAGTTTTCATAGGGTCTTTTCAAAGATCCATCCCCACTGCCTGGTCTGAAATGATGAAGCGAACTGCAGACGAAGAAATGGATTTAGTGTGATTCAGTGTGGGTGTTGAGGCAGATCCAGAGTCACCTGGAGAAGTCTGAAATCCTTATGTCCAAGGAAAGGCTGTGTCATGCACCTTAAACTAGAAGCTTTTCCAAAGGCAGCAGCGTCGAGCTTACTCTCGTGACAAATATTGGAATGCAGCTGAATGTCTCTGGGGAGCAAGGTATTCTATATCAGACCTACATAATGAATGCAAACTGGTTTTTTAGCATCCAAATGGGAAAGCGTAAAAGGCTACAAAAGCCGTAATTTATGATTTGTTCATTTAAAGCTTCAGACCATTAAGTAGCCATTAAATTACTATTTTATATTCTGCTAAGTGCATCTCTATCATCAGAATAAAAAGATTGTTTTAATTCTCCCTATATCAAATAAAACATTTTAATTGAGTGCATTTGTGATAACAAATTGACTGGAATTGGAAAGTAAATTAGTGCTGAGCTCTGACGACAGAACATCTTTGTCATTTTGCTTTTAGTGTCTTGTACGTGCATGAACAGTTACATTATGCATATGTTTATCTGTATTTAGATTTCAATTTCAACGATTCTACCCCAGGTAAAACTTCCACTGCACTGATAGCGTTCTCCAGATTCATGTCTGTCACACTAGCTTTCCCTGTGGAGCTCAAGTTAGAAGGTTTTAACCATTTTACTCTTAGCCTCACTCCTAAGGGCCTCCATTACTTAGGCTGTGTCCTAAAATGGGGAGTAGACACAAGCAGATGAGAGAAAATTGCACATTTTCCTCCCCTTGGATATTTTCAATGTTTGTTTTTATTTCCAGAAAGACAAAACTTTTAACATCTGCCTTTGGCACATGGAGGTTTCAAAGAGCATTGATTTGGAAACATTTTTCTGACATATTTTTTTGGCATTTTTGATTGCGCTTAAGCACTGCATTCCTGCAAGTGCACTGGTTCCTTTCAGTCATGAGCCTTCCTGTCGCCAATATTGCCTGGCCTCCAATTTCTCTGTGGGGCTGAGAAAAACCTCTCCCATGATGAAGTAATTGGAATGCGTATAGCTAGATAATGGTGTGCACAACTCTGCAGCAAGGTGAAGCTCCCGTGCTAAAAATGTCTCAATTCCCAGATGGAAATATTCTACGAAAATGTAGTTGACAGTCGTTGCTTTTAAAGCAAAATGTTTTGTCCTGTTTAATATAATAAATTGTTCCAAGTGGTTAAAGCAGACCTCAATACTCAATTTTCTGAAGAAAACTTTTTTTTTTTGGCATTAGGAAAATACTTTGATACGTTTTTAGGTAAAATTGTGTGTTAATAGTTCAGAAATGGAATTCCCTGTTAATATATGCATCTGGAAAGGTCACCCTGTGTCCCCCAGGAAAGGCTGGCTTGCTCCTGTAATGGCTGTTTTCTCATTAACGGGGAGGTTCTCAGCATGGGGAAGAGAGGCTGAAAAGCAGAAGGGCTGAGGAGAGGATACCTGGAGCACTGTGCAGCTGCAAAGGACAAGGAAAGGGCAGTCCTGCAGATCCTGGCTCACACGCTTCCAGGTAAGCAATTATATTACCTTGGGCCTCTTTGCCAGCCCATCTGGCCTCACCTTAACTTTGGCAACTGTTCTGTCTGCAGCTGCTCCGCCTTCCCCAGCATTACTTCCCCTCACGTGTTTCTGCTTTCTGGCTCTGCCTTCCCCCAGGTTCTCCCAGTTCTTGGTCAAACAACAGCAATCACGGAGAATCACTACACGAGATGGTGCATTTTAATGTCTATTTTATATGATTATTCAGTACACTGTTAAAATCTGCCTTTCAAATATATTTAGTTTTAATCCGGTTTGAGTGGCCCTCCTGCTTACCAGCTGCCTCTGGAACTGTCAGCACAGTAAATAGATGGCATCAACAAAAAAATCTGGACGTATGTGAATAATTCCTCCAACAGTTTTCAAATTCAGTACCTTAAAATGTTTTGCAACCTAATTCAGAGTGTGAGGCAAATGCATGCTCTCACTGGGAATTTAAAGAACAATTAAGGTTCATCGTGGGAAAGGGTATTTTCAAGAAAACATTTGCTCATTCCATTAAGATACTGTAGGGTTTTTTTTTCCTGAGGATTCCATTAATCTGTATTTGTCATTTATACAGAAAAGGAATGACTCTGAAAGTGAAGGCTTTTATCTGGTTATCTATTGATGGAAAATCACCCAGCACAGTACTTCATTTTGCCTCAATATTTTTATTGAACTTGGAGATTCAGTTCAGGTCCAGTTTATGAAACTAAGAATATTGGAAAGCAGAGAGAGGAATATTGTTTTTAAAATAATAAATTGTAGCTTAAATATTTTATATGTTTTCATAATATTAAATAAAGGGATTCATTGATGGGTATTTATTTTTTTTACACCGGATTCTAAAATTTCAGTGACTGAAAAACAGATTTATGCATATTTTTCAAGTATCATAGAAAAGACTTGACTCTGAGTTGAAGATTTGTGGTTTGGTTTGGGGCGTTTGGATTTGTTTGGTTTTTTCCCTTTAGCAGACCTTTTTTTCTGCACATAAAAAATCCATCTCATGTAGTGTATTGGGAAGGTCTCTTAAGACTCCCTGCCTTTCACTTTGCGTTATCCTCTGAGCCAAATCCTGCAAGATTATAATTGATTTTAAAAGTCAGCAGCAAAAGTATTTGATCTTTAGGTGACAAACAGACAAAGAGGAGCCTTCAGGATCAGTGTTAAATGTCAATGAAATTACATTCATGCTAGGATAGGCAAGTTACAAAAATTTAAATTCTGCTGTAATAGTGGCAGTAATAAATGGAAACTCAGCAAAATGAAGCTATTAGTCAACAATGTGTAATGTCATAAACTTGAACAAATTATTACAGAGCAGCTCAGTCCTGAATTAAAACCAAGCAAGCTGAAGCAAGCAATGGCATTGAGATGGATAAATTAATTTATCCGAGTGGATATAATGACACATTAGGATAAAAGCCAGTGTTAAAAAAATCTGGACATCATCACTCAAAATGGGCAACAGCACCTGCATGCACTGCTGCTTGTACCAGAGTTTTGAATATTGGATCCTGTGGTTGGGTTTTTCTCCTCTTGTGGTGCTTTAAAGATTCCATATAGAGAACTGTAGAGAGCTTCACAGTTTTCTCATGAAAATATGCAACTAATTTAGTGTCAAGAGCACCTAAAACAATGCTGGTGTGCAGAATGGCAAGGCAGCTCTAGCAAAGGGCAAGGCTGAATTGAATTGACCTGGCACGAAAGAGCAGAAAGCAGCCTGAAGGCACTTGGCCATAGGAAAGGGCTGTAGGACACTGGAAGCCTCTCGACACAACCTCAGAGAAAGCAAGCACAAAACTGCTTCCAGGAAGGCAACCTTCCACTGCACCCAGTCCGCTTCCTGAGCCATGAGAAATACAAATAACGAGAGAAAAAATGTGGTTTCTGGGAAAACAGTTACATAAATAGCACAGCACATAGTGCTGTGTTGTACTCTTACATGCAGCTTGTTTCCAAACAATGCAAAACAGTGTTGAGGGGTTTTAATGATAACTCTATTGATGCCACAGAAGCTGCAATTTTTCTGGTAAGGTCAAGTGTTCCAAATGACACCTTGAACACCATCAGCAAATGAAGCAGAGAGTATAATGCTGATTTTTCTGCAGCAAGAATGCTACGTGAAAGTATTGGAATAATCCAGCTATAATATATAAATAGATTAAGAGATACTTAATGCTGAAACAAAATTTCAAATTGTGCATAAAAATGCATGCTACCACTGAAGTCATATGAACTTTTAGTATTTTTGCATATATGTTAGAAAATTATGTGTTTTCTGCTTTCTTGAAGGTTTAGAACATCAGATGAGTCTTAGCAGATGTGAAATGCTTCTGGAAGCCAAACAGTGGTTCTGTTCATAACCATTGGACCACTTTGTTGTAAGTTGCAAATCCTTGTTAAAACAGTATATATTATTTCTTTGTAATCTGAGAGTCTCTGAACATCTTGCTTTTTCACTTTGCCTGGTTTTTTTTTTAAGTGGAAACACTGACTGCTGAGTTTTATTTCTCACCCAAGATGTACTTAATCAGGACAGACCAGATTTCAGTTGATTTCATTATTTTTTCCCCCTGGAAGTAGGAAACGACATGCATATTTTTCATCTATGTCCACTTGTTTAAATCAGCAGCTCCAAAAATATAAATACAGGTATGAAACTCAACGTTGTGTGTTTGAAGTGTACCTGTGTAATAGAGGAGTAGAAAGTCAAGTGTGGATTTAATTTTCATTCCAGGCCCAAATATTTAATCATCTTAGAAGAAAAGTAGCCCACTCAATTTAGTCCATTTGTGTGCTTCACTCAATGGGTGTCTGTGAGGCCCTTGATCCCCACTCTGGGTGTTGAAGGGCTCTGCCTTCCCCCACAAAGCAGCATCAGTCCAATTCCAAGTCCTTCGTTGTCAGTGCTTTTTGCAGTCTCCGACAGCAGGGAATTACCTTTGAGAAGTCAATAGTCATGACCCCAGCTCACATTATTCACATTCATGGACAGCCTTCTACTAGTGCTCACAAGAGGATTTTTAAATCTTTCATTAATGCTCTGAAATCTAGGCCTGCTCAGCCCTCATCAAAGCAGTGGAAGATGTTTTATTGACTCGAGGAAAGCTGGCTGAAATCAATGGCTTGAAGGTCTGTTTGCCCTCACTCTTCCTTTCCTTTTTTCTTTCCATTTTCATTTCTGTGGTGGCTTTCCTATCTGTATCTCCAGGTGACACAGGGAGATAGGCACTCAACTCAGACACAAATGAGAAGCCAAAATAAACAAAACAATTCCCATCCTCTTATGTAACAATTTCAAGCTTGTGAGATGTTTTAGAGGGCACTTTGGTGACTTTGAGCCAGCTGGTGCCCTTGTAGCACTCTGACTTGGCCATGTTTTCAGGCCTATTTCCAAGGGCTTTCTGGTTTCTTTTTTTTTTCCCCTTGGTTGTGCTAAAAACTGCTTGTTGCCTTGACAAATATTTGTTTCCAATTCTGTGTATGTAAACATCTAACATAAAATTGTCTCAGGATTCAGTATGCAGATGACTGCTGCACTTCTGTTTACCAGAGTTCAAAACCTGGGCAAACAGCAATTTGTTTGGGCTGAATAAGTAATACCTTATTTTGGAGGGCCCAAATAGCCATGTAATTATTTTGAATTAAGAAATTACCATATCATTTCAGGCTCATTACATGGGTATTTATTCTCAGCAGATTATGTGCAGGCTGTTACAATAGTAACTAGTGTAACTTTTGTTTGGAAAGGGAAACGGGGTAGTAATGAGAGAAGGAAGGAGCCTCTGGTGAGCCTGCAGTCCTTAAAATGGGAATGCCACCCCAGAAGTGTGGAGCTCCATTTCAAGTGGAAAAGACCTATTGTTCTTGCATAGCATTTTAGTGAAGATGCAACCAGCAATAATTAACTATTTCTTTTTATTTATATATTTCACACAAGGAAACCCAGGAGCTTTGGGAGCAGTGATTCAGCTGTTGACTCATTGTCAAAGTACTGCAGTTGTAGAAACAAAAATCAGCCAAACTGGGTAACAATGCCTATACTTGTGTATGCCTAGTAGACAGCAGTTGGTTGTAATTCCCTGAGGAACAGTCTTGGCATTAGATGGGATGTCCATGCCTTTAGCACTCTCTAATACAGAGCAGCTAACTGGCTTGTTAATGCTAATTCCCCTTATTTTCTCAGTGTCCTCATGTCTGTGCCACACTGCACTGCAGAGGTCTTCTCATCCAGGAGAGACTGACCATGGCCAGTGGGATCAACAAGCTCTGAAGAGCCAGATCCAGGGGACACAGGGAACCTTCAGGCTTTCATTACCTTCCAGCCCCAACATCCCCAGTCCAGCTGCCTCAGACAAGATCGCTCTCGGTTTCCCTTCATGATTATAAATGCTTATTTAATTTCTCTAATCTTCTTAGCACCACCGCACAAAAACCTGAGAAATATTTGTTGTGAGGTGGAAATTCACCTCGTTGTGAAATAATTCCTTCTAAAGTGTTAGTCATTCATGGCATGGCACTTAGCGAATCCTAACACAACAGACTTCCAAATTCCTGGAGCATTTTTTTTGCAGTACTGGGTTGGAAAGTTGTAATTTGAATAAATGAAATGAGTAACTGAAGACAGACTCTGCCTCTCCCCGATATGTCTCATTTAAAAAAAAAAAAAGAGAAGAAAACTGTGTTGTTTAAGTAATTAGCAAGATGCTGACATAGTGCAGGAAGTGTGCAGTGGATATATTGTATTTCAGCTGAAAACAAATTAATAAAGCAGGTTTCTGTTTAGACAAGGTAAGTTCATTTTCAGAAGGGAGAAATTCTTATTTTTGCAAGCTCAAAGGTAAAAGAGGCAGTGAGAGAATAAATGTTCATGCAAGTTGTTTATTTAAAAAAAAGAAAGCCATAACATTGAAAAAGCCCTTAGGTCTATTATACAGCTGTCAGACCCTGGGTCTTAGACTGGAGGAGATAAAGGCTGTGTGCTGCTCAGCAAAGGAAAACCAAAAGAAGGATTGAGGGACGGCAGTATTTTGCTGGGATACACAGGAAATTTCTAAGTTCTACCTTGGCTGCTTCCCTGTTTTCTCTTCCACTCCCATGGAGTCACTCTGCCCAAGCTGCTTTCCTCAGCTTCACAGTTCGCTCCCTGTCATGTAGTCAGGGTTTTGCTGGAAGTCACAACTCACTTCTTATTCCGATTCAGTGCATCTCCTGCTTTGGTCTCATCCCTTTAAAAAACTGGCTTGATTTCAGTTAATTAATTCAGGTCAGTGCTTTCCTTCCACAGATGGTTGGAAATAGGCTCTTGTCCAAAGACTTGGACGATTTGCATGTCCAGTGAGGCTGGGCTGATGTCAAAGAGCTGAACGTTGACCAACTCGTCTAAATATGAGTTAATGAGGAAAACACAGCTACACATTTCAGACAGGTTTTTAGAGAGTCAGTTAGTGAGAGATCACCCCATACATATGGATATTACCCTACTTGTTGGAAAATTTACCTGTAAAATGAAATCTGTGTGTGCCTTTACTCCACCTCAAACTACTCCTGATATTTTCTCCTTGTTCCAAATCCTTGCTTTTCAGTGCTGGGAAGGAGAAGCATTCTTTCAGTGTCCTTTTCTCAGCCCTGATATTTTACAGTCCTCTTAGAAAAGGTATGGGGAAGATGTGCACTCTGACAGTGACCCTTCACAATATATATCAATAGATGGCAGTAGCTGAATCTCCTTGGAATGAACATCCCTGGAAAAATGTCATAATTGGCTTTTTCCATAAGACAAAAATGAATGCACTTTATGGGTTAAAAAGAGTGCAAGTTATTTCATAAATCAGGGTCAAAGGACAATTTCCCTTTTTCATTCTCAAAAGTATTGATATCCAAAGTTGCTTAGAACAGCACCAAGTTTGCTTGAAGCCATACATTGAAAGACTCCACAGGTTCAAAACCAGGATCAGAAGCAAGGATCAGTTCAAGTCTGTGCATCTTTCATTGGAACCTGGTTAGAGACTTGCTACTGATGACCTGGCCATGATACTCACCTGCAAACAGACTATCAAAACCTGCACTATAATTTAGAGTCAGGAAGTTCTGCGTCCCAGCTTGACCTGGGCGTTTCCCCAAAAGTTTTCCTAATGCCAGTGCAAATATTTGACTGCAGTCTTGTCAATATAACCTAATTTATTTTGTTCATAGTATCCTGTATTTAATCGTGTCTATTTTAATATCTCTGGCCTATATGGAAACAAAATTTCAGAACGCTCTGTAATCACCATTGTTTTAATGGAGTAGGTCCAAAAAGCTGGTCTGTGAAATCAGTAACTCAAGAATTTGGTTATTTCCTGTAGAAAGTATTAAACTAAAGAAATTTGTGATTGGAAGTTATCTCAAGAGATGACTTAATCTGTTCCCTTTCAGTGAGGCAGAATCAAGAACATGTACATCTGATCCTTACATGCTGACCAAAAGCAATAATGTTGCCTGGCCGGTGGAAAAGATAATTGTCTAACAACAGTGAGGGTTTTCCATGACCCCAAGCCCCATTCTCCTTCAGTGACAATTTATTTTTCTCCTTTCGTGGCTCCTTCTTATTTTCCTGTTGTTATGGTATTGCTGGAGAAGTTTTGACAAAATCAAAATCAGTTTGCACATATGTATTATACATTTTAAGTGAAAACTCATTTTGAAACATCACATAGATTTTTAGATCACTTAGGTATTTCTCATCAGAAGCAAAATGTTGCTGAAATTAGCATAAACCAGTAAATTAAAGCATATGGCTGCTGATGTATCAAAACTTCTTGAAGGGGAAAACATAGCCCTCTGGCAGAACATTTCTGAGCACTTTATCATCTGAATTTCTGGGTCTATGGAAATATTTTGTGCTTATTTGCAAGCACACTTTTTAAAATCTTGATTGTGATTATTCAAATTATTTTGTTTATAATTCAAAGTTTTCCTGCTTCTCCCTTTCTACAAGTGTTTACATGATGCTCTGGTGAGAAACATTGAGAACTGATACATTTTTGTGACACCTAATCTGTGAGCAGTCAGGGGGAAATGCCCTGCCTGCTGATGAGCAAGCCAGTATTTTCACTTCTCCAGTTGAGTTCAGAGGATGGCAAAATGCTGGAAGCTCTCACTCAGCATTACCTAAGTCCTGTAAGCCTTGAATTAGTTGAAGGGTGTTGCAGCCGGAGAGAACTCATTTTTCCATTGGATTTGAAGTGCACTTTCCCTGGATAGAAGCGTATTAGGGTAATTATTTTTGTGTGCTATTATGAAATGGCTTACTTGTTGCTGTATCCTTCTCCAGTGGTCAGTTAATAACGTGTTGGTATTATTAATTCAGGCTTTGGAAGTATGAAGCATTGCCAGACCCCACTGGGTTACAGCCTGCCCCCACCCAGAACTACAGGATAACTCCAGCTTCCCAAAATCCCAGTTTAATGCAGGTCTAGGAAAGGCCCTGCCAACGGACAGAGGCAAGAAGGTAAGGAACTGATCTCTGCTGATTGGTCTGGTTGGTGTCACCCAACAGAATCCTTGAAATGCAAGAGACCTTGACTGGGTTTACTGAGAAGATCTATAGGAGGCAACACAGATAGCACTTCTCTGGAGGAAGGATGTTCAAGAGCCTGTGTTCTTTTTCCCCCAGTCTCCAGGAAAGCCAGAATGCACCTGTCTGTACAGTGATTCTGTCCTCCTCATTCTGGTCCCTCTATCTTTCCCAAGATAAAGCTAGCAATATAGATGGCTTCATGCCTCTGTGTGCAACTTAGAGATGTATTTTTAATCCAAAAGTGAATTTTACTTGCATAGCTGCAAGATTATACAGTGCACTCAGTTTGCCTGAGAAGATTTTTAATGAGGAGAAAGTACCTTAAGTAGATGGGTGAAGAATGTTGTCCATCATTTTCACCAAATCACAACCCATGATTTCCCTCAAACATCTGTCAGCCACAGAGCAGTTCATTTTCCTAAATCAAATGCTAGAGACAGTTAAAGAACAACTGCATTGCTCAAAGAAAATTAAACACCCATTGGGCAAATAGTATTACTATTTTCAGCAGCACAGAAATCTTAAATTTCTCCAGCTGTTTCCAGAGGATGTCCCTGTGCCCCTTCCTCCGCTCACAGGGTGGCACAGGCCGCGGTTTGTATTCCCAGATCAAAAAGAGATGTTTGAAGTGGGTGCCTGTGTTTTTCTCAGTTCTTTGAAAGTCCAAAGCTCAGATGTGATCTTTCCTGAAATCATATTCAACCTGTTCCAAAGTCCAAGGGCAGAAATGAAAGGATTTAACTTAATAAAATTCATCTTTATCTGCTTCAGGTATCTCTTTAGAGCCGAGCCCAAGTCTGTAAGCTGCGCCCAGAACTCCATTCCCATTTTTTCAGAGCTATGTAGAGTCTATGGAAGTTTGTGCTCAAAAATCTGCTGTGAAGACTTAAGCAGGATTTTTCTTTCCACTGGCTTTTTATATAAGTAAGAAAATCTATCCTTACTTAATATAAGGAGAAAAAAAGCTCCAAGCTGCTAGAGGAGAAGGCGGATTTCCAAGAATTAAAAAAACCCCAAACACACTTCTTAGTGGCTGAGCTTTAAAGAAAATTGTCTGATCCTTTTTTCCAAGATAACTGTTTTTTTCAGTAATGAGGTTTTAGAAACCTTTTCCTATAGGAAGAAATTCTCATCCATAGCTGGGACCTTTCTCAGAGATGCATATTGTACTGTCCTGGTCTAAATGTCTTTGTTATTGCCAGTAAAAACAGAGTTTCCTTTTCATCAGATGGATAGTATTAATTGCACAGACTTAAGACTTAGGGATGTAATGTTACATGGAGGTGCTCAGAAATGAAAAACTACCATTTCATTCCAAATGCTTGTTATTTCACATTACCAGGATAAGAAAGATTGCTTCTTTAAATGTAAATGCACTTGTATGCAGTTCAGTGAGATGACAGTGGTGCCGGTGTAGACACGGCAACAGTAATGTTGTACCTTTTATAAACATTTAGTTTTAGCTGTGAAAAATCCCAGCCAGAATAGATGACAATCTGTTTCTATCTTTTCTTTGGTCATTTCACCCCTAGGAATTTAAGTAGAGAAAGGAAAGGGGGTAAACTTATAATACCATGAGGTCTCTTTGCTTCCTATCATTTATTTCCCATTCTGCTATTCCTTTAGCTCCAGAGCTACAGATGGTGGTTGCACTGTGGAGCTCCTGAAGGCACGGTGCAGGTTTAAGCACCAGACCGTCAGAATCCCAGCTGCTACCTAACAATCAAGCCTTGATTTTACTTAAGCTGATTTTTTCCTCTTCCTAATTATTTTTCCTTCCACTAGAGTGGAGTCAAGTTTAAAAAAAATTAGAAAGAGTATAAAAATGTAGAAGAAACATAGATATTACTACCAACATTTTATTCTTCTCCTTAACCTTCCAGTCTGCAGGAGATTCACCGCCTCTCTTTGGTGAGGATTACTGAGATGAGGAATAAATGCTGTAAAGTTTATTTCACAGTCTTGAAGTCTTCTATCAAACTCATTCGGATTTGCAAACTTTCACTGTACTTTGGCAGCAGTGCTTGATGTTTTTCTCAGATACCTTTCCAAATCGGCATTTATTTAAGTATTTCGTTACACTCACTCACGAGTGGTCATTAGGACAAAAATCTTAACAGGGTCTGTTGAGTTTGACCTGATCCACCTGGTGCATTATTTGGTTCTAACCAAAGGATGGAAAATAGCCGTTCTTGTACTCTCATTTCTGTTACACTACCTGAATACTGAGTTTATTCATCTTTCTTCTCAAGATGAAACGGTCCCCAGGAACTGTCCCTGCTCTCTGTGGGTACTTCTGCACCAGCAACCTCCAGAGGGCCTCTGAGTCCAGAGATCTCAAGTGCAATCAGCTCTTTGTAAGGTGAGATCTCCTTTGCTCTCACTTCCCAGAAGTCCTTGGAAAGGAGACAGCAAATCCAAGTCTGCTTCAAGCAGATGCCTGGTGTGGGGAGAGGGTCCTGGAACATGCGGTGGGGGCTCTGCCAGTCAAGTGTTGATGTCTCCCTTATCTTCTCTAGAATAAATCAGACCACTGGCTCAGAGATGACTTCGAGCCGTGCTTTAACCAGTTTTAGCAGGACAGGTGATGGGAATATGGATTATTTACTAATGTTTTCTCCAGCTCAGTGTTTGCCCTGTCCCCAGACTGACTTGCTGTCATGTTTAGTAACATCAACATGCTTATTTTGCCTTCTGAAAATACACTTTTTTTATAACTACATTGCCAGAGGTCCTGTCTTAGTAGTGAGAGAGTTTTGCTGTAGTGCAAGTTGTGTGCTGGAGTTCCCAGAGGCTGTGGAAGCAGTTCTAATATTATTGTTTCAATCCAAATAAATATGATAAAGACGTACAGAAACCCGTTAGCCAAGAACATTGAAAACACATTCCTGTACATGCTTTCTGCTAGAGCCATGACATTGCAGCAAATCTAAAAAATCCTACCAAATGATAATTTTACATTGTGATTAGTTCAAATATCAGAAGAAACCTGTGGCTTTTCAGCCCTTAATTAAACCATAGGTGCTTCTTTGTTTCCCCTTCCTCCATATGTTTTGCTTTTCTCAAGGATGGCAAGCCTGGAATGCTTGCCATTCAGGGGAGTGCTGTGGCTTGGAAATGGCTGTGACCTGGCACTCTGAGGCTGATGGCAAGTCCGTGGTTTGCTGGGAATGAGCTTAGAGCTTAGTGCTCTTGCTGGGACTGGGAATCATGGACTGGAACTAAGGTGATAGACCATTCCTGGGTTTAATCCCATCAGCATCAGGGAGCCTCCTGCAAAGTGCTTGCTCTTAGTGCATTTTGGAGGACTTCAAAGAGCAGGAGGAGAGCTCTGTTTTGACACAATACCCCTTGTACTTTTTTTCAGACAGGGAAAGGATCTGTCTTCCATTTCAGCTTTTAAAGTCTGATATGTTAGAGGAACTACATTTATTTTCTCAGGCTGCAAGAGTAAATAATGTATATTACATCTAACTTCTGTTTATGCAGTTTCATGATAAGATTTTGCTTGATTTGCCAGTATATTTAAAATATAAAAATAATTACTTTTCAGATTGATTAAAAAAAGGCATCTTGGAAGAATTTTTGGTGCACAAGTTCTCTCCCTTGCATTTCAGGCATGGACGCTTCCTGAGCTTCCTCTCATGTGGAACCTTCCCAGACTTATATTTGGTTTGTGGTCAGTTTTGTTCATTTTTTTCCTTATCTGTTACAAGCTCATGTAAAGCCCAGGCTAGTTTAGAGTGTAACATAACCAAGGATTTTGCTTATTCATAACAATTTATTAAGCTGTGCAAAGATAGTACTATTTTTAAAGTTTTTAGATTTATCTCTTCTAAAAGAGCAGAAAATGCAAATGGCTCATACAATCAGCTGTATCTGCTTAGACTTGCTAAATCATAAGGAGTCATGGTACAAAACAATGCAGCAACACGCTAAATTTATGGAACAGTGATGCTGGATGACAATGGAATTGCAAAGGAAGTGCTTAGTACATCAAAAATTAATACCTAGAGGGCCCATTTTTGTATGGTGATGATTATAAGTATCACTCTATGTGTGAATGTAATCCCCTCAGAACAGCAGTTCTGAGCAGCACAAATGTGCTGGAGATTATTGAACAAGATACAAGTTGAGGTCACATTTGGGTTTTCATTGGGCAAATCACTATCATTTTCTTCTCAATCCAAACTAAAATTGCAGTGTTGCAGGAGGCACTCAGGTTCGGTGCACACAAATGGGAGGTTGGTACCTGTGCTCGGAGCAATTCAGAGCTATGCAGAGGAAAATCAGCAAGTCATGATGTACTTCTCTTAGTTATGAGAACAAGTGTGTTATTTGACCTCAGGAGCTGTTTGTTCAATAGTAAATCACTGACCAAACACCAAAGAGGTGGCAGTGCCACTGAGTGCCACACAGGGATGGACTGCTACAGCAGTATGAATACACACTGACATATGAGGATGAGAAATAGAGAGGGTATTTACAATAATCACTTCAAATAGGAAGTTTCACGGCCTCTTCTTTAGAATCCATTTGTTATATTACGTACCCGTTTTATTTTAAGTAACAAATCGGTTATGAACATTTATTTTTAGCAGTGAATAACGCTTCTGGGCACACTTAACCAGAGCTCCTGTATGATGTGTCCAGTAATCTGTGTGCAGCTCTTTGCATCAGATGAGAAATGTACAACTTAATCATTTCCAACTGTAGCTATATACCAGGAGGGCTGTTTGATCCTAAAGCTGAAGAAATCACTGACTTTGTTTATTATTTCCAACTTAGCAGTCTCATGCAAAATGCAAGAGTTTATTTTAGCAGCAATCATAAAAATGAATTATTTGTATCTAGACATAGTCTTTGCTAATTTGTGCTGCAGTAAATTTTTTTTAAAGTCAATTCTATGTCTTTAGCCACAGCTCCTCATACGCATTTCCATACAAACCCAGACAAACAGCTACTAGAACTGGAAAAGCAGCAGCAGAGTTGCTGGTGTTGTACAGTGGAGCTTGAGTAATTAGGCCAGCAGTTATAGTGGTTAAAGTGCAACTTACTCAAAGTGCAAAGGAAGTATGGAGAGGGTCACTAACTCTGTGTGTGTTCAACTGTGAATTTCATCCCTCACTTTTGCCCTCTCTGATGTGGAATTTCTCCTGCCTGTGTAACTCGGGAGATAATGTAAATGCAGCGTAAGGACATTAATGAGACCAACCCCTTTAAGTTGTAAGGTTTGACTTTTTCCCCCCCAGCCTCCTGTTAATGATGTGACAGTTTGTTGCTACAGGAGAGAGAGAATCTGTGCATCTGTGGTAACTAAAGGTCAGATGCCCTGGGCTGCATGGGCTGCTGTGCTCATCACACCCGGGGAGAAAAGAGAGGGCTCATGGTTTCTCAGTGCTAAGAGTGGCCTCACAAAAGCTATGTATTTGAAATTGCAGTGGTTTGAAGTAGCAGGTTACTAACCTCCAGTTCTGAATTTTAAAAAAAAACGCAAAGCTCTCAAGCCCTTGAATACTTAATAATGGTTGAACAAACTTGGAATGACCTGAGGAAGATGGAAAGTCACAGAAGTTAATGCTCCCAAAATGCAGCAGAGCTCAGTAGTCCTTAAAAGCAGTTAAAGAGCTTTTACCATCTGTTAAGTAATTACCTATCATCATTAGTTATTAGAAGTAGGAAATGATGTAAAGGGCACAAACATGATAGAAAAAGAACAGCCAGCTTCTTGTGGGTTTCTTGAATGAGGTCATAAAAATGTGGTTCTTAATACTGAAATAGAAATTACAAACATTTACAGACAGTGTTGTAGGTGCTCTGCGTCAAAAAGTGAAGCATTACATTTTTCCTAACAGTAAATATTTAGTTCAAGTCTTGCACTTGTTACCAGTATGAAATGAAACTTACTATAGTTTTCATCTCCAAAAAACAACAAAAGATGAAGAAGATTTAACGTTTCTAAATTCAATGCGTTATAGCTTAGCTAAAACCAATTATGGAAAACCCAATTTGAGGATCATGACTTGGAACAGATTAAAACCAAGTAACCAAAAACCCCCAAAGCTGTGTGTGCTTTTAAGCTGCATGATTTTACATGCAAACATGCACACATTTTGACTTATATATCAGTATGGGCTTTCATGGCTCTAATTCTAATTTCTTTTTTCCCGCTTCTTAGTCAAAATACATTCCCTAAAATGCATTTCTTTCAAGGTATTAGCTGCATCTCTTTAAACATTCTGCAAGAATTTCAGTCTGTAGGTCTGAGGTTGCATAGAGATCCTTGGGTACCTACTTTGCTATTTTTTAGTCTTATTTCCTTCAGCAAGTTGATACATCTCATTGCAAGCTCATAGCACATATTAGAGTTACACAACTGACCTGTCCTGTGGGCTTTGAGACAGCAGCATGAGACGCTACTGATACCCAAACAGTGCCCAAGCAAGTGGCCACAAAGATGCACAAACAGAACAGAAATACAAGAAGCTGCAGGAACAATCTAGAAATCAAAGAGAAAGTCATGTCCAAGCTGTCCAGGCTAACCCTCACTTGTGGCTGCAATAACAAAATAACCGTGTGAGAAGTAGAGAAATCTTGTAAATAAAAAATTGAGGACTCAGGCAGCTGCTGTGGCAGATGGTCAAGCAAATGTCCAATAAATACCAAAAAGGGGGAGTTAGGCTGACAAAACCAGGGCCACTGAGGTAAGAGAACACAGGGTAAGCTGTGCAACGGGGAGACAAGGTAATAAAAGAATGAAAACTGGTGCTGCTTCAGGCTCCTTTCAAGCAGCTCCATGCCTGATCCATGCAGCTGTTCCCACTGTAATCCCATCTGACTTGCTTTTCCATGCAGGAGGGAGATGGTGTGCGTTCCCTGGCCTCGGGGACACCACGAGCTCACCCCAGCACTGACCGTGGTGGGAGCACCAGGGGACTGCCCTCCACCGCGTGCCCTTCAGGACCCCCTGTGTGAGGCTTGGGCTCTGTGGCTGCGGGTGTTGGGGGACTGCAGCGTCTGCCCGTGTACATAAGGCCTTCTTTCTTTCTGGGGGTTCTTGGCAAAGTCTAGTGAATAATTTTGAAGTGTTTTGTTTCACTAGAGTCACTTTTCCCGGTGTAATTTTTTTTTAATGTTAAAAGTGTGCTCTGTATAAAATCTGCCACATACTTAAAACAAAAGCAGTTTTATTTCGGTTTTGCCCGCTGCAAGTCTAAACATTTAGGTAAAAAACAGAAGCATTGGGTTTGTGTTGCCAAAATCTTACTCATAAGGTACTTTATCCCATTATTTTTTCCATCTGTTTTGTTTCTTAGAGATTATTGCAGCAGCTTAAGATTTTGATTTATTTCCACCAAGGCGTAGGAAGAGAATGTGCGGAGGGACAGAACTGCTTAAAACCACAGTCTTAACTCCTGAAATACTCTGTTTATGAAAATACTTTCTGAATTTATGTTCAAAATCCTCTGCCTGATTTACTGAATGAGGAGGAAGAGAGAGCAGGGGAATTTTCTCTGTCAGGTCTCCACAAGTACAGCTGTGTTGAATATTTAAATATGGCATTTGCAGTCAGTGCATATTGTGATATGCTTTTTTTTTCGGGGAGCAACAATCTGTGAGAGATTATGATTGCCTTTTTATTAGACTGAAAATAAAATATCAAACAAGCACTGAAATATATTTTAATAGAAGTTGATGTTATTCTCTGTTTTAATCAAAAGCTGTTTGTGAGAGCCTCTCCCCTTTGTTGCTTTAGAGCCCAACAGCAATTTGGGTAGGTGTGTGAAGGGCAGCGTGTTGTCTAGATGATGATGGTGGCAAAGGAGCCTACAACAAAGACAACATTTGCCAAAGTGAGCACCTTTTAATCAGTGTTCTGACATCTAACTAAAAGCTGGGCTGCACAGTCCTTGAGTGCCCAAGGCCTTCTTGTTGAAGCAGCTTCATTCTGCAGAATTGCTGGATCTGTGTGGACAGCTTCATCTGCTCTCAGCCTTGCCCCGCACCTGAAACGTGTCTCCAGTCCATAAATAACAGCGTCCTGCTGGCACAGAGCCTCAGTCCTGGGAGCTGATTTATGGACCTTCAGGAAGAGCAGGCCAGCCCTCGAGGCCGAAGACTCACCCCTCCATATTTTAGTATCCAGGAGGGTGTAAGAGTGGTGAGGCTGAAGTGCTGACCTTGTCACAGACTGTAATGTACCATATATCAGTGCAATTGTTGGGTTACTACCAGGAAATCAGCTACTAGTACTCATACACACACGTACTACTAGTACACACGTCGTTTACTTTGAAATAAGCAGAAAGGCAGCATGCCTAAAATGGAAAGGGAGCTCAGGAACCACATGTCATCAATTCTGTATACCTAAAGCCCCTTTGATGTGAAAAGATGTGCAAAAATAATTAGGTTTTAGGTTTGGTTTGTTTGGGGTTTTATTCTAGAAAAATGGAGTCAGGCTACCTGAGCATTGTTGAGGAGAGCACTGTAACCAGGGCATTTCCATGATATTTGAAGGTGAGAAAATGACTATAGGGTGAGTGAGTCTGTGTATCAGTACCAGCACCAAACCCTGTGATACATTCTCAGTAAGTTAGAAATGTAAGTTCTCAGAATGTTGAAAGCAGTGACAAAGAAGGTGTGACAGTTAAAAAGCAAATATAAAAAATAAAGTAAAATAAATCTTTGAACAGGCTGAACTCTAAATATTTAAAACTCGCAAAGAGTGTAAGAAGTGAAGCAGAAATAATTGTTGGTGCTAATATCTAAAAGCTATGAAATAGCTTGCATGTGTCCAGGCACCATTTTTTCCCTAAGATGTCAGATTTCACATTGACAGAAAATTGTCACCCCCAGACTGGTATTTTTGGAACTTCTCGGTGTCTAATCAGTTTGTCACAGTAGTTAACAATTGCAAACCTGATGCCTGGAAATCAAATAAATGTAAGTGCTCCTGCTGTGGGCTGGGGCAGGATGGTGGGGGGAGGTGATGGCACTTTGGGAGCCCAGCAGCTGCCCACTTCACCCACTGCAGCAAGCTTTTAACCACACCTTGGACTATTTCCTTCTGTCCCTGCTAGCGGGGATTTGGTTGGGTCAGTGGGAATGTAAGGGCCCAAACAGTGAGCGCTCCCCTGGATTTTAACCCAGAGACACAACAGCCTTTGAACTCTATAAATCTATAAATATTGCTACAAGTCTGCTTTTGTAACATTGCTTTACATTTTTGTGTTCTCTGGAAAAGCTTTTTTTTTAAATATTGCAAAAGCTGGAAGAAAGCATTGGGCTAAGATGATGATGTAGCCAACAGTGGGGATTTGTGGAGGAACGAGGCAGAGCAGCGGCGCTTTGTGACAGCAGAAGTAAAAGCACAAGAAGGGAACCACATTGCAGTCCTGATCCACCAGAAACAGCTTGGAATGGTGCAGACTCCAGGGCTGCCACCCACGGAGGAGGAGAGCCCAGAGCCACAGGGGGCTCAGCTGTGGAGGGTGAGCTGGGGGAATCCTGCTGGGTTTCTGAGTGGAGGAGAGGTGGGCAAGCAGGGCGTGCATTTTCAGAGTTTTCTGTTGACGTGGTGCTTTTATGTCAAGTCAGTAAGTTGAAGCAGCCCCAGCAGGATCAGGCAGGAGGTACAGATATCCCTGAGAGGGCATCCAGGGGCAGGGAGGACATGGTAGAGGTATAAAGAGCGACCAGGGAATGGGGAGGAGCTTTGAGGCTGGTTTGTCTCAGCATGTGCAATTCTGTCCCGAGCCTGGTGGTGCAAAGGCTGCGTTGGTGGCCTTGGAGCTGAGGCCTCAAGGTCCTGTGGGTGTCAATAGCTTCAAAGCTGTCCAAAGTGGGCAGCGCAGTTGGCATCTCCAGCTCCCATCCCAAATAAACGGCCATGCACAACTCCCAGCCACGGTTAGGGGAGGGCCAGTGGAGACACATGGTGTGCGGTGTTTGCCAGGACTGCAGTGGCTGCTCTGGTAGCTGTGGGTTTCCCTGCCTGTTAATCCCTGCTCTCCTCAGTGTTGAGTTAAATACCTTTCTGTGACATTTAGAGACTAATGGGGCGTGCTGGCCCAGAAGGAGCTCGGAAAGGCTGTCGGATACGATCTGCATTAATCAGAGCCCATTCACTCTGGCGTATGATCCCTTGCCTGCGCAGCCATGGCTTCTGTGGCAAAAAATAAAGATAAGTAGCAAAAGCTGCTCAAGGAGCAGCCTGGCTGTGTGTGTGTTGCGACAGGCCAGGAGAGGGATTCATCCTGGCAGTGGTTCCCTTGTATCTGTTCCAGTGGGTGATGCGCAGTGAACAATGGCAGCTGCACACGGTACCTGTGTGTTTCTTCCCAGGTGCATCATTTCCATCTCCAGGGGTGATCCAACCTATGGGTGACAAACAGCTCAGTGGCACCACACACATACCTAACACCTGATTAACTCATGTTTTCAAGAGCCTCCACTGCAGAAAGGGAAAGGCTGCAAGTGTCACGGTCTCCCTGAAAGCAGCACAAACATGTGCCCTCCTGCATTCATGGGATCAACAGCCTTTCCTGGAGTATGGAGCTAAGCCCTTCCCTTGTACCGTTTTTGTCATAATGTGCAGAGAATGAGGGAGGCTTGCTGAGTGTGTTGCTTTACTACTTGTGTGTAGCTTAGCTAAGGCAAAGAGAGCTCCTTCCATTCACAACAGCACTCGAACTGTTGGGCTACTCAAGGAAAAAGTATTTCTCAATCATTCCTTTTGAGTTTGCTGTATTTGACATAGAAGTGTTAAACATGAGTGGGAGAGAATAAGGAGCTTTGATTTCTCACGGCTGGTGATGAATGGTGGTGGTGATGGGAACTCTGGGCTAATTGTATCTTTTTTTTTTTCCCTTCCCTTTTTTTCTCTTTCTTTCATCCCATAATTGAACAAGCTGCTAAAGGAACCTTAGGATTAAATATTGAAAAGAATGGTTCTTGAGTGAGTGTCACAGCTAATGTACCAGAGAGCCGTGCTAGTTCTTTTTACGCTTGTGGTGTTCAGAGAATGCTCTTGACGCAGCTTTGCCTCTTGTGCCTGTAAACACAGAGCTCAGCAACAGGAGGAAGGATGGAGAGGCTCAGTGCCTGTGAACCAAGCTGGTAACCCTTTCTGGATTGTACAGATCCACTCAGGAGAGAGGGAAGCTGTTTAGTTCCCTCTGCAGAGGGTGTTCCCAGGGAACAGGCAGCCTTGCCTACAGAATTCACTACTTCAAGCTAACATTCCATCAACAAAGACTAAGAGAGGAAAAGAAACATAGTCAGTAATTTGAAGAGACAGCCATGCTGTGCTGAAAAAGCCTGTAGAAGTAATGACATAAAAAGTGTGAGCTTCTATGCAGAGTTAGGATCCCTGAATGGATTAATTAAAAACTAAGATGCATTTTCTGTCAGAGGTCTATCCCAAGTAAAACCAAAAACCAAACAGGCTTTAAGATGGAAACTGACTGTGCACTAATAAACATTTTTCCTTTTTTTAACTTCACAGAGTAACTCAAAGAAGGCAGATAACAAACACTGCCACTTCCCCTCACTGTCATCAACATTGGAGTACTTTCCTGAAGCAAAATGTTAAGAAGCTGGGACTGGACATTCAAAGACCTAAAAGTTACTGAATTTTTACCCCAACTTGATGGTGAGTAACCATTCCCTCATTCCCTGCAGAATGTGAAGTGTCTGAGCTGGAGAAGGAGCAGGATAGCTGAAGAACTTCAGTCACAAGCCTGTGTTGCTTCAGCTATTGCCAGGGGAAGGCATTTGGCTCATCAGAGTAGTTTGTATGCAAATCAAGTGAGGTTATTTGTATTTCAGTGTTACTTAGAAGTCAAACAGCCCTTCTAGAAGGAAATTTTAGTCAAATCACATGCATTCCACCTTCCTCCCAATGGGGAAGCAATTAGAAAAGCAAGGAGAATGTTCCCAGACAGCATTGCTTAACACACAGGTTTGAAGGGTTTGCTTGCTTTTTTTTTTTTCCTAATCCAATAGTAATACTGACTTGATGTCTCTTTTGTCTTTGTATTTCACTGCCTCATGGTTTAAGCATAGACAATCATGTATGAATCTTCTGTTCTGTACCAGTTCATTAGAGTGTTGCTAATACAATTTTTTTCTTGTTGCATAGTGAGAAAAGATGCAGAAGATAATGCTCGTATCTTATGTATTCTTAAGAGCTCAATAAGAGATTAAAAAGCTCCAGAAATACAAATCTAAAAT
Organism: Leptocoma aspasia; assembly: GCA_013399835.1. Taxonomy (NCBI): domain Eukaryota; kingdom Metazoa; phylum Chordata; class Aves; order Passeriformes; family Nectariniidae; genus Leptocoma; species Leptocoma aspasia. The sequence goes on from VXAX01003787.1 coordinate 1,960,833, forward strand.
TGTAAGCATTGCTTAGCAGGATCTTTGCTAGCTAATATTCTGGATGTTGGTAGGCAATCCAATCTGATTACACTTTCAAGGTGGGGGCTGGCAGTTATCCAGTCAGAAATGTTGGATTTTGTTAGTCAGACCATGTTCTATATGGATACAGCAATGCCTGGGTGAAATTCTGTGGCTCATGTTACGCAGGAAGGCAGGAGAGCAGGTCTTTGGTGTTCACTAAGCTCTTGAGATGCATTTTTGGGGATCTGTCAGTCAGAGTGGGAGTCAGGCTCCCAGAGGATGAGAAGCACACAAATATTTGTCTTTTTTTTATTATTTCTTCTCATAATGTGCAATTTAGCATCATATGAAAGATCTGTTGCAGACCATGAATCTTATTCTCCAGGGCAGCTCTGATTGTCTCTCTTCAGTTTTCACTTTTATACACTTTGGAGCTCTTTGGTGTAAGAGGTGAGCACATTTAGCTAACAGTGGTTCTTATGAAGGAGATTACCTGTTATCCATGATTGATATTCCAGTGAAGTACCACCTATGAGAAGAAGAGAAAGGAAGAGAGTAAAGGGAGCTTGCACTATAGACAAAAAGGTACTCCATAGATCTAATGAAAGTATAAAAATATTGTCTTCCTTGCTCTTAGAGGTGGTTTGGAAAATTACTGGCTCAGTCAAAAGAGTCACGCCTGGAATTTCAGTTGAGATTTTCAGAGAAATTCTTATTTAATGTCTTCATATGATGTGGAATTATCGTGTGAGATAAATGAGTTTATCAGCACATTAGCTACCACAGACGTTATACTGTCCATGGCTTCAGCATCACCTTTTCTCTCCAGTTCCCCCCTAGAATGCTGTTGCCTGATGCCCTCTTTTCTCATCACTAGGTTGGAGAAGTTCTGTGCCCAGTTCTGCAGTATTGCCTTGGAGATGCCTCCTTTTGACTTCTGTGCCTTGTTTCTTGGGGAGCCTATCAACAGGGTGGATTTAACTTGGTAAGTCCGTTTGGCTGTCACTGTTACTAATGTGCTCAAACTCGGATAATTTCATTTCTGTCTTTTTGTAAAAACAGGTTTGTTTTTCAGACCTTTTCCCCCTTGAGACCACAATGATGTAAATGCTAACAGAGCTCTGTGCATTTATGCATACACATGTCCCAGAGCCTAGAAGCACAATTTCCCATAAACATTTCCAAGCTGGGAACAAAAGCAGCTTTTCACATTAAAAGCACCTTTTTACGTGTGCAAGAAAGCTCTGTGTGAGCTGTCTGTGCTCGGGCAAGTGCACTTCATTAGGTAATTCTGCTCTCAACTGTATGTTCACAAACCATTCCCATTTACCCTCGGAGAAGGATGTGCGTGTGTGAAGTCAGTGAGCTCTTGCAGCCCTGGGAGTCATCCGTTTAGAAACTATTAACAACTACAATAATAATATTTTTAAAGCTGCTTCCTGGGGTTAACAGCTAAAGGCCATTTGAGATCCCTGCTCCATCTTCCAGTATATCATGCTTAAAGGAGTGGTGTGGTATCCAGCCCCCATGCAGAGATGTGTGCCAGCCACAACAAGCAGAGCTGTTAAGGTTGTCAGGGGGCTGAAAGGCACCACAGGTACCCAGTGTAGGTAAGTTTGTACTCAGAACAGCACAATAATGAACCAGCAGCAAAGTCCTTGTTCCTTCTCTCTTCAACAGGGGTAATTCTCTGAGCTTCCCTCCCAGCCTGGTGTTTGATGGAGGTGAGCTGGGCTCAGGGATTATAGCAAATAGTAGTAAGGTTCTAGACCAAGGAGAGAAACGCAGCAGGTGGGGCGTGTGTACAGAACATTGGTTTGGCTGGTGGCATTGGGAACAGTGTCACTGCTGCATGGTGGCCAGCCAGTACTAGAGCCACTGCTTTTATCTTTATGTTCTGGTGGCATTGGAGACCCATTTGCAGTGCCAATGATTTGCTTTGGTCTGTTTAAAAGATGGCTGAAGACACAAGAACACCCAATTCCAGTGACTTTTTAAAACTGTAGGTATCTTTAGCCTGCTGAAAATAACTTCATACTTTCAAAATTCAGAGCTATTGTCTTCACACAGAACAAAAAGCAACAAAGCAAAAAAAGTTCAATCTCATATTCCTTATCCTATCCTGTGGGAGTTATTCTTGATCATGCAAAACCCCACACATTATTCCTATGAGTGCTTATATCTGACAGTCTCTTTTGTAATATGGCTGCTGTTACAGATCCCCTCTTTTTAATAATGACCTGCTTTTATTCAGAAATAGTTGGGCTGCAGCAGCCCAGTCTATTTTAGATACCAAAGGCTGTGCTTTTTAAAGCTGAACTATTTAAATGCTTTTTAAGCCCTTCTTTTGAAAGAGAAATCTGATATTCTCAAACGCTTTAGGTTGTACATTTGCTATAACAAACCACATGCTGCTGATGTACTGGCATTTTTGACTTGTTTTAATAAAATGTTTTCCAAATAAATGGCAAAATTCCCCATGGACGCAAGGGTATCAACAGTAGTGCTAAACATCTGGTTTGTCTCTGTAGGCTGCACCATGTGGAACCTGGACTATCTGGTTCAGTGCTGTGCTTGTCTCCCAATTATATTCAAAACATCAGCTTTTCTTGGAGAACATTTGGTAAAAGCTCCCTTCATTGCTTTAAGCCAATTCCCATGAGGATATTACTGCTTCAGATCGATGTGAAATTATTCAGATTAGAGAAAAACAAAGTTGTCAACATTTGTGTACAGAACAAAATACTGCATTGCAATTATAAGTGCAGGACAAGGAAAATTCCAGCAGCATGGAATACATTGTAATTCTAATTTTTCCCCCAGCATTTCCAGCTTTAATAGAATATTCTCTGGTCCAGAAGACTAATTTCTTCTATAAGAAAAATTATTAATATTACTGAATTCAGTCAACAGTTCTGTCTTACCTAAGCAGACGAATGCTTGTCATGTAAGTACAAAACACAGCCAATGCAAACAAGATCTTGATTTTTTGAATCCCCATTTCAACAGCTGCATGTCAATATGGTATGGTAAAAAAATGGTGAGAGAACAGGATTTCTAATGATAAGGTTAAGGAGTTATTAAGGGAAAAAATTGAGCCAAACAACTACATTTTGCCTAATGTTTGCAAGTTTTATAGAAAACGTGTCTGCTGTAAATTATAAATGAAACAGTCAGAATTATCTGCAGCAGCAGGATCTTTCAAAATCTTCTGAGGCTCCCTGAATTACAAATTCTCTGCAGTTGCATTGTCTTCTGATTCAATTGCACAGATTAATGTGATCCATTCCTCTTACGTGCATCAGTTTTACTGCATTATATGTATGTCATGAGCATGGTTTGTGGTTGAAAAGGGAATTGTACTGCCACAGGATGAGAGTGAAAAAGCATAATTAAGAGACAAATCATGAACATCCTTTATTATGATCTAAAAGCCATGCTAATAGTCTCCCTTCACATTTATGTGTAAAAGGCACTTTAAGAGGCAGTGTCTTACAAAATAAATTTAATTTTGACATTAGGATGCTGTTATAGCATACACAGCCTGTAGATGACATAAAATGGTTGTCTGCCATATACCTCAACTGAGACACAAACACAACCTTGACTGGGGGGAAGCATCAAAAACCAGGGCTTTTAGTGCTAGGCTAACTTTTTGTACTCAGAGGAACAATATTTTTCTATTTAAGAGCTTTTTACCTTTGTTTGCAGTAGGGGTATTATTAATATATAAATGGTGACAAGAGGGTTTCACCCAGATTATACATGTGCAGAAATCCATACATGAAGCTGGAACATCTGTCTCCTGGAAATGTGGCCCAGGAAAGGGAGAGAACCTGTGTAGCTATGAACCTCACACCTGCACTGCAGAAAGGCACCTTCTACCTGTCCTTCCACCCATCTGTTCCTCACTCAAGGTCTCCTTTTTTTGCTGTTTTCAGTGCCTATGGAAACAGAAAAGGTAAAGAAAGATTAATGAATTCCATGTAAAATTTCCTTCTAGGGAACTAACTGCAAATTGCAGTATAGTTTTTAATACTAAAATTTAAATCTACTAAATTTTTAATTGCAATTAATACTAGTATCTCAAGTCTAATCAGGGAAAATTAGGAGCAAACATTTACTTTGCATTCTACAAGCTATGTTTGGGCTAGAAAACACGAACTCTTTTTCTCTTTTTGGTACTGATTTTCATTTTCTTGATTTTTGTTGTTTGTTTAAAGAAAACAATGGAAAAAAGAAAACCATTTCAGGAAGGAGAAAAGCTCTCATGTCACCTGGGATATGGAGAATCACAGGTGACGTCCGGGGTGAAAACTGGGCAGCGAGGGGGCTCCCCTGGCTGAGATGGGAGCCTCTGTAGGGTGTGAGTGTGGTCTGGGCTGTTGCTTTCTCAGGTCTGTGGGCGGGAGTTCCCCTTGTGGGTAGAGGTTTGCCCCGACCGCTCACGCTTCTGCGTGTTCAGTGCCAAAGTCAGTCTGTTCCATTTCCTGCATTAATGTGGGAATTCTCCTTGCTTAAATCAGGCCTTATGGCAGTTGGTTGTAAAAGTGGGAGAAACCCAATACACAGTTTTGAAGTTATCCATTTCCCCATCCAAAATGGTTTTGGGCAGCGAGGTTCAGTGCTTTCATTTAAGCAGCCGTTTTATGTTACATGTTAGTTATGTTAGACGGAAAACAAAATGGTGGAAGTACAATTTCCTGTAGGATTCTGCTGAACTTTGAACATGAATGAGAGGAAAAATTGTGATAATGTTATTCTTGCCAAATGTTATCTTGCTCCACACCATTAGATGCTATTTAATGCCAGCAATAGCTTGCTGTTCTGGTCCAGCACTGATTGACATGCTCTGCCTGAAAGTCAGATGGAGAAAATCTGTGTACATATCCTTCCATGAAATAGTTAACTACCTTGTAATCAATAATATATTCCCTGTTGTTGTCTGTAGAATAGAGATATATTTTAAGTAGTGGTCACCTTTAGCTTTTATTTTGCTGAATTTTTATACTTCTATGTTTCATACACCATTCTTATTGACTGAGCAAGATCAGCAGCGGAGATATTTAGCAAGCTTCCCTTCTAACAGCGTTTTATTTTCATTTTGGAGTTTTTAGTTTGTAGCTAGTCGGTCTGTAATTCTGATGAGCTGCGTCAAAGGCTTCCTATGCCAGATCCTGTCTTTGTGACATTTTTGGAACTCCAGAAATAATAATGAGGAGTTAAAAATGCGATCCAACAAGACATTGGAACAGGCAGCTACCTAGAGAGCCTGCAGGAAGTCATAGCATTTATTAAATTTGAGAAAAACTAGCAGCTGACTATACTTTGTTTAATGCAAGTAATTATGTGTATTATTTTGATAGAACAGCTTTGACAAGCCACTCAGATGGTTTAAACAGCATCGTTATACGCAAATCTGACTCTGTTACTGTTAAGGGGCTCAGTTGATTTATTAGTGCAGTATTGTCTTACACTTGGTTTATTCTTTGGACATGTTTCCAGAGGGTTTAGTTTCACAGTCTCTTGGGCATCGCATTTTGTTGACTAGCCATCATCTAAACTTGGCCAAGAGCAATCAGATGAGCTTTCCGCCCAAGCTCTATAAGCTACATCTGTTCTCAGTAATTGACAATGCAGAAATCCTCCCCCAAAACTCCTCCTTGGGGCACGCTGTATCCTCACTTGCCCTGCACATCCATCGCTTAGTTGGCTCTGCACATCAGTCACCTGCCTCCTATGCACTGTTCCAGCAAAACTTCCAGTGCTGGGGAAGAGGAGATGTGGTCTGGGAGAAAGAGGTGGCATCACAAACAGTGGGAAAGGAAGGCTGAATATCAGGGAGCATTTGGCAGGACTTAGAGGATGCATCTCTGATTGCACAGGCCCACAGCAGTTGCCCTGTTTTTCCCTTGAAAGTCAGGGCATTTGGATCTCAGCAGGTCACATTTTCTGTAGTTTTTGTACCACTATAAGTTCCCGTCCCTGAAGAGGGCATTAGATGAAACTGCAGCGATTCAATCACATTTTCTGTTTTGTACCACCATGACAATTAACCTAAGGAAAAGGAGGTGGGTTACAGGAGAGCAGTCAAGGCCGTGGCTCTGTGTGAGCACTGCCCAGCAGCAATGAAGACATCCCCAAATTATCAGCACTGCTTCTAGCACAAATCCAAAATGCAGCCCCATACCAGCTGCTGGGGAAGACAACAAACTGCCCCAGCCCAAAGCAGCACATGGAGGTGTTTGCATCGTCTCCTGCTTTTATTAATGGATTTTTATGTGAGAGTGTGATGGCTGAAAAGCAACCTGCTGCAGTGGCTACATACATTTGGAGAAGTCTTCTTGAAATCTGCGGTATGACCTGTGTACTACTGTGTGTCCAAATGGATTTAGTGTATCATAACGCTTCTAGAAAAACAAAAGGACAAAGAAGATGGGATTGCTAAGGGAGACATTAGATTTCATTTCACACTGGTAATAGTTTAGAGATGTGTGCTGAGCAAAATGGGATTCAATTCTGTGGCACTTTTCTTTTTTATTGCTGCTAAGTGATTTCAATATCCAGTCTAAAGTGATATTGAGAGTGTTCAATGGAACGGGGATGAAATCAGGGAGCGCTGGAGGCTCAGAGGAGGCAACAAATCTCTGGTCGACTGGAGGGAGCCTTTTGGAGCCATCCCAGCTGACCTTAGTGGGTCTTATTTAACCTGGAGGCTGCTGGTAAGTACCTTGCAATGTAAGGCATTGCTGGGTGTTAGAGGGAATGACGTGCCCAGATTGCATTTTGGACATCAATTGATGTTACGTGGTTATGGCTTTGGCCGTGAACTTCCCCCTCTCAGGAGCATTTATGGCTAAAAGTTTATTGCCCAGCTGTTACTGCCTGATAGACATATCATAACTGGGAAATGGTTTAAGGCCTGTAACCTTGCAATTTATGGCTGTTGGAAGTAGATGAGGATTGCTACACAAACAAGGAGGCATACCTGCAGTCCATAAGGCTGCAGATTTCGTGCTTGGGGGGGGCCATTTCTCATGAATGTATATCCTGCTTCTGATGAACTCACAGCTACAGAAGGTGAGTGTTGTTGTTTGTTCTACATATTCTTCGTTGTTATGGTCAGAGTAATTTCTCAGTTTCTTGAGTTTTAACTCAACTGTTCATAATTTGCTTTGTGTAACAGTGTACAGTGTTGGATCCTAAATCAGATGATGACAGGAGGAGCCTGAGGGGCATAGGTGGAACTGTTGAGAATCTGTGTTTTGTCTTCTGCAGGTTTTGGGCAAAGAACTGAGGAAGTGTGAAATGAGGCCAATACAGAAAAATACATCAGACAAAGGCAGTGGCTTAGTAGGCGCACACATTAGCAAGGGTTTCACAAATCTGTTTTTGTTTTTTATGTAACAGGGTTACAACAGAAAAACAAGTTTCTGTTCTGCAAGAAGAGGCTCAGGAGCTACACTGTATTGTCCTCGCTATGCTTTTGGAATCCTTTCTATTTCTAGGCATCATCTCATTTTCTCTAACAAAACACTGAGTTGCTGATAAAGCGCCGTGAAATTTAAAAAACAAAACAAAAACAACCAACCTTTGAGAGGATTTTAAATTCATGTCTTGCGGTTAAACAGCCTTGGCTTTTTTTCTGGAACCAAATGGCTGCTAACTTGTGTTAGCATAGAATATTTCGTACAGTTTCTGTGGAGTACTTTGAGAGCAAACTCCTGGGTTCGGTCTTACTTAGCTGCATAATATTTTGGTTTAAAACCGGTTGGAGTAAATAAAGCAGAAAACCAGGCACGGTTTGGTGAAACGTTCCCATGTTTCTATTTAGTCCACGTGCTGTGTTTCCATCGGAGGGCACAAATGGTGCTGTCAGTTGGCACGGTGTGCGAGGGCGGGTAAGGAGGAGAGGTGAGCTCTCAGCAGCACGGAGCAGTTGTGGCCAGGCGCTCAGCTCCTGCCCGGTTTGCTCTGAGGAGCCCTGGCACCGGAGGCAGAGGGGCACCTGGGTGGGGCTGGCAGGGCAGCAGGGCAGAGCGCCCGGCATTCCCCCCTCTCCTGCTTCCACCACCCAGCAGCTCTCGGCTCCCAGGGGCTCCAGACATTCCTGTGGCTTTCCCCACTAGGCCCTTATGTGAAGTGACAGCTCTGGCAGCAGATATGACTTCTGCAGAGTCATCAATGATTGCTTCTAAAGCTTCATTAGCGGTGCAGAGCACACCGGCAGTGCTGTGCTCAGATTTGAAGTGGCACTGTTTCATTTTTCTATATGTGAGAAGATAATTTGCTTTGTGCTGAGATACTTTGCCTGTGTAATAATTGGCTTCTATAGCATCCAGGGGCCTTATTTTTTAAGATGCAGCATGCATTTGAGAATTGTGTGTTCCTGGTATTATTATTTTTAATTTTCTCTTGGCAACTGAATTTTCTGCTGCAGAGAATAATGAAATGAGATATGTTTGCTGGATTCCAGTTTAGTTTAAGAAATCACAGTGGCAATTTACATATGTTTTACCCTTACATCAAGATTTTCACTATTTGCCATAACTGGATTAGATTCTAGTTATGTGCAGAACTGACTGGAAAATAAACTGGCATCCTGATTTGCATTCATTCTGCACCAGTGGTTTCCCTGTCAAATTTGCTCAGTGTGGAAGATTTGGCCAAGAGCTGGGTTTGTGTATTACCTGTTACTGCAGGCTAAAGCTTCAAGTATGTGTTGGCCCAAACCCCTGACATATATAAGGAATGACATATTGTTACCAGGGAACAGGAATATTGGAATTACAATGCACTTAGTGCTGAGGGAAAGTTTGTGCCAGATAGCCAGGAGCCCTCATTTACAGAGTGCGAAAATAGCTGCTGCATGCAAGGTGATCACACCGTGTGACTTCCAGGTAGCTTCCTGCTCCCATTCCTGCCCTCCAAGGCAGAGGGGTCGGGTTTGGGGGGTGTGTTGATCAGACAGCAAAAGAGCTTGCTGCTGGCAGCATGTGGGTGTGCTAAAATCTTCCCTTCCAACTGAAGGTGTGTGATTTCAGGGGGAAAACGTTAACTTATCTGTCTTTTTACACTGTTTCCTCCTCACAGATTTTGTTTATAGATGTAGCTAACGGTAGACAACTGTAACAGTGAAAGTTAAGAAACAAATGCTGGTGTGTGCTTATAAAATATGCATTAATACTAGAATGCTCTGTGCTAAGAAAAGATTGTCCTTCTGTACTTACTTTCCATCCTTATTTTCCCTTTGTCATGCAAAACTTCTCAGGCCTAATGCCTGGCTCCCATTCTGGGGTGCCTTTTATTCTTTGCTGACTCCTAGGCAGAACCCAGTCCTGTTCAATACAGGACATGGATTTTCCTCATGTGCTGAGTTAAGTATTTGTTTCACCAGCCCTTGTTCACTCTGGTGTCAGACAAATTTTTAGTAGAGGAGTGTAAGTCACCCTTTACTCTGCCGTTCACCATTGCCATCCCTGAGCTTTTGCCACACCCCATGTCCTGATGTACAGGCCAACACTATAATCTCACCAACAGATTTGTGTTGATATTATTGCAAATTTATATTTGTAATTGTGATTATACCTCTTTCTGTCTGATAGAGAGAGGAAGGGACTCAGAGGTAGATTTAGTTCAAAATATTTCAGCTTGATCTAGGCAGATTTGTTAAAACCAGAATTAATAAAATTGGATATTAGGCTGTGCTAATAGCCTAATAGCACAAATAGAAAGCCTGTTTTGAAGCCTTTACTACAGCAGCTACCTCACTTTGTGCATTGTGCTTCTTGGAGGCACATTCACACCCCTAAAGCCTGGCCTCTCTGGACAGAAACAGAGAACTTTGAGCCATATCCTGATGTCCCAGTCCTGATCATATCCTGGTGCAGTCTGCTCATTGGTAGTGAGCTGTGGAATCTCTGAGATCCTGTGTTGATGAGACTTTGCAGTAAAAATCCATGAGAAATCAAGTGGTGTGAGAGGGAATTAACAGTCAGCTCTGTCTATGTCATATTGAAAGTCCAGCCCCCATACTCCTTTCACCAGGGGAAAGTTTCCAAGACCTCACAGCAAGGTGACAGCTCTGTGGTGTGTCCATAGGTGGTGGTGTGCATCAGTTGCTTGATTTGTGTTCTTGTCACATTTGGTGTACTCAGTTATAGATTTGGTCTAAAGCTGCTTGTATCAGTGCTCTGAGAGACAGGACACAACTCAGGGCTGATTCCAAATAGCAACTTGTCTCCATCCCTACAGAGTTTTCAAGGGCATTACGGACACAGAGGAGCTCATTAAATTCTAGAGGTTGCCCAGGTTTTCACCTGTTCAGGTACATCTATCTTGTGTTCTGCAGAAGGGGTTGAAAACTACTTAAATTGGTCATTCAGAAAGATCTTCCATCAAGAGGCAAAATACATCTCAGTTTACTTTAAAATTCAGCTTGTTATGTTTCATCTCCAAGAAGCTGCCAGTGAACTGTTGTTTGCATACAGCCTTGAGCAGTTGCACTTCTCTTTACCATGGGGTTTAATTATCATGTGTACAGGAGCTCTTGGCCCTCTCCATGCAGATACAAAATTTTAATTGTGTAGGGAGTGCATAGGCAGTGTGTGATACCATCAGTAATAAAATGAACATGTCTCAGGAGCTGAACAGATTGGTAAAAACTAAAGGAAAAAAAAAAACACCAAAAGAACCCCACCAAACTGATAAATATTACGGTAATGATGTTTTGATATTATCTAATGGCCAAGTGACTGCTTTCAGAAATCCCAAAGATCTCAGTTGCTAATTGACAGTGACATCTTGGTGCCAATAAGATAATGACGATGCCAATGGAAGATGAAGTGGTGGGCACACACAAAACCAGGGACTTGCAAAAGAACACCAGGAAGGGCTTCCTTAAGTAGGAGGACACTTCAGTGAGTGGAAAAAATGCCTCTCATTGTTCTCATTTCTGCTCTTTGGGTTTTGGTTTTGTGTGTTTTTCAAATACATGGTAATTCTTTTATCCTTTTAATGTTTTATTTAATCTCACAGTATCAGTGTTCCAGCTGCTTTAAACAGAGAGCATTCCTGTGACCTGTTTCAGAGAGAAAGTGTTTTAAATTTTCTAAGCCTTTCCTATTATAACTTTTTCTGTTAAATATCTGACATGCAGAGATAACCTGTACCCAGTTTAATCTGGTATCAGGGCTCTTTGGTTGCTACTGCTTTTATGCAATAAGCTGTGCATGAGCAAAATTTTACTTAGTCATGCTGATCCTCCTAATATTTCCAGCACAGCAGAATATTGCAATGAAATAAAACTAAAAAATGGCTAATTTCACTAGACTGTGCCTTTACTTGAGGGTAACTACCACATTATAACCTTCCTGGCTCTGTACCATTGCCAGGAGGTAATAAATGTACCAAATAAAAGCTGTTGCAAAAGTGTGCTCATGGTGTAGAAGTCTGGTCTAGTTTTCTCTAGATACAACACAATTGTATGTTTCTGTAATTATGTTTCAGTGGCATGTATAAAATCAATCCTGCAGACTTGAAATGACTTGCTGCTTTTGGTTCATCACATAGGGGCACATTTTAATTCTCCAGGAAGGTTAATAGCTTCATGCATTCATTGTTTAAGTAATTCCTTAAATCCTCAATGCTTATAGTGACTTACATTTTCTTTTATTGAAATATATTGCAGGAAATACCTTAGAGCTACTTCATTAAGTTCCATTGTAAAATGCTGCGTGCCTCAGAAAGAAATACTGATCTGTAATACTTGCCCTTAAAGGGAGACCTCAACTCTCTGCTTGAAAAACTGCAGGAAGTATCTCTCAACTTCATTAGAGACACCAGTGGGTGCTCCTGTTCTGCTGCTGCTGAAGCAGGAGAAAAATATTCCCTTCCTCAAGAGTCAGTGTAATACCAGGATTAGAATGAAGTTAGTTAACTTAAAATCTACTTTAAATGTTGATTCATCAGTATTTTCACCTCAGGTTGAGATAACGCTACTCACAGCCTGGGTAAAACAAAAATCCCCTTTTCTCCCCCAGGAATTAGAATTTTCTTCTTATTATTTTGAGTATACAGAGATGGAAGTGTGGAATCATAGAGCTGAGATCCAAATGGGACTCCAAGGAGTGTCGAAGCTGTTTGTGAAAAGCTGTGCTGTTTGAAATGGCCCCGTGGGTTCATAATGAATATAATTACTTTCTGTGGTGGTGGTTGGGTTTGATTGCTTTTGCTACAGCTGGTTTAGTGAAATACATTTGGTGATGAGGTTGGGTGATGTACCTCAGTGAAAATGTATTGATTTTCTGAAAAGTCCACTTTTCGAAATGTTTTTACACTGGTTTTGCATACATTTGCTTGTAACTTAATTGCTATATCTATAAGCTGCTGCACATCCTGCTGATGTAGCTGAAAGAGCCATATAAAGCTGTGAAAAAGGTTCAAGAGATCTTTCTGGAGTAAAGAAGGAATTAAAGTTCTTTAAAAGTTAAATTCCTCAGGATTTATGTCAGCTTGTTGCCTATACACTGTTGGCACCTCATCTAAAGTATCTCTTGACTTCATATTTAAGGGCTTATGCCACTAAGTGACTGAGCTCAGTAGGTCAGATGGTGCATATTGGGAGATTTAAAGACTTTTTCACAGCTAAAGAAAAAAATGCAAGAAAGAACAGCTTAATGTCTGTTTAAGGTTAAACCTGCAGAAATTCCTGAAGTATAAAATGGAAAACATCGCTGCTTGGTGTGCACCTAAGGGAAGCTGTGTGATGAGACATTTCCAACGAGGAAGGGAAGGGGGACAGTCTGAGCAGAGGAGAACACAGAGGACAGCAGTGATGGTTATTGTGTGAGAGATGAATGAAGCAACTGCTAATGCACTCTGTGCTTTCTGGGTATTTGAATGGAAATACTTCCCACTGATTGTCAGCGGCACTCAGAAGCACTGCCGAGTACCTCCCCTTGCACAGAGTTTATCTCAGTCCCATTATTTATTTCACTTTTGAAAATAGGCTTTGTATTATACTGCTTAAAGAACTGGAAGAGTGTCATAAAAAGCCAGCATTGAACAGCAGTGGCTTCCTCTGCTGAAGAAAGAGCTGTGGAAACTGAGTATTGGACAAACCTCCTTAGCAATAGGGGCAGGTAGATCACTTTTTAAAAGGCTGGCAATGAACACTGCATATCACTAAATCTTGTCTTAATTATTTGCTGTAAGACTTTATTTAAATTCTCATCTTACAGGATAATAAACAAGGCATGTGCACATTGATGCTCAACTTATCCCTGAGGATTAGGATTTAAACCACATAAAGTTATTTTGTTTATTTGTATTTTTAATCCGCATTGGGTACTACTGTTGGTACTCAGGTTTGTTTATTTTCTTTGTGGGTTTGTTTGTTTGTTTTCTAGTGCCTTTAATATATCACACCTGATATATTGTTGAACCCCTCCATAGTTCATTAGCATAGCACAGCTCCCAGATGAATTGGGATGAGCTTGCTGAGTCAGCTGACAGAAGGAAGAGAGGAATCGTGTCTGGCAGCAGCACGGAGTTACTCTGGCTTAAGGTGGGAATCACCTAACATCTGTCATCTGTTGTTTATTCTCTCGTCCTCTGCTGCTCCAGGAGACCCAGTGGGGGCTGGTTGGATTGGAGCTTTTACTGTTAGTGTCACCGTGGATTTGTGGATTTGTTTTGCACTCTGTGGGGAAGCTGCAGAGGTTTATGCAGTGATCCTTGGGGATGTTGTGTCTTCAGCCAGGAGAAGGTTTTTTCACAGGAGTACATGCCCAGGTGCTCTGGGGCACACACTGCTTGCTTGTGGTCGTGAGACCAAATTGAGGTCTTGGGACAGATGTGACTCTGCTGTTTCACTGGTCATGTACCAAGTCATGGCAGGTCAGTGATTGCGCACACAGGCACCTCAGGGCGATACAAGGGTGGAACTGGTTTTGCAGATATTTTGTGGGAAACAGGTCAGTCCTCAATACCAAACCGACAAAGGATTCAGACCATACAGTAGGAGTGAAACCCCTGTTGAAGCAGCAGGGATGGTTTTGGTTGACAGCACAAAACAAGATAAATACCAGGTTACCTTTTGGGTCAACTGCCTGTGTGGTCCCTGTCAGTACTGTAACATTTATGCATACTGCACAGTTTAGGATCATATGGCTTTTTTTTTGGCTTTTTTTCCTTAACCTTGCTGTTAAAGATAAACTGTAGTGAAATGGGATAGCATTTTGATTGCTGTAATCAGACCTACCACACTTAAATGTTCTGAAGTGTTTTTCATCTCCTAATTTTCAGCTATCAGTAGCATTTATGACCCACTTTGCTACCTCTTGAAATCACAGCTTCTGAAACAGAGCACCCACAGTAAGAGGCTGTCAGCAGCCTTTGCAGCTCTGAACTTCTGTTTCTCAGCACCTCAATAATATTTTTTGTCCCTGGATCCTAGGAAACTCTTTTGGATCATGACTGCTCCTGGTTCTTTCCTGATTGTACTAAAATTTCAAGGGTAGTATTAAAAAAGCCCTAGAAATTATTGGTCTGATTCCCTCCTTAGTTTAATGGGCTCTAACAACTAATTGCCTTTGAAAAACCTAGCCTAAACTACTTATTTTTTTATATCCTCCTTTATTTTATCAACAAATTTAATTAAACTGACCACAAAAGAACCCAAAAATATGAGTACAAAAGTTATTGAATTTTTTGACAGATATGAATGTGCTAATTAGTTTACAATTCAGTGCACATCTCTACTGGTTTTTTATTAAAAATAAAGAATTAGAAAAGTATCATATGTCAAAGAATAAATAATAAAGCTTTCAGTATATTGAGACAATACTGGTAAATCTTACTGAAACGCTGTTTATAACAAAAATACAGTGCTGAAATTCTAATGAGATTCTGCACCGTTGAATCCCCCTCTGGTTTTGAGAACAAGGCAATTTATACTCCTTTCTAGAGCAATTTAAATTTTTTCTTTTATGTTGTATGGTTTTGCACTAATGTTTCCTTTCAAGTTCAGCTTTTGTGGCCCTCCTTTCTCCTTGTTTCTTATTGAAGTGCTGAGGATCATTTGAGTCAAACCTATTAACTTTGCCATGGTTTTCAGTCAAGACCTTTGCAAAATGCCCAGCTCCACAATGGCTTTAATGGAAAATATAGATTCCTT
This sequence comes from Leptocoma aspasia, assembly GCA_013399835.1. NCBI lineage: Eukaryota > Metazoa > Chordata > Aves > Passeriformes > Nectariniidae > Leptocoma > Leptocoma aspasia. The sequence continues at coordinate 1,976,014 of VXAX01003787.1, forward strand.
AATATTTGATTTAGGCCTCACCCCTGTGCTTGTTTGCTTTTTTCCCCCTCAGGTTATCAAACTTTGCATGATTTTTCTCAGCCTTCTCTTAGCATAAGCATGTAAGCTGGACAATTGCTCTGCCTCTAATTATTTTTGCACTGCACTGAAAGTCATTGATGTTATTTCTGGTGATTGCAGCTGAAAACGAAAACATTCAGTGGAAAATCCAGAGTCTGCTGGAGTTAAGGAAAAATTCCTCCTGAGTGAACATTTTTTCCTACCCATCTGGGCATGCAGGTCAAAATATAATTAATAATTAGATCCTGATTTGTCTCCAGCCCATCTTTATTGGAAATATTGATAATCTTTAATGGAAGTAGCAACAGCAGTTAAACTGTGAAAGTGTACAATATATGAGCAAGTATGGTTTGGATGGGTAGGATGGGCTTTTCCTTCAGAAGAGGTAATTCCTGTTTGTGTCTCTTACAGGTGTTTCACTCCTGGAAGGGAGGATACACAGAATGAAGAGGCAGGAAGTGGCTGTGGAGATGGGATTGTTTTTCCGAAGCCTGTTGGTTGTTCTTGCAGGCTGCAGGTGGAAGGAAGTGTTGCTCTTTTCCAACCATCTAAAAGCATCTGGAAGAGTGAAGGTAATGGACTCGAGGTTTTTCCAAAGGCTTGTGCAGGATATGACAAGAATGGAAATGGAGAATATGAAAACAATGTCATTTGTGTCCCAGCTGGGCTCCAGAGCTCTATTTCCAAGCAGCCCTACGCAGTAATGGGCAGGGCTGGTGATGGGACTGATCCAGGGATCTGTCTTATGTGTTGTGAGATTTTGGAAAGTGGTTTTTGTGTGTAATTTATGGGAGTATGGTTTTTAATCACTAAAAATGTGCCTCCCAGCTTCAGCAGGTCTAATGCACAGTTACACTTCTCAGCCTGCCTGCATCCAAACGCAGAGTTTGCACGTTGTAGAGATTCAAAAGAAGGGGGATAGGAAATACTGTCTACTGTAAGAGAATTAAAGAGGAAAATAAGAGAAAAATAATCTAATATGGCTCAGGGTTCCCTCATGTTTTACAGAAGGCTTCTTCCATAGGCTCTCTTTGTGATTCTTTTGCTTCATTTTCGCCTCCTGTGTTTGTCAGTCACCTTTTAAATTTTGGCCTGAAAGCATCCTCAGTGCAAAATAGCTAATTCCATGCCCAGAAGGACGGTAACTGGAGACAGTCTCAGTAGGAAAGCCCTCTTTCCATCACTTCCCAGTTTGTGCTGGATGGAAATTTTTATTCTAGTTTTCTTTTCCCTCATACCATATTTCAGAGACATGGCCAGCTTAGCTTCGTGGATTTTCAGTAATGTGGGTTGTTGGTTTTTTTCATTTCCCTGGTGAAAAATCTGATGTCACTGGTGCACTCAGAGTGTACACAAACCTTGAGAGAAAAGAGCAGATTTGTTTATTGAAAAACATCCCCATGTTACTTCTGGTGGCAGGGAAAGTGTAAAGGCAGAAAATGATTCAAACCCCATGTGTCCTGACTGCAAAGTGAATTTTTAGGGATATGGAGCACAATAAGCCAATAGACTCACTAGATGGCTTTTTTCTTTTTTCTGGTTTATTTAGTCATTTCCATTTAACCCTGTTTCCAGGGCACGAGTCTCCCCAGCCTCTCCAAAGTGAGCATATGGGCAGGATACAGCTATCACAACTATGTCTTAATATCCAGCTGCTATTTGTGTGCCAGTGGAGAATGGCTGCATGGCTGGTTGGAGTACCCTGGTGAACCTTCTGCTTACATAAAAATATTTCTGAATAATAGTAGTCAATGGCCATTTAATTTGGGCAGTTGCTGATCCTTGGCATGGATTGTAGAGAATGGAGGATAGCAGAGAGAAAGCAGATTGAATTAATGGAAGTATGGAAACTGTTCAGAGGGGAGGAAGGGGAGCTCACTCTTTCTTCTCTGCCTATATAGATAGGCAGAGGATAGAGGATTGGGGTCTCAAAAGCTCCATGTGGGTTTAACATCCCTGCAAATGCCAGGAACAGAGTAACTGAATGACTGGAACAGACTGTGGATGCAGCTCTTCCGTCACTGCCCTCGGTGAATGGAATTCTTTGCACTCTGCATTCAAATCTAACAGAGACTTCTCACTTTCAGCGTGGATGGTTTCACTTCTGTGCCAGGCAGCAGCCCCAGTGGTAAGGTACAGATAATTGGAGCAAATCACTCCAAACCCTCCTGAAAGCACTGCATTATGCATGCACCAGCTCTAAAAATGGACAATTAGAGAGACACCTCTTTTAGAAAGTGCTGTTGTAGTGAGTACAACAAAATGATTTCTTCAGGTTCCAGTGCAAAATGGGTGGCTACAAAGCATGTGCATAGATTTCTGGAGATACAATACAAGAGGGATGGTAATAATAACCTTTTTCTGTCACCAGAGAGTCTGTACAAAGATTCCATCAGCATTTTGCACAGTATGATAAAAAATGTGTGAAATCCTCAGCATCAGTGGAGGTTCAAAGTGAAACAGAATCAAGCAGAATGAGGTACCCTTGAAGAAAAGAAATAGCTAAATGATATTAAGGAAGCCAAGATAACTGAAAAAATTAACAGCACAATAGCTTATAGAGTCTGCTTCTGCTAACAAAGGCAATCTTTAGCACCCAGTGTCTCCACTCTGTCTGAAAAGACTGGAATGAACAAAATAGGAAAAGTATGGGTTTACAATGGTAATTTGAAATTTGAATTTCAGACACTTGAGCTCTGACCTGTCCATAAAAAGAGAGGCTTCCTGTCTCTGCCAGCATCCGTGTTGCAGGATGCCTAGCTGCCTGTGGCACAGAGCGAGGCAGCAGGATATGGACTGTCTGTGGCAAGGCATGAAGGGATTTCCTGGAAACACCCCCCCTTTAGGGAGCCTGGGGTCCCCCAGCAGCTGGCCCTGACAAGGTTGGGTTTGTTGAGACACTTCCCATCCCTAAGGACAAAAGCCACAGGCCCAAAGCACTCCCAAAGCTACTCAGTCGAAAATGGAGTGGTGAATGAAGTCTGCCTTTAGCCTGAAATATCACTGAATCCCTAAAATCAAACCCCAAAGGTTTTGTGTTCAACTGTTGCATCTCCACAGGAACTATATTCTGGAGACTTCTTCCCGTGGAAGTCTCCTGCCTTGTATATGAGGCTGAAACCAGCTGAGACAAAAGTATTTTGGAGGGGTGCTTTTTGTTTTTTTACCATTTACAGCTACACATTTGTCTTCAAAAGCAAAAGTCAGAGGGTTGTGTTCATTAGAAATGTTTTTAAAATGTGTATCTCTGAGCTCTTCAAAGTCCAAAATAATAAAAAACAGAATTGCAGAAAAGGAGGTTAGGGAAGATGAGAAAAAAATTAATGTATTTGGTTTTAAACTTGTTTTTATGATCCACATCTCTTACATACACCAAAGTTTTAAATCAAGCAAATTACACAGTTCACCTTTGAGCAGAGGGTGGAGGTAGAGATGGCTCCAGAGGTCACTGTGCTACTGCAGCAGCCCAGCAAGAGCCAGTGTAATTTTCTTTAAATTCAGAGCATGTTCTGACACCGCATGCCCATCTGCTAACTCCCTGCCTGAGAGTCAGGTCTGCACAAGTAACATAAAGATGCAACTCCTGTTCTAGTCTGATTTTTTTGCCCCTTCAGATGCCTCCAAGAATTTTTCAACTGCCCAAAAGCTTTCTAACAACATGAGAAAATGGGCAATGAATGCAGCGGGGCAGAGAGGCAGATTAAAAAAAGGGGGGGAAAAGCCAATAGTTCGTTGTTGGAAAATGGAGGGAGGGAGGGAGGGAGGGAGGGCGACTCTTGTGGAAAGGCCAGGATGTTACTGAGCTGGGGATGTAAAGGCAGTGATAGTGCTTATTGTATCAATATGGACTTGGAGCCATGAAGATATTCTGATGGACCTTCAAATGTTTTTGGCAGTTCTGTGGTGTTTGCATCTGTCATGAAAAAACCCCACTCGTTCCTCATAACTGGTCCATGTGCCAAGAAAAGAGGCAGTCTCCTTCATTTATCCTTGTTCTCTGCTGGTTGGAGCTCACGTTACAACATGATGAATTAATTGTGTCTTACAGTGCTACAGGTTGGCTGCACCAAATCGGCTGAGGGTAAAATATTTCAGTGCAGTAATTACCACAGCTTTGTTCAAAAAGGTTTTTCTGCATAGGATATGAGGTATAGATGGCCGTAAGTAAGGAAGAAAAAATAATAGTAACACATTATTTTTAAGGAGGGAAAACACACGTGGGAAGCAGAGTAACAGCTCTGATCAATAATGGACAGAGAAAATGTGAGGCAAAAAAATTCAGTAAAAGTCAGTTTTGGCAAGTTAGAGAAGCAGAGACAACCCAGCAAAGGCCTTAGAGACATTGACGTGTCTGTTGACATGGATGTTGGAACCAGTGGAGAAATAAACAAGGGTAGGTGTAAATGTACAGGTTTTGAATGTGGAGCAATCAGAGTTTTGAGTTAAAATTCAATCTCACCATGCAACCTGGGCAGGAATTGGTGTGCGTGAGAGTTCAGCCTACATGGACAGAAACAGGGGGAATAAAAAGGACTCTGTCTCTTGGAAGCATTTGGGATGCACCTTGTGGTGCTGGAGAATAAAAATAAGGAATTTCAAAGTATCATTATGATTAAATTAATGAAAGTAGTACAGTAGGGTTTTAATTTGCAGCTTAATTTTAAATATGAAACAACAAATACAAAACTACAGAGGCAGGGGAGGTTGTTTGTAGGGGTTTTGTTCCCTTTAGAAAGGATATTTTGTTTCCCACAGTTTGGTCTACAGATGGGTCTGATGGGATTTGCTTTCTGACATACGGGAGATATTCAGGCTTTCAGATTTCATTACCACTTTCTTCATTATTGTGCCTTGAGGAGCTATAAATAACACATGGCTAATTTGTGAATATGGCACGTTCCAGGGGATGTGTGTATTTTAATCAGGGCACCTTCTGACATTTGGTAATTGGTTTACAGATTTGTTATATAATTTCATGAGTATTAAGTTGCTAAGAGGAAAAAAATCTAAATTTATGTGTTCCAAAATCTGCCCTCATTGCACCCCTACAGCAGCTGTGCTCCTTCCAGGTCTATCTTGAGGACAGATTTTAAATCAACAAGCACATCAAGTGGCATCTATTTTTTCATTTCTTACAGTTTTAGTAAAGCAGTAGTTACAGTCTTCACAGCATCTTTATTTTAATTAAAGCTTTTCTCTGTGTGTGTGTGCGTGTATATCACTAAACAGCTCTTAAGATGCAGGCAGATTTTGTCTGGTGAGAAATGAGGTTTTGTTGGAAGGTGGATGTTTGTTATTGGGGTACGTTTTGGCGTGTTAGTTACAACAAGTCACATGCCACTGGCATATCTGCATCTGGGCACTGAGAACATCTGCAGGCAGATGCTCACATACTTACCCTCACATACCCTTTCCTTAGCTCACCGTCCCAAATTAGCTTTATTTCCAAAACTAGTTGGCGCTCAGGTTGTCTTGTAATCCTGCTGTCCTGGAGCCTGGGCATCCAGTCCTTGGAAATGGGGTGGGGAGTCATTTGAGGCTTTGTGTAAGAAGAACCACCTGTCTGAAATAACAACATATGGCATGGATTAATAAAGATTATTATCTTCTATTTTTTTATAGTATTGGAATCAAAAGTGCAGAGAAACTGAAAAATCACCTCATTTCAAATTGTAGTTGTTAGCGTTTCTTTTCTCTCTTGCACAAAAGAAGACATAGCTGTCTGCATTTCCAAAATGAGCTAGGTTCCCTGGCAGTCCCAGCTGCCACACGATGTCTGGGGGAGCTGCTGACTGGGGAATGTTCATTTGTGTCCCTGCTCACGGGATCCAGCAGCGTGTCCCCAACAGCAGCATCGGCCAGGAGCGCCTGCCAGGGAGCAGCTCCTGCCAACAGGTCCCTGCCTTTCCTTTGCCAATTGCCAGAAATGGGCCCTGCTTTGGAGCAGGCCATGGGTCTCTCCCCCATTTTGTGGCAGGCCTGGCTAATGCCGCCATTTTGTGTGAGGCTGGAGGTCACTCCGCCATTTTGTGCCAGGCTATGAGTTACTCCATCGTTTTGTGCCAGGCCATGACTTGCTCCATCATTTTTTGTGTGGACAGAGGCTGAATAAGGCTCAAGGGGTGAGGTGTCTCGTAAGAGTTAGAAGGTCCTAGAGATGCTTCTCCGGCTTCCTTTGGCACACACCCCCCAATGTTTTTGTTCCAAAGTGATAGCATTATTTGCAAGCATGTTGCTCTACACTTCCCGTAACTTTTGGACTTGAATCCTGGTGTGTGAACAGCAAATAACATGGCCTAGAAATTGAAGGAAGGTCCATAAGCTCCTGGGAAGCCGCTTAGGGATGTATGGGCACTGGGGAGTTGTTCCCTCCATGTTGTGAGCTGTGGATAATGGATAAGATCAGACAGTTGAGGGATGGAGGAGGAAAGACCAGCCTGGATCTGGAATTCTGAGGACTTATATGCTCCTGTTACATTTTTCAAGTTTTCTACTTCACCATATGCAGTGTTAGCATATTTAGAACTGATGCCGAGGAAAACAAATACGGTAAAAGTCCACTAAAACCTTGCAGTTTCCTCTTCCTGATTTGAGTCTAGTTTTGTTGCAGCAAAGGTGAGATTTGTCTGCCTGGCCAAATGTCCCCGCTGTCCATGCATGGCTCTGGCTGCCCTGTGTGCTAAAGAGCACGGCCACCTGTGGCTTGTTTTGACATTAAAAATGCCAAGCACCTGCCATAGATGGTGCCATGTGTCACTGCAGCATGGATTGAGGCAGCTTGGGCTGTAGGAGGCTGGCTCAGACCAGGTAAGGTACCAAAATTCTGCCTTTCCTTTCCAGAGCTTCACTTCTGCTGGAATGTTGAAAACCCTCAGAGGCTCCAGCTTGTATTTGCCTTGTGCAGGATGCACCTGGAATTTTAGGACATTTTACATCAGTGTATCTACCACTGAGCCAGGAGGAGTGATGAGGGTGCCTGAAATACTCACGTTGCTGTGGGGCAAGGACACAAAGGGGCTCTCTCATTCCCACAAGGAAGGTGAGTGACTGTGGTGCTGTGCAATTTTGCCCAAGAAAGGTCGCAGTTACTTTCATGTTGCTAGGTGGAGATCCTTGAACATGTCTGGAGCCTGTGGCTTGGGAGCAAACGGTATTTCTGCAGGGTCTGATGGGGTAACAGCTCTCCTGCTGAGCCAAGCTCCTGGCTTCTCCTGTTGAATTCTGGAGCCAGGCCCTGTTCTCTTGGACTGAAGTGTGGTACAGCCCTGCCAGCAGTATGTGAGCCCATCAGCTCTCCCATATCCTGGTGCATATGGGCACATGGTTCTCTAGCCAGAGGCTGTTTCTCCCATGCCAGGCAGACTGGGGTTCACTCAGGCTCCCTATGATGTGGTTCTTGACCCGGGGAGGGCGTCTCCTTCAGAAGGTGCTTCATCTGGAGTGCAAACAGGCCTTTTCTGAGCATTTTGCTGTCACACTGACACCTGGTTCCTGCTCACAGTGCTGTGGTTGGTTTTTAATGAGTCCAAAGAAATTCCATTTAAAAAATCAGTCTGGGTTTTTTCTTGAGGAAAAGGCAGTATTGGTAACAATGCTTTGCCAACAGTTTTTGTCAGTTTTTGTGATCTTTGAAGATGTCCAAGCAGTCACTGAGGGGTTTATACTGGGTTGGCTGCAGCTATGCAATGCTGTAACTTGAAATACTGGGGGGTTTGGAATTTTTTTACTGCATATGGCCATAAAATAGAGACTTTCCCATAAAGCAGATTAAGGAGTATCTTTGATACTTTCATTCAAAGAACAGCTCTTCCAGAAGGTGAGCATTAACAAGATGGTAGTGTCACATTTTCATGACAAGGTTCTGACTGAGCAGATCATTAGAGAGAAAGGATCAAAGCCACTTCCTCGTGTTACATTTCAGGTGGACGTGAGTGTGGCACTGGTAAAAAAGCTCAAGTAGCAAACTTCACAGGAGGGGAAGCTCACTTCTCCCACCTATCTATCCTTCGCAATTTCCTTCCAGCGAGTCACAAAATTCTGGAGTTATGTTTTAATCCAACTGCTAGGGCTGATACACCTCTGATGAGAAACTTGGATCAGAAGAGATGTTGGCTCTCCTTCATTGCTAGGGAGCAAGACCCAAATACCACATTGAACAATTAAGTGTTTAATTCTTACTGACTTTCCAGTAATCTCCTTAGTCTGGAATTGCTTTTGTTTTTTCGTAAGGGTTACTTATCTAATAAAAAAAAAGAATAAAGTGACTAAACGTTTTTAGCCAGTGCAGTAAACCAGGAAATTTTACTTTGTAAATCTTACTAAAGTAGATTGGTATTTTATTTAACTCTAATTCATTCACTTAATTGAATATTGTAAACTTTACCAAATTAGAAAGCTGATTTAATGTAAAATTGTAAATTTTACCAAATTAGCTGATTTAATGTGTAAACCTCCTCTGCTCTGTGTCTACTGGTAGGACATCCCGTGCCTTCTTCCCTGGATACGGAATATGTAACCTAGAGCCCGAGGGCACAGGGAGCTCTTAGATCCTGATCTCCGGGTGTTCTGCAGGCAAGAAGGGCCTTTCCACTGCTTGATGAAATCTGCTGAACTTGTTGGATTGCCATTACTCACATTCATCTCCAAGTGGGAGCCAGCTCCTTGTGCAGCTCAAAGAAAGCAAGAGCTGCACCCAAGTTAAATGTTATACAATAGGATCGTAAGGCATGTATCCAAACTGCTTCTCAAACTTTTTACAGGTACTCCAGCACATTTGAGGCATTTGACAGAAAAGAATAGGCAAGGGCAACAATGATTGATCCATGTTTTTAAGAAAAAAATTGAAGCCATATTTCCACCAGGGGCTTCAGACAGACATTGATGTATTTATCGAGAAAGAGCCCACGAGCACCAGCCTTTGCATCACTAAAAACGTAGCCTGCTGCAAGAATTTACAGCTGTGATGGAAGATTCATAGCTGCTGTCTTTATTTATTGGAAACATCTCTTGCAGCTGAGTAAAGGCATAAATATGAAATTAAATCACAAAAACTACTTTGAAGTAGTGCTAAGGGTACTTTTTAAACCTGTAGGGCTAGGACAACTTAAAACTAATGTTGAAACACAATTGAGATGAACAGTCTTTACTGATCCATTATTCCATCCCTTTACAGCTAATATGTAAAATCACAGATTATTGGAGATGGTGTGCTGTATCCTTATATGTAATGCTTAACAGGAGGGCTCAAGGGCAGCACGCTAGATAAAGGTGCATCCATGAATTTCTGTCTTTGTGATTTATAGTTTTCATGTCACTGTAAAATTATTTTTATAGTTTATTTCAGCAGCGCATGGTGTGAGAGAACTTCATATGCTCTTGAAAAATAGCTTCATAAACAACAATCGGCTGTGATAGGAGTTCTCTGAGACATAGATACGGGTGTGAGTGCCACTATTAGGTTAATATTCTTTGTCCTTTTAGGTCACTGCAGATATTTGAAGTGGCCACAGCTCCATGGGCCAGGGAGCATGGGAGAGCAGAGCAGCGAGGAGAACGGGGGCGAAACACAATCCATCCCCAGGAGCAATTAGAGTTAATGTGTTATTTTGGATAATGATGATCCATAGTTTCTACACAGCACGTTTTCATCTCTACATCTTGTAGCTCCTTATCTCAATTTTGCAGGTCGCAAAACTGATTAATTACACTAGCAGCAGTAGTATAATTAGTGCTGATTATTCTCTGAGCTTTTTCTTCTTTAATCATCTGTTTAATTGGAAGTAAATCCCTATTTATCAAATAGTGTAGGTTTTAGCATCTGAAGACAGTGGATTTTGTTTAAGTCTTTCCACCTTGAACTCAGGCGTTGTTATAAAAGCTTTGGGAATATTTCTGTGGGATTACAATGATTACAACTGGATCAGGATTTGGCATTTTTTAGTATCTGGTCATTTGGCAAATGTCTTGATGTTATAGTGAGCACTTTCTTTAAAAATCTAGGAAAAAGACATGAAGAATAAACAGACTGGAGACCCTTATAAATGACATGCCATATTTACACTGTTACTCCATAGCAGAATCTGTGTGAGGTGATGAGGGAGAATACTTTGTTGAGCAACCCGGAGAAGTTTGAATTGTCTTTAATCAGGAGCTGTCATATAAAAGAAAATACGTGGAAGTAATATGTGACTATTTTTCAAAACATAAATGCAACAAAATCTGAAGAAATAAGGACTGTACCATACTTGTGCACGAGGTGCTCTTTGTATTGTCATGGTGTGGTTATGGACAGGACTAAAGAGAAGACAGGTAACACCTGGAGCACTGGTGGGATGACGTAAGAAAGGGAAGCAAGTCAGACTTGTTTCACCTCTAATCTTTCAGTAGGTCAGGAGCTGATAGTTCTTACCCTTCATTCAGCTTCTGCTGGGGCCTTTTGCTTCCCTCCCCTCTCCTACCCCCACAAACTGCTGTAAAAATAGTTATTAATGACGATGAATAGGGTTTTTTCTATTTTAAACTCCCTCAATATAAAGATCTTTCTCCTCCTATCATTCTCTAACTACTTCAAAAGTCAGTGTAATTCCCTGTAATTCACAAGCTCCGGGCATTTTGCCCATTAGGGTCTTTTTTCCTTCATCATTTTGGTAGCTGCAGCACATCTTGTCTAAGTGAAAAGGAGCATAAGGGAGCAAAGTCACCTCTTGATCCCACCCCAACCCACTGCTTGGTAAGGGACCTGCTGCAGATCTTCATTGGTTTGGCACACTAATTGGAACAGGACGTATTTGGGCTGTGCCAGGAACGTTTCTGTAGCTGTAACCCACAGTGTCTCCATAAGCTCCTGCAGACAGTGAGGCTGTGCAGCACCTCACACTCACACCTGTGTGCAGGGGGTCACCCAGGCCCTTCGTAGGCAGTTCTTCACCCACTGGCCTTGTCCTGTTCAGCTGTGCATCTCAAATGGGCTGCATTTAAACTGGGCAGTTAAGGTATTCTCATGATTCTACTGCTAAAGATGTGCTTAATCTTTCCTCTGCGTGGGAAAAAAAATCATCCTTTTTTATGGTGACTCATCCTGATTTAACATTACCATATGCTGTTGATTGCTTATTTAAGTTGCATCAATGTAAAATGTTGAAGTTTGGTTTCAGTGACATTATTGAGTAGGGGTGGTGCATTATTTGTAATATATGATGTGTAACTGCACTCCCTGCAGATTTAGCATGTATTAATTTTTACTAGAGGAGAAATACTTGCCTAATGAACAAGTTCATAGCTCATTTTCTAGTCATGATCTTGTGTTCTTTTCCTTCTTATTTTCCATGACTGTAAAGCTTCATTCTTTGGTGTAACTGCAAATAAAAACCCAAGCTGTGATTCCGTCCCAGAGCAATCCTGACTCTGAAGTTTGACTTCACTTTTCAGGCTGATGTCTCTCATCAGGTCATTGCAGAGAAAACAGAGAGCAGTGAGATAGGAAAACAAACAGGAGATGGTTCACATGTAGCCTTTTCTTTTCCTCCTGACCTTCCAAATCTATGATGCTGCTGTATTTTAAAGGACAAGCTGCGAGAGGCACCTAAAATGACATCATTGTATTCTATTAGCCTTTTATATAATTTTTCTAATATTTCTAACCTTTCCAATTACAGTACATTTACCTGGGCTTTGTTGTGTTTTGAGGTTTTTTATTAGATTCTGTGTAAAACAATGATAACTTCTTTAGTTCTATTTGTTCCTGCTACAAATACCATTTCATGGTCACCTGTTTTACTCCTTCGCACAGCTGGCAGCATGTGAAACACAGGCAATACCCTAAAACACCACCATCCCTAGCAGTGGCTTAAAATGCAGGAGAAAAAGAGTATAATTTGAGGTAGAGTCCTTTCGTTTCTCTACAGTTGCTGATACTTTCTGATTTAAGTTTTGAAAGGCCTTTTGGCTGTAGCAGTGAGGAATGCTTGGCAGGATGTGGGTTACAGGTAACTGGGCAGGTATTTGTTCCTGTTGTGTGTAAAATGAGACCAAACACGGAGAAAATGTAAATGTGAGAGTATTGAGCTGTCTCCATGGCTTTAGGTGTGCACTGAATGCAGACTGTGGGCTATAGCTGGAGGCAGGCACGTGTTATCCCTGGATCAATCACTGCTGCGTGGTGGCACCAAAGTGGGAACAAATTCAAAGGGAAACGGGGTGTTCCTCAGCATCAGCTGGGGAGTGGAAGCACAGGTGGAAGAAAAAAGTGTTATCAACCTATCAGCCTAGGAAAGGCAAAAATAAGAAAACTATTGATTTTTTTAACATCATTAGAATCAGTAGTGGATCACTTCCTTGTGAGAAATGACCCGTCCTCCTCCTTTCCAATCCTGTTACTTTTGTAATGAGTTTTTATTAGGTAACCTATTTTCTGTAAATTATAGCCCAGATTTCTCAACAGACATCAAACGGTCTTCTCAGTAAGAATGCTTGTTTAATTTTTTATTTCTACTTGGAAAAAAATGCACTTCACAGTAAAGTAAGAGTTGTAATGGAAATGATATTTAAAACAGAACTACGGATATAAAAATGTTATTTGCAAACCTTGGTTAGGTTTTCTTCCTTGTCATACAAATCGTTCAACTTAAACTTATCCTTAAATCTTTCCCATTTAGGACTTGGTGGCAAAGTCCATTGGTGAGGTGGTAAAGACATGTTACTGGGTTTAATTCTGTCTCTGAGGCTGATGGGTTTTAGCTGCCTGTGATTAAGTCTCTGTATTCCTTTGCATCTTCCTATGATTTCACAGTTTAACTCTAGATCGTTGGATTTCTCATTGGGGGTGGGGGTGTTACATTTAATACTTTTAGCTATTTCTGTTCTGCCTGGTCAAATACTTCACTAAACCTCTGTTTTCTAGTCCTTTTCGGGTAGAGCATCATCAGAGCACTGTGAACTATTCTGCTCAAAATACCAACATTAAAACCATGACTGACAGAAGGACAACTTCTAAAAGAGTGACATCAGATGGATTTGTTCTCAGCCTACAGCTTTGAAATAATTTTTACTGTTCTCAAAATAATTCTGGCATTATACATAAAAATGGTCACATAAAAAGTATGCTGTGTCTTATCAAAGGTGCAGGATCTTTTTATTGTATTAGTGTACAGTTTAATGAGAGAACCCTGAAATGGGATCAGTGCCATTAATTTGTAAAATTGTATTCTGTACATTGTCGGCTCTGGAAGGAAAGTAGAACAGGTTTAGAGCTAATCTTTCACCTGTAGACCAGATCCCTTCTTGTGCTTCATCCTGGTTTAAATAACAAAAGGTTTGGAGGGTTTTAGCTATTGTTTTCAATCGACTATTTGCCATACCCTGATTACAAGGGATATTTGTAATTACATAGAAACCTTCATATACCACCTTCTCTCAATGTCTCACAGCTTGGTAATTAATTATTTTAATTGTTCATATTGCATGTGTAAGGAGAATCATACAAATAATGAGTTCAACTTTGATCTATATTGGCTATGGCACCAAAATTTCCTTCCCTCAATTCCCTATTTCAGTTCATACAGCTGAAAATATGTTTATTCTTCAGCAGAGCAGAATAACCAAAGCGCTCTGTGTATGCACAGTACCTCTGTCCTGGGCTCAGGTATTTTGTGCTGTGTTAATGTTTTATGGTGTTAAAACAATTTATTTATCTGATGGGACTCCTGTAGGATATCCTGCAGGATAATAATTAGGCTGGATAATTTGATCCAATCACTGGAAGTCTAAAGAAGAAGATAAGAGAATGCATTTACTGAGCGAGGCTGTCCATCCTGGGCAATGTTTGTGGATGGTTCCAGGGGCATGGTAGGATTCAAGGGCCCATGGTAGCAAAAAATAAAGCATGCCACTTAAATCTTATTCCAGCTTTCTGTAGGATTTTGGCACAGCTTTAATGTTTTTATTGAAAGGAGACCATAACTGTGAAACAGGGAATTGCTGCTGCTGAATTTTCATATTATCCAGAGGGTGCCAACAAGGAATATTGAACAGATAAAGTGTTCTCAGAGCAGATGAACTAAGAGAGTAAAACTTTATTAAATGAAGGACCTAAAATATTTTGTATAACAAAGACAGTTTTGTGCAGTTAGAAAGTCCCAGCCTCTAATCCCCACTACTTAGAAGCTGAAGTTGAACAGCAAATTCTCCATACGAGAGAAATTCTTGGGTTTGTGTGTTTGCACCCTACTCCTGTGACCTCTCTTATCAGATGTAGAATCCATCATGCAATAAAGGGGTTTGGTCCTGCTCTATCCTCCCCTGTCTTGTCCTTTCCTCTTCCCTGTGCTGTCCTGTCCTCCTTATTGGAATAGCTGTCACTTAAGCAATGCTCAAGTGGATTTGATCCTAAGGATCGCTCATGCCTAAAAGCCAGGGAGAGGCGAGTTCCAGACCTGAATGAAGTCATGGGTAAACAACTGTGCAGGAGGACTCTGTCATGATTTTAGAAGAAAACAGGATTATTGGATGTGAACTTTACAAAATGGACGTAGAGGATCAAATTAGGGAGAAGCTGCAAAGGGCAGTGCAGCTCAGAGGGTGACCCTGGCCCATGCCTTAGGGAGGAGTCAGGCAAGAGCTTCATGAGCAAGTAAAGTGGGGAGAATGTGATGTCAGAAGATGAGAAAGGTCAAAATAATACATAACTTCAGTTCCTGGCTGCTTATGCTGAAAGAATAATGCCTGGTCTCATGACCATGGATATGCACAGCATGGATTTGGTGCAGCTCTTGGGAGAACCTGGGATTGCCCGGCTTGCTCTGCCTCACTGCAGGGTTGGTCCTCACACAGCTTCCCAGGCTGGCTCCAAGCTGACTATTGTCCCCTGCAATCTAAGAGGTGAAGAACAGCAAAGAATCCCATCTTATACCTCCTTGTGGTCAGTATTCACTGATCCCCCCAACACAGAAGGACAGGCTCTGCTACCAGCTCTGCCACTGGGAATTTTCCTGAAAGGCTGCAATTACATCAGAATTCTTCACTGGAAAGTACATGCAATGTAATGCAGCTGTTTTGCTGCTCTGTAGTTTTGGTTAGCACCACATGTTTTTATATCCCATCCTAACAAGATAAAAGAGGTATGGATGAGCAAAGAAAACAACATAGAGGGCTTTATATAGGAGTTGTTAAAATTAGTTGCATCTACTTCACAGAAATTTGTTTCAGTGTGTTCCTTATTACATTTCTTTTTTCCCCTCTCTTGTATGGCACAAAGCAACAAATGCTCCCTCTCCCTCTTGCCGTTTATCTTTCCCTTTCTTTTTCTTAAGGGATAGAAGAGAAAATGCAAAAAAGAAATATGAAAAGCAGAACATCCTTTGAACATTGTGTATTCCATTAAACCAAGCAGAACCAGGAAAAAAATCCAAAATATTGTCAGTTCTGAGGTATCACCCCAGATACCTCAGAATTGAATTAAAAGACATATCTAGACCTACTGTCTCTGCTTTTAGCAAAGCTGAAACTTTGGAGAATGTGTTTGGAAGCATTAAGTCTCAGGGAAATGTACAGATTTCAAAGCCCTCATCTCTCAGGAGTTTGTGCCTGAACCCATGACACAGTTTGGTCTTATTTTTGTAAAAGGACTTCTGAAAATTTAGATTATAAGCTTGATGATTTATATCCTGATACTTTTTCTCAAACAGCATCAATTGCTTTGAGTTTCTGAACCTGACAGAGCAACTGAGTCATTTATTTTTAAACATAAATAGGGAGGAGCTGTTTTTTAACATCTCTATTTTCTTCTTCAAAAGGCATGTAAAATCAGCACATCTGTACAAATGCAAATAATTTGCATGTGAGAACAAGCTGAAATCTGTCATTCTCAAGCAGATGACACGTATCCATCAGCATTCACATATTGTCTTTACCAACACATGTAGACACTTCTGGTTTTGAAAAGCTTCATTTATCACTTGTTGAATGTTTGAAGCTGAACTGCTCTTTCTGAAAAAATTGTTTCTTAGATTGACAGATTCTGATGATAACTTAAAACAAAGTCATCACAAAACCCTCACCCACCTGTCTGTGCCTGCTGTGCCACACAGACACTGAAAATGGCCTAGAACCAGCAGAGTGGGGCATTTCAAATATTCAACATTTATACTGGCCATTAGATACTGAAGTTGCATATGAAGTACATTAGAAACTAATATTGAAAGTTTCCTGTTCAGCAAAACTTGTAGTTACTCAACAGACACATTTTGTTTCCTGTTGGTTTTATAATTAGCTGGTTTGTTCCTGACAATAATTTCCTCTTCTTTATTTTCAGAAGGTGGTATATCTTTTTTAATCAGCCAACACACATATTTGTCTTACAGACAAATGCATTATATGCTACATATTTCATCACTGAGTGGCTGCCAGAAATGCATTTCCATATCTACTCTTCATGAATCAGCAGAACACCACTATAAATCTTTGCTCCCTATAAAACTTTTTTAATAGAGGTGTATCCTCATTCTGATGTTCTATAATCAGCTTTGTCAGAGACACTGTGGGCCCTCTTTCCTTAAAATATGAGCTTACTAAAGATTTCCACCACTATTTATAAGCAAGAGAGAGAGAATCCACATCTTCTATCCAAAATCATTAAAAGATTGATGAGAGTTCATACCTGGAAAATTCTGGCAGAAGAATGATTTCTTTGCAGCAGCTGGTGTAATTAAAGAGAGGATGAGTATTGGTGAAAACATGACTCCTTACTCTCCTCTTCTGCTCACTGTAGGGGAAGACTAAGGAGTAATCACAGTTTGCAAACCTGTATTCACCTTGCTGGGCTGGCACAGACAGGTGGGTCAGTTACACAAAATCAGAACCACGGGGCTCAAATAGTCAAACCAGGTCCTGGGACACAGTACCTGGGAGAGTTACAGCTAGCCACGGAATGGATGGGTGGATGGAGTCATCCCAGCCACTTCAGTCCATGTTGTGGGACAGCAAGAGGGAGTTGGACAGAGTGGGAAAGGCATCACCTAAACCTCTGTGGTGGCAGGAATGATATGGATCTTCTACAGGCATTAATGTTTCACTGGTGCACGTACACGAAGAACATTCGTGTGGCCACCATTCCCTCCAGCAAAGAGCTAAACCAGTTCGGGAGTTGCTGTTAAAACAAGTCTTACTGTTGTTTTCAGCAAGAGGTTATGCTACCTGCTCCAGAGTAGATATGCCTTTAGGTTCCTGCTTTAAGTACACTTACTGGCATATGGAATAATAAAAGGAACACTCAGTGGCTTAGGGCAAGAGCAGCATCCCAAATAGACTTTAAATGACAAATAAATTGGAGCAGACACTTCTATCCACATGAGCCTAATGGTACTTACCTTTGACAGTAAATGCACAAAATTACATCTGGCTGAGAAAGTCCCTCTGGGCTGGAAGTAATTGGCAGGTGAAATAGGACTCAGAGGAGCACCGTTGCTCTGGTCACATGTGTCTTTTGATGTCTGCTTGTGCCCACAGCAGGAGAGAATACTGGGATCTCAGAGCAGGTGCTGGCAGTTGTGTATTTTTAGGTTATTTTCAAGGCGTGATATCATCTGTTACTTTCTGCCATTCTTCTCCTTGAGTCACTTCAGTGGCCATTCTGAAATAACTGTAATGCCAAATCTGGGTTAAATCAAGTAGAAATGCTTTAAGTGTCTGCATTTGCCATGCTCATTTTACCTCAACTTTCTATGGCTCTTTTCCAAGCATGTCCCCACTTCCCTAGCTCTGTTTAGTCTGGGAAAGGTATAAGAAAATTAGCTGAAGGTCATATGGCTGCTATCCATGCATAACTAATTCTCTATCGGAACAGGTGTGAATTGCAGAGAAAGTTAATGTCTAACTTCCCAAAAGGTTTGATGGAAATCTGTCTGGGAACAGCTAGAGCTGAGTACAATGTCTACAGTGAATCTTTGCTTACTTCACTGAGGACTGGTGGAAGTACCATGTGCCAATAACATTATTCAAATCAACATGGATTTAAAATCAGATGTCTGGGTGTGATCAGTCCTTTCTGTCTGGAACCTAAGGAGATTAATGGAAGTTTCCTTTGTCTAAAGCTGGCACAGCCCAAAACAGCTGTACTGGGATTATATTTCTGTGTAATAGAAACATAATTTTCATAGGTGTGATGAATAGTGCTGACAATTTGTTTTAGTAAGCCTGGCGAGTTTAAACCATGTAACTAATCCAGATTTTAGGATTTCTTTGGTTTTCACTAATTGTAGGCATCAGGTTTGGTGGTGACTGGATACTGTGGTGATGGGTCCTTCAGAAGTGCTGAGAGATAGATAAAGTTGGGCTGAACTGATGTATTTCATATTATGAGCAGCTGGATGAGCCCTGAACACCATACCCAAGTGATTCATTTCTGAATGGTGATGAAAAGAGAGGGGGGTGCTTAAATAAATCAATGGTGATTTTAATAAACTGGGAGCTTCTCGGTACTAAATCTGTCTGCATCTGATCTGAATTGCAATTACCTGTCAAAAATTCATCCATCACTGCAAGTTCCAGACAAACTTTCTGGCAGCAGATGTTTCAGGGAAGCTATTTCATGTGGGAAATATACCGCTTGGTGTGCAGCGTTCCCAAGAACAAAAGCCAAAGCAGAAAACATTTCCTGAGTAACAGCAATAACTTCTGTGTCATACCTAAGCCGAGTTTATTGCTGAATGTAATTTGTAAATGTGGATTTCCAACATAAATCAGTCAATGAAACACTACTCGTATTTCAGCCCATCTCAAAGAGATGTAGTAATTCAATATTTGTTTACTTGTGAAAGCAATGGTATTTCTAATAACTTGAAATTCAGCATTATTAAACCCCCTGTGAGGCTCCAACACTGGTGACTGCCAAACAAACACGGTGTGTTGCAGCAGCCAGGCTGTGGGGAGAGCTCTGTGAGGTTGCCTAAAGAAATGTGTCGCACTCCCTCAGATCTGTATTCGGCAGGTGTGGGGCCACCTGTGCAATCCACATCTCTCTCACACCAAAACCCAGAAGGAATTGGGGAGAAAAAGATTTGCCTGCCACTTAATATGGGTTCATTGACTTCCTGTCATAAGAGAAGGGGCTGAGTGTGGACTGTGTGAAGGATTTAAATTCAGAATACCTAAACTCCAGTTTTTCATTGACACCCTTCCCACCATCTGATACATAGCTGGTCCCTTCTGTGGCAAGAAGGCAACGTAATGGACGTTTTTCTGCAGCCATCAGAAAATTGTCACACAACACTGCTATTTCTCATCTGAACATGTAGCTTGAAAATGACCTCTGGGGACAGGCTGGACATACGATGAGAAGATTGCTATCCCAGCCAAATAATACCCCAAAAGCTGTTCTAGTGTCACCTCTATCAAAACCCTCCATTCTCTTTGCCAATTATAACAGCAGAATCTATTGCGCTTCTCAATTTACATTATATCAGAAATTTACTTTGCACATTTTCTTCCTCTCTGTAGTACTTTAAAACCATGTTTCATTAAAAGCTGTTCCTAGCATAACTGGGAGCAATTCACTTAAAAAGTAACTGCTGTGACAGATGGATCCATTTATATCTTAGACATGATGTGCTGGGCTTCTTACCTTGTCACCTGCGCCTGGTGTTTGAGGATTCATCTTTTGTGTTGGTGGCTCAGAAAGCCCCAGCCTCATAAGCTGCACCAAGTGTGTCATTCTGAGCTCTGGAGAACTGATGGCTGCCAAAGGTTTGGAAAAAACCATCCTGGTTTGCCCTACTTCTCTCATTCATCAGTGCACAGTATCACTGGGGTAACATTTTCCACAGAAATCAGAAAATATTTGCATATTGCGTGTCCACTCTTGTCCTTTATTTCCCTATTATTTATTTCCTTCTATTATTTATCTCGGAAGGGCTGTAGGTACTTTGTGCAAATCACTTCTCAGGCCTGTGACAAGAGACTGTGTCCCTTCCAAGGGGTTTACTGCCTCAGCACTGGCTCCCAGGGCCATCTGTTCATTCCCCTGTGCCAAAGGCACGGAGGAGAACCAAAGGACGGGAAATAAATGGTCAGCTGCTATCCCAGGGTGCTGCAGGGGTGCATGGGTCCTTCCCTGGATCATATGTGAGAGGTAATAAGTAGGGAGTGAGTTACAACAAACCTTTAAAATGACGATAAATAACTTTTGCCTAATGCAGTAGAGAAGCTGGAGCTGGCAAAGGGAAAAGAGAAGTGAATGGCATGGAAAATGATGCTGGCAGGAAAATCCATAGTGAGCAGAGGGAAAGATAATTTATATCAAGACCTGGGCGCAGCAGTCATTGCAAGTGAAGGGTGTGAACCTAACCATGGCCCTTTCCTCTCTTTACCTTTATGAAAGGCTGCATTTTAGGACTATGAAAAGAGAAAATCACTTCTAGCCTTAGAAGTAGCTGGAGGAGCAGGTGCCTGGGGCTGAAGGTGCTGTGGGTTGCACGGATCCTTGTGCTCACGGTCAGGGTGCGATCCCGTCCCGTCTGGCTGGGGGCTGGCCCTGTGTTTCTCTGGGATGTG
>VXAX01003788.1:0-44698 GCA_013399835.1 Leptocoma aspasia
TGGAACTAGGTGATCTTTAAAGTTGCTTCTAATCCTAGCCATTCTGTGATACACCAAATAAAATGTGGTGTCTGCTCAGCCATTTTTCACATCTAGTTATTATAAGGCAGTCGTGGCAACGGTGTATATTTATATTATAAATAGTATATATTTATGAAGTGTATATTTCTAGTATATTGCAAGTGACTCTTAAATTTAGAGACTGAAACAGTGTTTCTAAGCAGTACATGACATGGCTTTGCTTAAAGCTCAGAAAAATTTGAAGAGGCACTTAAAATCCAACTGTGCCTTGTGGCCTCTAGAATAACTTCAAATTTTGGCAAGAACTCAAAAGCCCCATAAGTTTCTTGCATTGTAATTCTGTTTTCTGTTTCGCAGTATGGCTTCATCAGACAAGAATAGGTCTCAGTTTATATGATGTGGCAGGACAAGGCTACCTTAGAGAATCAGTAAGTAAATTCTTGATTAAGTTAATGTCTTTAAATCAAATGACAGAGCATCAGAAAGATCCTAATTTTTTTCTAGTCTTGTCTTGTAAAAGCTTGTATCGTAACATAGATTTGGGGTGGGCACATTTGTTTGGATAAATTGAAATTCATGTATTCAAGAGATGGTCGTGGTGAGAGTGGTGCTAGCCTTTTAAACTTACGGGTAATTTTCTGAAAAAAGGATTGTGTCTACAAAGATTTTATGTCATTAGCGCTTTACTAGGTTTAGTAGGATATGGTAAAAAACACAAATTATTCTTCAGTGAATTATTCTCCTGTTCTAAAAGGAGGTAATATTATAAAATAAGTAAAAACGTCCTAGTTACCAGTCAACTTAAAGAAAAAAGATTTATTAAAGAATATTCAGCAATTGGATAATCCAATCAGGAGTTATGCTCCTGATATTTGAAAAAGGTACAGTTGAATGCATTTATATTTACATTTTGTCCTGGTTTAGGGCAAATTTGGGAGAAAAGCTCCAAAACGGGGCACCCCCCAGAAAGCAAACCCATGCAGCCCCTCCCCCCAACCAGTTCAGAAAAAATTTCCTCGGAGAGAGGTGGAAAAACCCTGTTTATTTAACAGGCAAAGCACTCCCCAGCACAAAAATGAACAGTACCAGATGACAAAATTCCTCACCGCTCTGAAGAGATGACCAATTCAGAAAGTCTCTCCTGTGGGTGGTTGCTCTGTTATCAGTCCCTCTGGCACTTGGAAAGGCTGCTGCCCAGAGCGGCCCCGGTGGGCTGCAAAGTGCAGGCTCTCGGTGCTTCCCCGGGTCCCCAGTCCAGAACAGGTTTGAGCAGCTCCAAGAAAACCAGACAGAAAAACAGTCCAGGGAAAACTTCTTTGTCTCAGCTAGCTAAACTAACTAAAAAGCAAAGGAGAGCCCTGTTCTGCTCTGTCCGTGCCCAGACACCACAGTCCAGCAGCATGTGTGGGAGTGAGTGCAGTCTCTGATAACAAACGCCATGCTGCTTCTCCCGCCTTCGCTCTCTGACCCAGTCTTGAAGGCACAGACTATAACATTCAGCATAAACAGAACAGATGATTGGGGATACAAGCATCATAAAGTCACCCTAGGACACGTGCAAATATCATGTACTTTGTTAAATTCTGATTTATGAATAGATTGTTTCAGCCGTAGAATCACATATTCATGTATATGATCTGGGATTTCTTGCACAGAGACAGAAGCTTTTTTATCTGCTTTGATGCTCTTTTCTGCATTGTTGCAGGACTGTATTTTTGACAAAATACACTTAAAAGCCAGGGAGGAATATAGCAAACGTGGAACAATAGTAATATTTAATGCTTGTTTCCTTTTCTTAATTCTGCAGGATTTAGAAAACTATATTTTGGAACTCATCCCTACTTTGCCACAACTGGATGGCTTAGAAAAATCTTTTTACTCCTTCTATGTCTGTACAGCAGTTAGAAAGTTCTTCTTCTTTCTGGATCCTCTCAGAACAGGTAGGTCTCTTAAAATGCTTCCACTGAACCTACTTGTGTTTTCAAACCAATGTGTAGTTGTCCTGGTAGGCTTTTGTTCAGCACTGAAGATTATTCTCCACTGAAGGCCATGACTCTTTATTGTGGTCTAATAATCTACTTTTACAGCTAAGGAATTTCTGTGAGATTCCTATCAGTTGAGGTACTATAGAGTTATCTCATAGAAACTGACAAATAAGATATTGTTTCATCATAATGAGCCATTAACAGGAACTAATTTTTTAAGTGTTGAGGGTGAATAGAAAACACAGCAACCAACAACACAAATGCTGGTCAAAACATCCACAGAGCTATGGAAATGCTCAGGAATGGTTAGAGTGATGTGCTTTTCCTGTGATTAAATCTGTGTGCACCATGTAGACCCACTAGAAAAGGTCTGCAGTTAGGTCTGATAATGCTTGTTAAAAGTGTAGCTCCCTCCTATGCCCTCGATTTAAATCACAAACTGCATGTGCTTTCAAGGTCCAGCTGTGCCCCTTATAAAGGTCAGAACTGTGTGGGCAGCAGCCTCTGACAGAGGTAATTACAAACATTTGGAGAGGGTGGGTGGGAAGTTATAAGTGCCATTATTTTGCACAGCTGTTAGCACAGTGTCTGTGCACCAGCAGAAGTGCAATCTGCTACCTTAGCTTTCTGTCACAGCTGTAGTTTTGAAGATGTAAGAATATCATGTCACTGTTATTTCATGAAGAATATCATGAAACTGTTATTTCATCAAATGTTTTAAGCATGCTTTCTTTGCATTTTTATTTTACATTTTGAGTTGATGTTGAACATTGACATTTATTTTAGTTCTGTTTTCTGGCATTTAAGGCTTCAGGATAGCTCCTGCCAATATCAGGCTAGTTTTGTCCAAATATTTTAGAAGGTATTTTGTTTTATCTCTGAAATTAGAGCCTTATCCTTGATGTTAGATATGGGTTTTGTTTAGCTTTTGTTTCTTGAAAAGGCATCTTTTTCTGCTCCAAATACTTCTTTCTTAAGTAGAGCCACCTAAATGAGAATAGTCAAATGGATATGTTGGCTGAGCAACTGTTAAAAAATGTATTTTCCTTTTCTTGCTGCAGGGAAGATAAAGATACAGGATATTTTAGCTTGCAGTTTCCTGGATGATTTACTGGAGGTAAAGATCTCTGACATATACTGTTGTATTTTAATTTACTCTTTCTGAATTCTAACTTTATGTTTCACTTAGTTAAGGGATGAAGAGCTTTCTAAAGAAAGTCAGGAAACAAATTGGTTTTCTGCTCCTTCTGCATTAAGAGTTTATGGTAGGTTCCTTTATATGTCAACACTTCTTCTCCTATTTCTTGTATGACTTAGTCACATTATTACTGCTATCTTTCCTCTGCTTTTGTTAAGTTAAATCCTCCTGCTAACTTGTCTTTTCAAATCCTGTATCCATCCTTTCAGTTTATCTTCCTGACTTTCTTTATAATTTTGGTTCTCCACTGTTGCTCTTTATTGTGGTTTTATAATCTGTCACCTAAATGCACAAGGTACAAGATTCCTCTGTAACCTTCTCTTCTGGCGCTATTCATGCATTGGCATAATCTTTAGCTCTTTTTTAATGCTAACAGCATATTTGTATAAAATAATATGCTCTTAGCCTTCTGTTCCTCTCTCAGTAGCCACAGCTATTAACTTACATTAGAACTCCTAACACCTCATTATGGGAATCCCACTTCCCCTCTCTCCATGTTCTATGCTTATTTCTGATGTCTTATGAATATTATTGTGGATCTAGTAAGTTCTCATTTAACTGTGTTAACTTTATTATGGAAATTAGAAAATCTGGCATTTCAATTTTTCTTTTTCTCTGTTGAAAGAGTTCTTTTCTGATAGCGGTATATTATGGTTTGCTTTTTTTATCTCCTTCCTAGGTCAGTACTTAAACCTTGATAAAGATCACAATGGCATGCTCAGCAAAGAAGAACTGTCCCGATATGGAACAGGGACTCTGACCAACATATTTTTGGATCGTGTCTTTCAGGAATGCTTAACTTATGATGGTGAAATGGTAATTACATATTTTCCCGTTGTCCACAGCATAACATCTTTGGCTTATTGAGTTGAGAAATGTCAAATAATCAGTATCTTTAAAGAGTAGCTTGAGGTAAAGTAACTTTTGTTTATCATTCTGCACACAAATGACCATGGAACATATTACAAAGTTAATTTTCTTAAGAGCAAGGTGATTGTAGTGTGGCCTAAAAATAAATTGCTTGTTTGAAAAAGCAGAGGTGATAGAGAATCCAGACAGCCTCTAGGATAAAGCCACTGGTAAATTCAATTACAAAAGTGCATGTTGAAAAAATGTATGGATGCAGCAATACTTTTTACTTAAATGTAATGCTTTAAAGAGAACCAAAGACAAGTGGCACACTTGAGATGAGTGCAAGTTAGCTAAGCTGTCAACTTCTTCATGAAGACAGCTGTGTTTTTCATCATAAGCTTTCCATAGCTGTGAAAAATGAGAAGTCTAACTAATTTAAAGTAACACCTTATATCTATATTTTTTGGAGCTTTACTTAATGTTCAGCCACAATTCTTGTCTGCATTCAGATGACTGGAGTGTGAAGTGATAAGTTACAAATTCACTATACAGCCCTTTTGCCACCTGAGCAGGTTTTTTTTTTTTTTGTTAGAATCACATAATCATTGAGGTCATGAGGGAACCTCTCAGTTGTGCTGTTCTGAACTTGCTACAGCAGGTTCATCTCTCTTGTATGGGGGAGACCAGAGCAGGACCCAGTGCCTGGATGTAGCATAAGCAGTGCTGAGTAGAGAAGGATCGCCTTCCTCAACTTGCCACCAAAGCATTTCCTAGTGCAGCTGAGGGTGCTGTCAGCAGCCTTTGCTGCAAGGGCCTGTTGCAAAGCTGCTTTCTGATAGTCAGCCCCCAACTCTACAGGTACATGTGCCCCCCAGATGCAGGATTTTGCATTTCCTCTGTTGAACTCGATGAGGCTCCTGTTAGCCCATTTTTCCAGGCTCTCAAGCTCCCTCTGAATGGCAGCACAGCTCTCTGGTGTTACAGGTAAACAGGGTAATTATACACACAGGGCTGTAGGATTTCTGTCCTTGTCACAACTGTATCTTGATTGGAAAACCAAGAATCCATACTAATGAGAAAGAAAAGTGTGGTACTTACTTGGAACGTTAACTAATGTTTCAAGCATGTAATTTGCCAAACCACTGACTCTGGTTTAAGGATTATGTACTTAGTTGGTCATATTGTTCACTATTTGGTAACAGTAGGCTTACTGCCACTAGACATTTAATTTATGATAATAAAAACATTTTATGTTTTTTCTTCACTAGTTGGGTATGTTCAGCAGTTTAAAAATACATTAAACATTGTTGAAAAAGCATATATATGGCATTTTCATTTGGATTTATGCTTGGAATGCTATTTTGCCTCTAAAATGGCAGGATTTCCCATTATCAGCAGACATTAAAAAGTAACTTTTCTGTGCACATTAGTGGTAGCAGCTATTTTCTATTTAATGTTGTTTTTTTCAGAAAATAAACTGATCCCCTACAATGAAATAGCTGCCAATTATAGAGTTCCTGCTTGCAAAATCAATTTAGAAAGAAGACTATAATAAACATGATTGTATCTACTTCTAGGACTATAAAACCTACCTGGACTTTGTGCTTGCATTAGAAAACAGAAAGGAGCCTGCAGCTCTGCAATATATTTTCAAACTGCTTGATATAGAGAACAAAGGACACCTGAATGTCTTTTCCCTTAATTATTTCTTTAGGGTAAGTCTCTTTATACAAGTAGGCCATTTTCTGTGTTTATAGTGTTACAGCCTGTGTGCTTCTGCATGCAGATCTGCAGGAAATCACTTTAAATTACCAATAGCCACAGGCAGGCTAGTAACAACTTCTAAGAAGATTTAATTTTTTTTTAAAGACAAAAATTGGAAAGATTTCAAAAGGTATTTTCAGTAGTTTATCTGCAGTTGAAATTAACTGTTCTGATTTTGAGTAGGAAAATATTTTCTATTGATTGGGTTTTTTTTAAATTGAAAATAGTCCTAAAATTGTGTGATGATTACCTGTTAAAATCTTTTATGATGGTTCTAATTGATTATTGCCCATGGTTTTAATTTCAACAATAATTGTAAAATTCACTAAAAGAAATTAAGATAATGAAATTTATTGATGGGCCTATACAGCTGTGGGATTTTTCATTTAGTGCTTTGCTTGCAAAAAGCTTCCTGCATTTTTCATAGTCTGCGTTTGTACCTGTTGCTTCCAAAATAAATTTAAACTAAGCTTATTTTTTTTTTAGTTGCTGTTAAAATTAACTTAAGATTGCAAAATCTTCCTCTGAACTGTGATTTGTGTGTGATGGGGTTTTTGTTGTTTGGTTTTTTTTTCTTCTGACTAGTGGTAATTTTGGTTTGCAAAGGGGGCAGGTGTTTTGTTGTTTCATCTTGTTTTTCTCATCAATACCTGAGATATCTTGGGCAGTGCTGTGCAGTAAAATAGCATTTTTGCTGTGGGTGGTTTCAGCTGACTTATGAGCTTGATGCTTTATTCATGTGCAGGATTCCCTCAGTAGTGTCTATTCAGAGACAGGGACAAGCACTCCAGATTTCATTATATGGATCTTTGTATTATAACTGTGAAAATAAATAATGTTGTTGTGCTTGGCTGCATGCTTAAAGATGAAGAGCATGCTCAAGGTGTGACCTTATGTCCACCTTATTTCTGAATTGTAACAAGTCTCCTTTTGGACATGGAACGTTCCGAGTTTTCCTTGAAATCAGAACAGTTCCTCTTGACCCTGTGAGTGATTGCTCTTCTACCATTAAGTGTGAATAGGTCTGCACCTGTGGGCAATGGAGAGATGGGGACCTCTGAGCTTGGCTCAGAAGCTGATTTTATTGAGAATACAAGGCATTTATATAGGGTTGTACTGGTATGGCATTTAGATAGGGTTCTGGTTTTGGTAACAGTTTCCCATTGGCTACACATTCTTCATGACATCACGGTCACCTGGAACATTATCTTATCATAAAGTGTCACAACATGTTTCTTGGTCACTTCTTCCCCATGGAGCAGTTATCTGTGTTTGTCTCTCCCACAGTCTCTCTGCTTGACCAGGCCTAAGATATCAGGCTCTTTATCAGTTCCATGGGACTCTCTGTTTTATTCCCCATATGCACCTACAGAGGCTGTGCTGGCAAAGCTGTGCTGGCAAGGCTGTGCAGCTTGTGCTAGGGAAACAGTTTTGTTCATAGCTGTTACTTGCAGATGTAGGTTTGGTGATGCAGGTGTTTTAAATAGTACAACATTAAAATAATTGATTTGTCTTTCTGCTGATTGGTTATTTTCCTTCTCTTTCCCTAGCCTGTATTTCATACTGTGTCAGAAATGTAACCTTATGGTTCAAATGTATTAAGATATTAAGTTTTGAGTGTTGAGGGATAAGATGCAAGTTGCTCAAGCACTGGTCATAATGAAAGTGAGATTCATATCATAGTAATTAAGAACTGTGAACTTAGAGATGTATATCATTGATAATGCCTTAACTCACCCCTGTCTCATATGTGGAAGAAAAATGATTACAAGCTGTACCATGAATGCTTTGTTAGAGGGCAATACAGCTTAAAATGCATAAGTATTTAATAGCTTTCATACAATGTCAGTATAATACTACACTAGCCATTCCTAACTTCTCTTTTTTTCTAGGCTATTCAGGAACAAATGAAAATTCATGGACAAGAACCAGTTTCTTTTCAGGATGTCAAGGTTAGCTTTACCAAATGGAGTACTGTGTAAAATCTTTGAATAAGCATTTAATAATTCTGTTACATCATAATTTCTAAGTTGCTCTATATTTACTTGGAGAGTAGTAAAAATGAGCTAACTAGTCCTACTCCTAGGTTTGAAAATGCCTTTCTAGTCAGTAGTTGCTCTGTAAAATAACTGATGCATTCTAGTAGTTTCCTTAATAGTAGACAAATTACCTGTTAAATACATGTTGCCGTTTCTTACATTTGAAGGTACTGGCTAATTTTATCCCCATTTTACAGCTCTGGGGATCATTCCTTGGGGGATGGGGGGAGGACTAGTGACTTA
The DNA here is from genome assembly GCA_013399835.1 of Leptocoma aspasia. Lineage (NCBI taxonomy): Eukaryota > Metazoa > Chordata > Aves > Passeriformes > Nectariniidae > Leptocoma > Leptocoma aspasia. The sequence continues at coordinate 8,103 of VXAX01003788.1, forward strand.
AGACAAACAGCTTATAAAACTGATTACTGCCTGATGTGTATTTAGCAGTTTTAGTACTTAAAAAAAAAAGTACAAGAGCTTCTACAAAACTTAGCTCATACAAGTGAAGAGAGTTTTGTTTTGCCACTTTGAGGCTGAAGCCTTCCCAGAAAAGCAAATTCTTACTTGAGATGTGGGAGCTGAGGACACGGTTCTGAACTGTAGCCAATCAGTCAGTGTGCTTTGTATCTTAAATGCTTTGGGGCTTAACAGCTGCTTTTTGTAAATTGGTGTGGGTGGCACCAGTTACCCAAAGATCATTCTGTATGTGGTATGAAATAGCCATTATTCTGCTCATTAATGTTTTCTCCCAATTTTGACTTGTCTTTCTTAGGATGAAATCTTTGATATGGTGAAGCCTAAGGACCCTTACAAAATCTCCCTTCAAGACTTGATCAATAGCAGTCAAGGAGACACTGTTACCAGCATTCTAATTGATCTGAATGGGTTCTGGACGTACGAGAACAGAGAGGTCCTGGTGGCAAGTGATAATGACAACACTGCTGATGTTGATGATACGTGACTTCAAATGGGAGCAGACTGTATCCATAGAGATCTCAATCTGATGGGCCAACTGTTGGAAGCTGGAAACATTCATTATCTGAATCAATTCCTCTTCCATTTTACTTCTCTCCCTTCCTCCTTTGCCCCCGCATATGATATAAAATGTGGTACATACACGAACCACAGAACTAATCTCTGAAACCAAAAAAGCAAGTGTTGAAGAGGTAAAAATTACCTTTTTTTAAAATAAATATTTTTGGATTTTTTTCATGTGTACCAAGCCCTATTCTTATTAAAATATCTTATTCTAAGTGTGAATTTGCCCTGAAAGTAAGAATGTGGTTCTTGGTATCTTCAGCACTGGATTGTATCCACTCAGCCATCCCAAGCCTCCCACTCCATTCTGCATGGCTTCCTCTAGTGACAGCACTGTTGAGCATTCTGTTGAGAAGGCAAAAGTTTTCAGTATGAAGTAAAGAATTTAGGCCTTTTTCTTCTATGCATGACCAGCTTTAAGTGTGTAACAGGAAGGATAAGTAAATTATTGAACTGGGTAGTTACGTAATTTTAAGAGGTTCATTAACAGAAATAAAACTGCACTAGCTTTAGATCTAGGTAAAACTAATCCAAACACCTATATAGAGGCTTTCACCAAGTTAACCTCCTGTGCAAGTGTTTTATGTAATCTATCTTAATGGTACAACTGAGCTACAGCAGTAGTGAAACTCTCTTAATCCTTAAGAAAGCCACAGAAATGTTTCAGCTTTCAGACAGAATTACAATACCTCCAGGCCAGAAATGGTTGCAATCCTGCATTATTTATTGGTTTGAGGTAGTGCTGAACACAGAGTACTACATGAGAGTCTAAAGAAGGGGTGAGGGTAAAATGGTATTTTGAATTCTGGTGCCTGAATGTTCAACCAAGATGTGTGACTTAGTAAAGATGAAAATAGTGAACAGGCCCATGCACCTGTGTACAGGCACAAAGTTGCAAAGACCACACAGTTTTAAAGGAAAATCCATAGCCAACTTCCAGTTTAAAAATTATATTAAATATAAAATAACCAATTAATGCATTTACAGAAAAATTAAACCAATATGAAAGTAACCACTTTCATACAGTTTGCAAGAAAGGAAGGAAAAAGTTAAGGCACAGTGAGTAATACAGTATTTTATACAAAAAAGGCAGTGAGAGCATTTGTTATGCAACAAATAGTAGGGAAAGGAGGTAAAAAAACAACTGACATTAATTTATTGAAAGAAAAGCAAAGTATCCTTCAGCTGTCAAGGTATTACTCAAGCTAATCTGAGATTTTCTTTATTTGATGCTATAAGAACTCCTAACAAGCTGGTTTTCTGTGCATTCCCCAGCTGTTGAATCAAGCTCTCCCTTGCAGATGTTCAGGGCTAAGGAGTGATTTTACACTGTGGTCAGCACCCTCTGCCTTACAATTCAGAAAAGGCAAAGAATGAAGTATCAAAACAGATGGACTAGAGCTGATTATTGAATCTTCTTCCTTAGATTTTCTGTAGTGCTGGAGAGCTACAGACAGATGAGAGGAAGAGTTTGCGCTGTACAGGACATGAGTTCAGGCAGAGGGTCATCTGAAATATGTAATTAATTCCAGAAACTAAAAGCCAAGTTACCTGGCCTGTGGTGTTACATCAGGCTCCTTAGCTGGCAGTGGGAACAAGGCCAGGGATATGTCATGATACCCAACAACCCAGTTTCACTGAGGACTATTTTTAACTTTTTTTTTATAAATCTCAAGGACAGGAGTAATGTTCTACATGGTAACTAGTGCCCCTTTACCTACAACAGTTGTCCACAGAAAATGACTGGGGCAATGAGACCTGATTGTTGCAATGTAAACCATGCACCATTTACAAGCTACAGGTACAAAAATCATTGCAGTAAAATAGCCTTAATTGGTATTAGATGTGGAGCTACCTGCACTTCATTTAGACAAAAATAAAAATTTCTGTTGTTGCAAGTGCAGTATCACAACACATTATATTTATTTAAGAGAAGGAAAGAGTCATAAGTTGGATTTTGTTGTTTCTAGTTATTAATGTATTCTGTGCTAACAGGATGAAAACCATGTGCAGTGGCACATCCCTTAGTGGCAATTTAACATACAACATAGTTTGTTTAGGTTACTCAATTACACAGATTTGCATAATTGATGTCCAGAAAAGTTCATCGTTCTAGACTGGTACTACATGAGTGTCCAGTGCACTTAACATAATTTAGCAAGACTTTAGTTTCTTTCCCAAGACCACTGAGAGCATGCATTCAAGCACATGGGTCTCTTAATTCTTGGGTTTGTAGTGAGAACGTCCTACACTGATGTTAGTTCTGAACTTGGCTACAGCACTGGATGGAGCAGCTGAGCACTGTTAGCCTCCAAGAGTGCTGGTACTTGTTAGTAAGTTCTTAAGGGTGCTTATAGCCTCCTGGAAAGTTGGAATTCTTTTACTTGAAAAAAATCAAAAAAGTCAGTGGACCCTTTAATCTAATTAACATTAAATCTAACATTTTTCTCTTGTGTTAACAAAAAAAATACATGCATACAACAGTGACAATAAATAGGGGGAATAAGACTATTATAATTACTTTTGAGTTACAAGATATTAATTCCTATTAATCTATTCATAGAGAGCTGAGTTGCAAACAATGTGCAAACTAGGTTTTTAGAAGCAGGAAACAGCACTGCCTCTGCAATCCACAGGTGTTAGAGACACAACAATTCAAAGAAAAGACATTTCTACTTGCTTTACACAGAAATTAGCTCACACGTTCAATTTTAGACCAAATATTTGTAGTGCAATTTTCATTTTGACTGAAGTGCCAATTTGGCAGAATGCCTCAGCCTTTATTAGGCAGACAGACTGAACAGACATTGCCTAGCTCTCTCCTGATCAATAAGAATGGTAGGAGTTGCATTTCACTGAACAAGCATAATCCTATTTTTCCTGTTTATAGGCAGATTGTGACACCTGATAGTTCTTATTTCCTGCATTATACAGAGCTTTACCCTTAAGGAGGGACAGGAACTACATCTTGTTTATTTTCTGCGATGGGCGAGCAATCTTCCTCATTTTCAAAGTTTACATTCACGAATGAAGAGCATGCTGTTGCTCCAGGCTGGTCTGTCTGGACAGGAGCTTCAGCTTGTGGCTTGTTCTGCTGTTCCTGATGCTGTCTTTCTGCTTCTTCTGACATCTTGTTTTCCTGTTCCTCCTCTTCCTCCTAGGAAGAGATAGCCAGATTCATATGCTACTATTTACTATTTACCACTTATTTAGATTAACTTGAAATCTTTCCATCAGAGCATACCAATTGCTATTACAAGGTAAGGACATTTGTTCCACTAGAAAGCAGTCACTAGTTGATCATAGGATGAGGTACGTTCCAGAACTTCCATTATGGGGAAAAAAAAAAATCACCAAAAGCAAAGGATTAAACCATGTTAAACAAACACAGAAAAAAGACACGTGTCTAGATAAGCAGTTTTAGTTCATACCAATAGTGATAGGTAGTGATAGGTCTACCTCCTCTAAAGTGTTTTCAGCTCTCAATTTAAAAAAAAAAGGAATTAAGCTTTAAATATATTTTCCATCTCTTCTAAATGAAGGTTATTAAGGGTTAGATATTTTGCCTAAAGCACTGGCTACCTATCAGTATTGTCCCATTATGCTCTAGAACAAATGGTAACCTCGTGTTCAATTTACCCTTCAGAATGAGTTGATCAAGTTTTAGAGTTGGAAAGTATTGTTAGCAGCCACCTTTTACAGTGTTCAGCAACTGTCCATCCAACTTTCTCACAGTGCTCACTTGAAAATGCATTGTACAAGAGAAACACAGCAGAGGTCAGGACCCACCTGTTTCTAAGACTGATGAGCTGGAGAGAAAAGGCTGATGGATAAAAAAGCGTTAATCATGCATCAAATGAAAACTGAAGGTAAGCTGAAATTGAGGGTCTAAAGCTTCATTTTAATGCTAGAATACAAATTTTATTTTTTAGAATACTAGGGAAGATAAGTTGGGAGAAAAGGAGTACAAGAACCCTAGCTCACACACATACCTCTCTCTTCATTCTGTAATACTCATCAATGGCATATTGGTATTTTGGTGTGCTTATTCCCAGAACAGATGCAATCTTTTCCCCCAAGAAATCACACACTAAAAAATAAAAGAGAGGTTTATGTAGGATTAGTATCTAGCAGAAAATTATTAAATGCAACTTTATTATAAAAATGGTCACCATCTTTCCTGAATGGTTTTCTGTAGTCCTACTTCACTCACAAAATAAAATGAAAATCTGTGAGGTCAATCTCCTTATAGGTAATTATTAGCTGAATATACTAATAATTGTTCTTTAGGACAAAGAATGAACAAAAGAAGAACATGAAATTCAATGAAAATATATATGCTGGTAGTGTTTGAATTCTGCTAGTTTCAGCTTTGGATCTAAGTTTGTTTTGCTAGGAATCAGTTGAAGGGTAAGCCTTGAGCTGAACTTTAACTGAAAATTAAGATTAGACAAAAGTACATGGGTACCAACTGTACTGGCAGTTCAATCTAGTGGTACCAGCAAACTAGACAGTATTTATTGACATAAGCATACTTCAGGTCAGTTTTAACAATGTTCTGTGTTGCATGCTAACAGATAAATAAAATATTTATGTTTCAGCTGTCTCCATTTTCAAGCTGTAGGCTACATTCAAGTGCTACTTTGCTAAAACAGGTAGGGCACAGTCAAAAGTATGGAACAGGGGTAAGCTTGTGTCAGTCAGTTTCTTTCTAAGGTGATGGCTACAGATAAAACTGGTTGAGTAAAGCCAAGCAAGAAGTCAAATATTTTGCACTTCAATTTGTAAATCTGCCCCAAGGATGCAAATGAGTTAGTCATCTTCGGGGAAAAAAAAGTTAGAAGTCAGTCACTGACTGCTTTAATGAATATTTACAATAACTAATTCTATAGATATCCTGGCATTCTGAGTGCTGTGCAAAAGACCAGTTCAAATTACAGATCTAAGAGCCAAAACTGAAGTGCAAAGAAGAAAGGACTGATCTTCAAATTCATAAAGGACTTTGAAAAAAAGGAAAGCAGTATCTACCCTTGCATATGAAGAACAGATGCATCAAGGAATATAATTACACTGTACATTAGAGAAAAAGTGTTTCTAAAAATAAGGATAGGTTAACTATTACAACAGACAGCCAAAAATTTTTAAAATATTCAAAATTACGTGTACAATGACAGAAATTCCATAATGTTGGTGGAAAAAATCCAGTAAAGATATTTACCTTGGAAAGAACACAGACTATGACAAGCATTTTTAAAACTAGGCAAAATTTTAAGAGGTCCACAAGTCAAATACATGTCTGTGCAGTGAGTTTAAGACCCTTGACAATAGTCCTGTTTATTTTATAACCTCAGAAGTTCATTGTACAGCACACAACAAGATGTGTTCTTGGGATACTTTCTAGCTGTCTTCAGAAAAACTCTCAGTTTAGTTACACCAGCCAGCATTCTTTTCAGGTAACATCACACAAAGTGGTTCCATACAAAATCTAACAGAAAACCGATATACTCCCTTGCCAACATCAGTCTATCTCCATATGAAGAAAAAGGGGGAAAAGTGATCATCAGAAGAGTACTTTCCATTCATTCTTCCATGCAAGAGTTGTTTATTGAAAGTAAAACAAATTTTTTAAAAGTGCCTAAGGCAGGAGAGTACGCCTCCACAGATTAAATACAGTTCAATTCATACTTCTGAAAGAACAAGCAGAACGCAAAGATGATTTGCAGTCTGTCAACATGACTTCGTGACTTTCAATATTCCCCTTCTGGTTTACCCAAGAATTAAATAAAGTAATACCTGATAAGGTTGATGTGGCAACTCGCAGCATGTGAAACCACAAGTAGGGTCCCCATGTGAGTGTTGTCTGCAGGAACAAGAGTAGTATGAATACGTACAGCTCTATGGCCACGGCACAAAATAACACATGCAGAACCTCAAATGGCTTGAGAAGACCTGCAAGGTTTTCTGCTTTCCAGCTACTACAATGTTTTTCCTTTAAAGTAAGTGTAGACCAGACAAAGGAAGCAAAGTATCACCGTAAGATATAAATATAACCATGGTTTACCTCTGGGAAAATTTCTTTCACTGCTTTTTGTTTCCTGCTTCCAGACTTGGGAAATGACAAGCAGCCAACTCAATCCCTGACTAGAAAAAGCTTTCCACAACGTTCTGAATTCCATCAGGCCAAGAGGAGAAGTGAGGTAACAAAGTAGTCCCACATTACAATAATGAGTGAACTGCAAAAGACTTTAAAATCAAACCAAAGCTTCAAACCTCTGAGGAAGAGCCTGCTTTAAAACATTTACAACCAAATAGGAATTATCCCTTGAAATTACACCTGAAAAACAAAACCAGGAGCCCTGAGGGAGGGGGGGAGTTACCACAGCTCTGGGGGAGCGATGGAGAGGCTGCCAAGCAAAGCACCTGGGGTGATGTGAACCATGAGGAACACAAGAGGAATAAACAGGGCTCAAGGGGGGTCACCTCAGGCATTTGCATGTGAGTGAGGAAGATGCTCTGAAGAGCCTGAACACCAGGGTACACAACATGGGACATAAACATGAGGAATTGCAGATCTGTGTGCAGCTGCAGGGGGGGGATCCTTGCAGGATCCCAGGGATGCGGTGAATGGACTGAGTGCTGCTGGGGAGGGATACAGACTGCTTAGGAAGGGCTGGCCAGGAAGACAAAGAAATGGAATTGCTCTTTGCATGACTGGGGTGTATTCACAGCTACAGCAAAAATACTGCAGCCTCCACGCAAACTGATATATACATCATAAATTAAAGATTTAGAATTAAATTAATTACAAAATAATGGGTGTGCACAGGCTATGTTTTTCATCAAGGGAAGAGACTGTATCTGTTTAAAAAAAAAAACCAACCAAACAAAACCATGTAATAAAAAGGAAAAGGGGAAAAGCAGATTCCAAGCTGATGGGGAAAAAATTGTAGGCTTTCCCTTTTGTGAAAAGGCAAATTCAACTTTCACACTGAACTAAAGCATGTTTATAATTAACAGGCTGTTGTATTCAGGTAAGTTCTTTGATACATATTTCCCCCCAGAAAAGATCTCTGAAGAAGTACTTTTCTTCTGGAAAGTAGCAATTTAAAGTGTCAGCTTTTATTAAGGAAAACACATTAGCTCTGCTCAGCTACATAAGTATTAATAACTTGCTGCTAAGAACTGTTTGGTAGTAACCTTTTACTATGATCTTATTTAACAGATATGTGTACAGCAACAACCAATATTATTGTAAATAATACAGCTACAGAAACTACCTGGTATAGCTTCAGTATGCACGTACACATGCTACTAGACTTTGGTGCTTTCCAAGCATAGTCTCTACAAATCAGTGCAGCAAGAAATTGTCTGTAAAGCCAAAAACTCAAGTTAGGCAGGCTGACAAAAAGCCAGATGCTATATATTTTTGGCAGTGGATATGGAAAATGTCCTGCCAAGGTAAAAGTGTAAGCAAAACCAGCTGCTATCCTGCTTACACAAAAGCACCTCCAGCTCATTGATTATGTGCTCAGTTGGCAGACAGGCTAACGAGGAGTTTGTTCAGTTGAAGAAGTCAAAAAAAGTGCTGGAAAAGCTTGTTGCCACAGGTGCAAATAATGGCACTGACAAGGCTCTGCACAATCCTTCATGATGAGGTGACAGGGTTAAAAAGCATTCATGCAGGGCACAGGACAAACAAGGGCCTGCTGTGTGCTATAAGAAAGAAGCTACAAGAGCCCCCATAATATTTCAGAGTGAAAAGACAAGCTGAGCTTTAACGTGACAGGAGTAACTCAGACCCAGAACATTCTAACAAGTTTTCAGACACACAGGTTCTATTTCTACTCTTCCCCCATCACAGCTAAAAATCAGTTTGGTGCATTGGAAGCACTTCTAAGTTCAGCTTTGTGGGAACCTCTGCTTTCTGACAAAGCCCAACCAGACATTTCCTCGTACCTGACGAGCAAGGCTTTGCCAGACTCCTCAGTTAAAAAAGTAACTTTCTTTCCAGTGTCTCAAATGGCAATATAAAATCATGAGAGAGTCTACTTCACAGGAAATCAAAAAGAGAAAGGAGATGGTTTGGAGCGTAAACAACCAGGAATAACCAGGAACAAGGGAACACATCCAAGGAATCACCTTCTTTTTCTACACATTCCCCCTTTACCTCTGCAGGGTAAATTTGGGTGCCTTCCCAGAGCACCTTGGAGATGGAAGCAGCAATGGTAGATATGAGGCAAGAACTGGTACTGGGGAAACTGGACCTGTTTGAGTGACATGAACAGGGCTCTTAAGCAGTGGCTCAGTACAAATTAATGAAATTAATCCTTGTCAGTGAAGTAGCTTTAATGCACTGAGCTGGAAACTGGAAAACCATACCCAAGTTAGGTCCTACAGACCTGCAGAACCACATACCCAGACACTGTATGTCAGCTTCCTTTGGCCAGCCAGAGAAGCCTTAATCTTCAGTCTTTAATCAACTCAAGGATGCAGCAATATTGTATTTCTTGACAGGAAACAGGGACAGTATGAAACACAAACTGTTTATTGTATTTCCCCTGCAATCAGTCTTGTTAGTAGATGTTTCTACAATGTTTAATTACATTATTGAGGTATCCTGACTTTATTTTGTTGTTAAAATGGAAAACACAATGGTTTTGACAACTGATTTTTAAATTGCAAAAAATCTTGATGTATAATTTCAATTTAAATAGGTATGAACATAATGGATTCAATCATTGATAAAACCAAGGGGCCTCTGGTTCAATAACAGAACATTATTTTGTTTCCTAGTATGGGGCTGCTGAAGGGAGCACACATGTTCCCTTGAATTTCTGAGAGCACCATGTTCCTAAACAATCCACGTATGTATTTATTTTTGGCCAAAATACCTTTCCAAGCTATGCAGGGTTTCTTTTTGTCAGAGAAAATGGCAAAATGAGAAAAATAATAATTTCCTGATTGAGGAAAAAAAAAATCCTGTATTTAATAGTTAATACACACCACCAAATAGATGCTTTTTCATTGTTTACTGTGCCAAGATAAACTTTAAATTAGTTTAATCAATGACTGTTCAATGCTATAATAGGTTTTTTTGTGTAAGACCATATAAAACTGTGGCATCTAAGACAATCCAGTGAAAACAAGATCAGGAACACACATATCATCCTCCATCAAGAGCTTCTACCATATTATGAGTAGTTATTACTTGCTCAGTGACTGTTTTTCTCCTTCATCCTCAAATTCTTAAAAGAAAACCAGGGTTTTCTTTTTTTTTTTTTATGGTCTTTGATGGTTTTGATGGTCCCCAAGAGAGGAATTTTTGCTATTTGAAGTTAAAGCCCTTTTAACTACAGGATATCAAGATAATGTTCCTGCAAGGATGTGTTTCAACCTTTCTGAGCATTGAAAGTTAATAAAATTAAATCTCTCCTGGAGCTTTGTTGCAGATGTCTTCTTGGGATGGATTCTAAAGTTATCACACCAACAATCACTTTGCTCACAGTTGCCCTCTGAAGACTTACGCTCCACCTTCTGCCTACTCATCTAATAGGTGAATGCAGCAAAGAGTTTACACCAAGTGTCCCTCCAGGGATAAACAGAAGCATTAGCTTCTTAATTAATACAAAATAGAGTTTGGGTAAACAAAAACAAAAGAAAATAAACATATCGAGTGCAAGCATCTACATTTTACGACAAAATAATCAAAAATACATTTATGGTATTAAAGCATTTGAATTTCAGTGTGAGAACATTCAGATAATACTGAATGCTATTATCTAAAAAATAATATCCTGTGTTCTGGATTAAAAAACACAAAACACAATAGAATGGACACCCCAGTCCAACAATGTTAATGAACTGAGTGCTGACCTATAGAAGCACTGGAAGTTGTTTCAAAGAAAATTTAAAACCCAGTTCTCTTTGAGAACTGTTTTGTTATGAGTAACAGGAATCCACCACACCAAGTGTTCTGGTTATGGTATTACCAGGTTATATACATACTACTTTGCTTAGTAAGAAAAACATTGGCATTGCCTGCTTATCTCTAAAACACAATTAAACCAAGGTACTTACTGAAGACATTTCTTTACAACACAGCAAAATATTTGTTTCCCTTAAACTCATTCAAAAAGTGCCAGGATGCTAATACCAGCAGAGCTTTGAAATTTCATGATGGAAAGTTTCTATTCAAAATATTAAATGTGCTTTTTCTAAAAATAAACTGGTCCAGAAACAGCAATTCCTTGCAACATACTTTTTTGTATCCCAACTGAGATAACAAGTTCTAGACATGCTGGTCTCAGCAAACAGACTATTTAATTGCTTTTATAGCAATCCTACAAAAAAACATTTTAAAAGCAGCTGTTGGCTAAAACACCAAAGCTCAGCTTGGACTAACATTTCTTCAATTGTCTGGCTCAGCTGGGATACACAAAGCATGCAGGACATAAAGTAAACCTCACTTAATAGCAACCCCTGCTCTAATCAAGTTCATTCTGTCTGAGGTAAAAAGCAATACATAATAAGGCATAGTGTGCTCCACAGTAAACTACTCTGATTTGGGGGGTCCTTTTTAATAAAAGTGTATTCAAAATTAAGGATTTAATAAACTATAAAAGGAGAATAACACAATCTTAACTCCACCATACAATATACTTTTTGATATTCAGAAAAGAAATCTGTATTAGGAAAGGAGGGGAACAATCAGGCACCATTCCTGGCTGTTGTGCACACTAGAGGGCTCTTTAGTTAAGTGTGCATTTACACAGCAGCATGCATGTCTCTGCCCTCACAACACCTACACCAAGGCTTGTGAGCCTTCCATCACTCCATCACCATGGAACTCTTCTACTGTCAGGAAATGACACAAAAAATTACACACATCTTGTTCCCTGATCATTATAACTGGGAACAAAAATCTCTCAGACATCCACGGATATCTGACATGACTGCCTAGTGGGGAAGAGACCTCACTCTGAAGATACCTGAACATTACCATAATAGTCAGTAAGTTTCACAGTTCCTGCATTTATTTGAGAAGATCCTTAAGGAGGAAAAAAACACCCTAGTACCCAGCAAGGCAGCTTAACATCTTATTCATTGTTTGTGATTACAATACAGTTCTTTTCCAACTATATACTTTGTGTGTATTTAATACTGATAATATCCTACCTGCTACCAGGCTAATATTGTATTTTTGTGTACAATAACTGCCTACCAAGAAAGAGAGCAATGCCATCAATCCATACAAAACACAATGTAACAGCTTCACTTGTGGAACCCCCAATCCCACCTGAATTCCCATAGTCTCACTGGAGCTTAGTCCTCAACCCACCTTTTTTCTTCTTCAAGATAAATTAATTTTAGAGAGGGGAAGAGAGGTACTGCTTCACAGTCAAAGCAAACCTCTTATGGTCCACCACTTCTTCAGAAGAGCATAAGCAGAAAGTCAAAATCTTCAGTCCCTTCAAGAAAGCCAAGCTCTCCCAGGATGGATACACACAATAATACAGGGCCTATTACTGCAGAGCAAATAGAAAGCTTCAACCACAACATTTCTTAATTATGGATTCCCAAACAATGGTGCAGGAGTCATTTCAACAGCAATGTCAAGTATAAAGCAGGGCACTGTTTTCCCTGCATGCAAGGACTCATCTCTGAAGTGTGGGAACAAGCAGCTCTACACCAGTGTCTGCCTCCAGTGTGCCACCAGGCAGGAGGAGCTGCTGCACAGAGCCCTGACTCCTGGCAGCCTGGGCACACAGCAGCACACCAGGGAGGACACAGCCACTGTGGGAGCCTCCACCTCAGTGCAGAGAGGGCCAAGAAGAGAACTCGGCCAGCAGGCAGGGAATAGGACTGCAGACTCAATTTATTGGGGCAAGGATTGTTGCAGAAGGGTAGAGGTGGTCTGGACACCAGTTTCTGGGGCTGTCATAGAAGAAACACGAGACTGGGCATGTGGAGAGACGAGGAGCAGGATGTGGATCTTCTCTGGGACTGACTGCCAGAGGGTGGGGAGCTGCTGCCACAGGTGTTGGCACATGTGGCTGTAAGCTTTGCTGCAATCACACTACCACTACAAAATAGTTATCAGACAGGCCAGTAGAATAAAACAGATTACATATTTAATTTTACCTCTAAGTATAGATCCAGAATCATTGACAAAAAGGAAAATGCATTTTGGCAGCTAGAATGCACACTACTGGCTTTAATTGTTGAGACTTCACTTGAATCTGGACTAATAAAAGGAAATTCCCTTCACAGGCTGAGCAACATCTCAACAGCTTACAACACAGATGAACATTACTTACATGGACTAGGCAGGTCCTTTAAAATCTCTTTTTTATGTATCGTGAATTACACCAGTCTTCCTTTATTTCTGCAAGTCATCTGTTTCTTTCCCTCCTATACTCTTTTAATTATATTAAATTGTTGTTATGGTGACCCTAAATTACAGGTTTAATTCTTCACTGTCAACAAACATAAGGAAAAAATGCCTCCCTTGCAATTTTTTTTAAACAGCAGTACAAATCAAGGAGATACAAAGCAAGTGTTATTAGAAAGGGAAATGCTGGAGAGGACACGCTAGAACTGTGAAGAAATTAAACTCATTTCTAATTAATAAGGCTACTTTAGTGGAGGAGAACTCCAGGACAAAACTTCCCAGTAACACTTTTCACAGATCTCTGAGTCTGTTAAGCCAATCAAAGTATTAGAATTTATAATACTAAAGACTGTATCAGACTTGTGACACAAAAAATTAAGTATAAAATGTTTATAGCTGCCCAGTAAACCAGAAGTAGCCATTTATCAAGTAAAATACCTACAGGATCGACAGGTGGCAACAGGTCTTTTTTCTCTTGTTCATCTTCCTCTTCATCTGTGCTATATTCTTCCATTGTTTCTCCACTTGCAAAATGAATAACCCTCCTTGGAATTTTCTTTTTCTTTCCTATGACACCCAGCTCCACATTCTCAAAGCCGCTTTCTCCCTTTGAAAGTTGCTATAAAGGAAAAAAATCATTATCTCAAGTACATGTTTCTGGAACTGAAAAGTTCCCCCTTAGCAAACTTCATGAGATATTTAAAATATTTTAGATTGATTAGCATTTACAGTGGACATTTCTATGAGCTTGCCTGTAGGTAAAAGACTGAAACATTCTTGTTTGCAGATATGTAAAAACTGATCCTTTCTCTAAAAGTAACAAAAAGGTTTCTTCGGGGGGGGGGGGGNGGTTTGGAATTAATATCTAATGAAATTAATCAAGTAGTTCATAGGCTGTGGCCACCTCTTTGCAAGTTCAGACAGACACCTCTAACACAAAAGAGAACTGAGTAACTAAGCAGCCAGGCTCAAGCTTTAAGAAGATGCACCAAGGAATCTGCCCCTGTGGGCTTTCATCAGCAACCCTCATTAGTACAAGGGACCAGGGTAAAAGGACAACACTTAGTTTTGTGGCTAAGAACATACAGAATGAGAAGTACAATGTCTGGCTGTGTTCTCCAGCTCCTGAATGCTACAATGCAGTCTTTGGGTCACAAGCATTAAGAATATATACTTCTAGTTCAAAGGCCAGTCACAATAAATCTTTAGGCTAGTCACTCCTGCAGGCAGAGAATTTTAGTAAGGTTTTGAATTGCAGCTAGGAAAATAGAGCCTTCATCTTGGTAGAGCTTTTAGATGCTACTGCATCAAATGCACAAAACCATGCTGAAAACACTTCTGTCATGTAGAGAAGGCCACAGAGGTTAGGAAATGCCAACCACATGTTTCTAATGTAGCATGAAGATTTTTAAAAATGCATGAGCTCATGTAATTTGAAACTGTATCATAAGGAATGACATACATAGTGTGTCCAGAATCCAGGCTGCATAAAATCCATTCCAGTTTCCAACTTCTTCCCTATACAAACCTAATGATCTCCACAAAGCACAATTCAAAATTATAAATAAAAACACATGTTTTATCACACAATTGTAAGACATGCCTTAATAGCTGCAAGTGCAGCATCACCATCCTCATCTCTCACGCTAGATTACACAACACAGCTCTGCAAGGCAAGCAGGATTGGTTAGCCAGGAAAGACAGTGGGCATGGGAGAGAGAGGCAGCAGAGGGTCCTGGGGAGCAGAACTGCTTCCTTCATTCCAGCCACGGATTCTTCTAGTGCTCAGAGAGAAGAGGGAGGGAAGGCAGAGATCACGTGCTGAGCTCTACAGTGTGGAAAGGGAGCGCAGCCATTCATCATCTCTGCGAGCCCTGTACCACTGCTTCCCAAAACTGCAAGTCATCTCAGCTTCCCCAGCATTGCTTTAGCCATGCTGGCACATTTCAGGCGTTTTCCTGAAGGAGCAGAGCAAAACCCAGCAGCAACTTTTCAATGGGTTTGAATTTTCAAATTCAAATTCAGCTGAAATAGGATTGTATTTTCAGGCAGAATCACATTTTCATGTAGAAAGACAAAACTGACTATCTGGGGCCCAGTGCAATCTCACTGCTGCCTATCAGTCTTGGGAGCAGAGCAAAGCTACAAAACCACAAATGCTGAAAACAGTGAAGCAACCTGAGCACAGGGAGCGTTCCCTGCTGCCATTATAAAAGTGCCACTTCCCATGACTCGGTTCTGTATCTTTTTGTGCAAAAAGCACCACAGAATCAGCTTTTCATGAACAATCCACACTCCTTTATTGGCATCATACAATGACACTGTTTTTATATTTAGTCACAGTACTGAAGAGCACTGTTTCTTGCAAACACATCATAAATATCACTGTGATTAATAACAGCAAGCAATGTGAGCCCCTCCTTAGAATTCCCCTGAAAGCACAGTCTCTTCCTCTGATTTTGGCTCATTTAGTGCAAATGCTTCAAATATTTTAACTTTAAAAATGTTGTTTAATATTTAAAGTTTTAAAAGCAAGCTTTAGTTCCCTGAACACCCATCCCACACTCACACTACCTACAGTAAGCAGCTCTGCATAGCTGGTACTGGTACAACATTTCAGACAAATGCAGTAGTTTAAGACAGTAAGGATTCACCTAGGAACAGTGAATCTGGTTCCCTTAGTAATCTGGCTCAAAGTCCTACATTATTAAATAAAATAATGTATGTAATCTGTTGTTTTGGTTATTACCTAGTCAACAAACCTGAGTGTGGGTTTTAGTCATCAGTGGCCTTTAAGTTTTACCTGCACAGCATCAATAAAAGCCAACTCTCCCAGGTACGAGCAGAAAGTTCAGCACCAATAAATTTTATCTTTCCAAAACTGTGGTAATGCAGACCTATTCTAGAGTTATCAGCTAGATTCACTTTATAGCTCAAATGTTACAGTATTTCTTGTTTGAAAATTTATACTTTTATCTTCCTTTACAAATCTGATCTTTTCTAATTTGGGGAGTTTTTACAAATATCTTTCTTCTAGTGCATGGCTTTAGTCAGGTTTCTGACCTCATTTTTTTCCACAGGCTCCTCCTTCTCTAACACATTTTATGGTCTTGAAAGACTCAGCATTTGTGCCCACGTCACAGAAGTATTTACTTTGGCTTCTATTCCAGCAGCTATTAAGACACCAAGGCCGGTCACTCTTGTGCTTTTGCCACTCTTAAGGTACTTGGTAAACACTGTTAAGGCGACTTCCCCTTTCTTTTAAATATCCTCTCGGAATTTTTCTTGGCTTTATGGCATGCATACAAACCTCGCCTGTTAGGCAGCCAGGATCTGAAACTCATGTTCCTTGTTTACCCTCTTTACACCCACCCTATCTCACCCTTTGTCCAGAAACAGAGAACGAGCAGGGGATCTTTTGACAGTGCTGATACAATACCCAACACAACAGAATTTTAGCCCACATATAAAATGCCAAAATAAATAAACTACAATTAAGGATAAGGTGTGCCCGGACACCTGCAGGCAAGCTGGGAGAGCTGACACAAGTAGTATTAGGTGATGCAATAACAAAGTTTCATGAAGGAGATGAAGAAGAAAAGTAAAATGTAATAGGGAGACCAGGCTATTGACTTTGGCATCTTTTAACGTGTCAAATACAGGAATCCTTGTAAGAGCTTACGACCCAGAGCACCAAAGTGTGTGATGTCCACTCTCCGTGAGAAAGAGGAGTAATTAAATTTGCACAGATCTACTGACCAGATACTGCTAGTCACTAGAAGGCTGGCAATAGATAATGAAAAATATTTCTACCATGTTATCTTGGCTGTCTCAGTGATTTTTTTGATAATTTTTTTGGCTAGGGTTCGCGGTGGGGTGGGGGGGGCTGTTTAGGCTTGAGTGGTTTGGCTTTTTTCATATTGCTTGTTTGACTTTCCACCCTTGTGTTTCAACTGAAATTAAACAGCCTAAGTCTTTCAGAAACAAAAGACGACAGAGCCAGAGGACGACTATTAGAAAAGACACCCTCCCAACGAGCCTTGGAAAGGCACCATACCCTTAGTATGTAAGCCACCCTTAGGGGCAGCGCCTACAGCAGCCAGGGCGAAGCGGAGCCGGTGCCAGGAGCGGCCGCGGCAGGGACAGGCGCGCTGCCCGGCTGCACTGTAACTAAGAGCTGCTGTCCCTGGTCACCTCCCACGCCTTCGCCAACTTGACAGCACGGAGGGAACTGGAAACCTGTCTCACTCTAATATTCATCAGGCTCGTTTGTTAGAGGCGTTGTCCGCCGACGAGCAGGAGACACCGGAGACACGCGTGCCCGCCGCGCTGACTGTGATTACAGTGCGCTGGACGGAAGGGCAGACTGGCTGACAGACAGACAGACAGACCTCCTCTCCCGCGGCCGGGCCACTGCACCCCACCGCCACAGCGGGGAACCGGGGGCTCCCCCGGCTCCGCACACCCCCGGGAAGTCAGGCCGCGACCACGAGGCGAGAGCGGCCGGGCGGCGCCGCCCGTCACACCGCCCGCCGGGGCGGTGCTTGCGGCCTGCGGGGCTGGGCGCGCACGGGAGCCGGGACCCACCCGGCAGGGACTGGGGCACGGCTGGCACCGGCCTCGGTCATTCCGCTTCTCTCCGCAGCCCGGCATTAACCGGAGCCGGGCGGGAGGCAGGGGAGAGGCCAGAGGCAGCCGGGCTGCCAGGGACAGCCGTACCTCCACAGAGACGGAAGCATAGCCCCACCGCACTGGGGGAAAAGCGCACGTTCTGAGCCAACACGCACATCGTCTTCCCAAAATAGCGTGAAGCCCTGCAAAATAATAGAACAATATTTTAAGAAGCAGATGGAGTTCCTTAACAGTAGTTAGGGGGCTTACTAGCCCAGGACCACCCTTGCTCAGCCTTGCAGGACTGGGTGTTGGTTCAGGCAACTCAGCCCTTTGTAAAGAACGAACCCTTGAACAAGAAAGAAATGCAGACCGAGAGCGTCCCGGCCCCTGGGCTGCGGCTGGGGGAGAAAGTAACATGCAAGGCCAGGAGCGTGGGAGAAGTGTGTGCCAGGTAAGAGGTTTGGCTCAGCTGCTCCTGGAGAGAGCTGCCTCCAGTGTGTGCTGATCCCGGCAAAATGTACATTAGTAAATGTCAACTACCAGTGAAAACAGCTGGAGGTGGAAGCATCTGAAACATTCTTTTTATGGGATTGAGAAGGGAGTAGTTTTAACTTTTTTTGGAGGGGGGTGGGTGGGTGGAACCAAGGGCTGTAACATGCACTCATATGGCAGCAAGAGCTGTCTTTCAATCCTGCATCATCAAGAATAGTTTGCAAAAAATTACACTCTATAGCACAATATGGGCTCTTAGACACTTTCTTAGTCATATTATCAAAGCATAATCCAGAGCCCGTGACAAAATCCCAGGTAAAGCCCAGGCATCAATTTTAAGATTATACTAGCATAAGGCAGAAAATGTTCCCTTGTGAAAAGGGCTGACATACAATGTATGATTACAGAAAGATTACAGAATGAAAGGTTAGAGTATTATTTTAGACAGTACGGGGCTGAATATCTGTTTAAGGGATTACAACAAGCACACATCACTTAAAGTTGCAAAGAAACAAACTAATGTTAGGATACATAAGTATTTCTTACCTCCCACAGAGCATACATTCTATTTAGTGAAGGACTGGTTGGAATAGAGTAACAGCTCCTCAAGAGCAGCATTAAATCATGAAACAACCAGCTTGCTTTCCTTCGCCTCTGCTGTGGTTATAGCAGCTGTACAGTCACATTGAACTTAATCTTTCACCTCCCAAAACAACTGGCATCTGCAACTTTGGCAGGTTTAATAAATTCAGCACATTAATGTTGAAAGTCCTATGGAAAGGTAAAGAGTTAATAAAGCCATAGCTGTTAGTGTGTGCTAATAGTTAATTGTCCAGCTTCTGTCACACAGCTGTTTATTGACCATCATAACAATTTCCTCTTAGTAGGCTGCTCAGCAGCAGCCTGAGCTCAAACAGCTCAGACAAAAGCTTGTCTGACAGCAGCAACAGCTTTCAGCAAGATATACACAGGAAGACAGACAGTCTTCTAAGCATTTCCAGTAAATTTTGCTTGACTCTAGCTCTTCAAGGTTCTTGGATGCTGGAGAAAACTTTTCTGCAGACTTTTCTGAGATGCCATAGAGGATGAGTACAAAAACCCTAATGCAAGAAAATGGTGCTGAGAGTGTTGTTACACATTTGCCAGGAGAGTTTTATTTGCATCAAGCTATGAAAGGCCATGTAAGTCACCAATCCATTTGGATGTGCTCCTATACAGTTGAACTCTTGTTCTTAGTGCCTCCATCATGGATGTGGAGATGGAGGCACTAAGAACATCTTACACTTGAGATCCTCAGGCAATTTTTCCAAGCAGGCTCCAAAGTATTTTCTACCTGGCTTGCTAAGGTAAGAGCAATATAGACTTTGTTCATTCCAGCATACATCTTAGAAATAACAATTAACACATCTTATACTTGAAAGGAAATGGATTCTCAACTTGCCCTTGTCTCAGCCAACACTCAGCTAGTGACAGCTCTCTTCGCATCTGGGTGTAGTTTTAGTTCTTTGGAAATGGCGAACTAAAAGTTAAAACTAAATGTAGGCCACAAGCTGAAAATAGAGTTAAATTGTTGGTAACTTGACAGTCTGACTGAGGCTGTCCTGGAGCACAGTGCTTTACTGTTCATCCTCAATATCCCTATTCATGTTTGATTTCCATCAAAAGCATTAACCATCCAGTCTCCCCTACGGACTGCATTTCAAACCAAGATTTCATAATCTTTCATGCATGGTTTTGCATATTGCATTGGTTTATACTGCTCATGAACTGAAAATACTATAAAAAGAAAGATCAGGTTTTAGTAAGCACACCACTTCAGAAGCCGAGGACAACTCCCCAACAAGCTCATGATATGCAAGGACTCATTCTTTTGTTATATTTAAAATACAAAGATTCAAATTAACTGATCCTTTTACAGATTCATGCTATGCATAAAATGCAGTGCATTTAGATAGATGGCATACTTGAAGATTTTTCAGCATCCTCCATATACTGACCACATACCACTAATCAAGCAGGAGATAATTTCACATTATAAACTACATTACAGCATAGCTTATGTTTTATTAGTGCAAGAGCCTAATTTTGTATATAAGACATTCCCTGTTAGCTGCCACCATCTCAGAGAACTGGTTGACAGAGGGACTCTCTTGTTTTAACTACTGCATTTAACTTTTATCTAGACAGCAGCAACAGGTGTCCATTTACAAACTAAACACTGCAGTACATTAAAATTTATAATACACCCTCTTGCCCTAAAGTAAGGGTGAAAGATCTTACCATATTTGCCACGATCTATGCTGGATTTCAAGGTTCATCTTGGTCTACCTAGTTTCTGAAGCGTGCCTGTGGATTCTACCCTTTTGAGACCAACACAGTAAACTGAAATACTAAACTGCTATAGGAAATTAAGATCAGACTGTAGCTGAGTTGGGGCAGTATGCTCTGTTAAATACAGCTATCTCTGTTCTAAAGTTCAGTACCAGCACAGAATTCCACCTAATATGCTTTAGAAATTACCTCCAGAACAAAAGAATTGCTTAACTGTCAGCCTGGTATGAAGATTATCTTCAGCACATGAGACAGTTTGGTATCTGCACACCTGTATTTTTTCAGTCCATTGATTCTTTGTCTATAGGGGAAGAATGATGAAGTTCTATACAACAAAATCTTGTACAAACCTGAGCACAGCAGATCTACATTCTAAAAATGCTCCACAGATTAGCACCAACAGCACATTTTTGGGTACTGAACTGTGCTTACAGTATCTACGCCAAACATGAGTTACAGCAGTCTTTAGGAAAAAAAAAAATCAAACTAAGAAAATTAACTCATTACTGAAGACAAAGACCATTCCCTTGTTTATAACCACTTAAATTTTATTTTACAGTATATTTGTGACATTTTATGTTACTATAACCAAAGATCAGGGTTGTTTACAAATATAATGGCTGCCATTTGATGTAAACGATTAAAAAGTGTCTCTAAATATTAAAATTTTACATCATGATTTTGTTTTTTTAAATTGAATTAAATCTTTGTGCCATCAGTTATTAGTGGAGAGGAACTAATTTAAGCAAAAATAGTTTTCAGAAATTAGATGTAGAAACTGAGAAGCCTGGATAAGATTTCAAAAGACCACTCTCTCATCACTGTAAAAAGGAAGAAAGCAAATTCATTCACTGAAGTTGCAATGAAGAGTCAACCAAGTCCATTTGTATTAAGGCTTCTTTACATATTATTGAATCCCATCATGCCTTTCATATTCCCAGCAGCACCTTGTTGAAATTGTCTCATCATTGACTGCAAACCAGCCATGCCACCTGCAGAAAATAAGTGAGAACATGAATGTGTTGTTGAACTCCGAAGCACAGCTCTCTTGCTTGAGGCATCATTACTGTACACACACTATTCCAGTAATATCCAAAGGCAGAAGCCCAAGACTGTCAAACCAGGTTTAAACAGCCATTGAAAATAAAGAACTGAGTAATTACAGAACGGTCTGCAAAACACCAGGCTTTAAGTAGGTTTTTAGATGACTTGTGCATTAAGAACTAGACAAAAGAAAAAAACTTGATGGAATTACTGTTATCAATCAACAAGGTTCAGGTATGAGAGTCCTTATTTAAAGTTGCCTCTGTCAAATTTAATTACTTGAGGCAAATCTTAGAATAGAAGGGAAGTCTATGAAGTTTGTTTTACCACAGACATACTTCACCATTCCAAATGCTCAGTTTGAGAGCCAAATCCAAATGAAAAACTAGATTAAGCACTGCTAAATGCAAAGTATTTGGACTAAACTTTCTGATTCTTGTTAGAAAGCCCTAGAAACACTTAATATTGATATATAATGCAGATAGCCTCCCATCCCCTTCCTCAGTTCTGTATCTCAAATGCTCCACTATAATTGGCAGTCCTCTCTTGAAGCTATAAAAAGTCAGCACATACCCATATGATGAAGAACTCTTGGATCCATCATCTTTGCCATCTGCTGATTCAGTTTGGCCAACTGAGAAGGGTTTACGTTCTTGGACATATCACCACCTAAATAAAAGAGCAATCATAAGAAAGTGGATTAACATATGGTGCTAGAAATAAAGTAAATCCAAATGTTACTTCCTAATTCTAGATTCAAACCCATGAGTCCATTAGTAGATGTTACTACATCAGCCCCTTACAAGTCCATTTAGGATCAACAGTCCCTGCACTCCACATAACAGACTGAAGTGCTAGTACTGTAGTAGTAATCAAGTCTGCATTGATAGAATTACAGTAGCTTTCCTTGCTAAGTTACACACTGGTGTCATGAACAGTGCAGCTCTTACCAGTGACATAAAACAACTTTCAAACATGGTGAAAATGAGCGAGCTACAACTCACTTTCTCCTCTCCCTGATCAGCATTTTCTCATCTCCTCCGTGTACACACATCAAGTGACCTCCCCCCCCAGTTAATAAAATTTAGGGTGGGGTTTTTGGTGTTAGTTTGAGGTTTTTTGTTTGGTTGGGTTTTTTTTTTACCTTTGAATAGCCCTTTGATGCCTCCCATCTTTTTCACCATCTGTGCAAACTTAGTGTATTGGGTCAAAAGTTCCTGAACATCTCTGGTAGAAACACCAGAGCCTCTTGCTACTCTTTGGATTCTTCCTGGCTGCTTACTGAAAACTTTGGCACCATCTGTACTGTCAAGTTCTGCAATGACAGTGCGGAAAAGAAAAATCCATTGAGTCACTGACATTAAAAACTGTTACAATTGGTAACAAACAGCAAGCCTGTTCTCATTGCTGAGAATTTCATTTTGAGCCAGAGAATAAAAACTTAGTTTTAGAAGTGACAAAGCAAAATTTTACATAAATCATTGAGACATAATATTCTAGGAAGCAATACTAAAAAGCTCTCATCTTCATATGTTAATCACCATGATAGAAAAAAGCTGTGTGAATAAATTATGCTCTTGGGATACTTGGTCTTAAGCCATATTAATGGGTTTAGCACAAGGGCAAGAGCATACTACTAAAGGAATTATAGGTGGAGTAGAAACAACACTTTGAATTCCAGAGACCAGGCTACGTCACCAAGTAAATTTGAGGGTGGGTATGAAAAAGACAGCAATGCCAGATTAAAGATTAACATACCTTACTAATTCTCAAGTATAGCATTTTTATGAATAGTTACAATACAATGAATAAAAGTACACTAATTTCCAATAGAATGGAAATTATTTAAAATCCCACCTACTCTACACAAGACAGAGCAGCAACAGGAAAAGTATCTCTAAATATATAGATTCATGAAGAAATTTGGAGACACATGTACTCCTTGCTATTCCCAAGAACGTTAAATATTTCTTGTCATTTTCTGTCATCGTACATGCTGCAATGTCTTTTTGTTTCCAGAAAGATCTCTCCAAATAAGCTTGCTCAACAATCAAGAAAAAAATAGTGTGTGAAATCTGTATTACCTTGATCATTCATACTGTCCATTATAGTCATGAGTTTCTTTAGCCTTGCCATTGATTCCTGTTCATTGCCTTTACTCATGAAGTCAGTTCCAAAACCAGGGATCATACCCTTGTTTCAAGAATGGAAAACAAAAGCTGTGTCAGAATAGGCAAAGCTAACTTTAATTAAGCAGAAAGAAATATAGACAGCAACTGTTAGTTCAGTAGTTACATACTGCAGTAGGCAAATCATTTCACCTTTTTAAAAAACAGAACACAGATTATGACATAAATTTCAATGAAGAGTTAAGTTTACAGAAATTTGTCAAATATCAATGAAAATCTGATAAAATAAAATATTTTGGGGATAACTAACCAAGATCTGACTGAATGGTCCCATTTTCATGATGTTTTGGAATTGTTCATACATATCTCTTAATGTAAATTGACCTGAAGCACAACAACAAAAGAAAAGTTAGCAGAAGTCATGCTAGCAATTTGGTCTTACTCTCCTTTTTAAATTATTCTTTGTATTCATAAGGTAAATACTATACTAGATAAGTAAATAGATAAATAAACCTCTTCACTACTAATATGGCTAAACAGTTTCAGATGGCACATGCTGAACCATTAAACTAGTTATTCTGTAGTCACAGTCTGACAGACTTACCATTTGAAAAACACAACTCAATTTACTTGTCTGCCACATTTACCATGGAAAGAATAACTATTCTTCACTGTGCACATAAACAAGTTGTTTGTGTCTACACACAGCACAAATTAACTCAGTGGTCTGTTACAGAGAACCTGCCATGGTCAGGTGACTGTAATCCAT
This sequence comes from Leptocoma aspasia, assembly GCA_013399835.1. Taxonomy (NCBI): domain Eukaryota; kingdom Metazoa; phylum Chordata; class Aves; order Passeriformes; family Nectariniidae; genus Leptocoma; species Leptocoma aspasia. The sequence goes on from VXAX01003788.1 coordinate 32,512, forward strand.
CTGCTATTCAGGCCTTGGGAATAACTTACCATGTTTTAGCTTTTCTATGAGTGCTTCATTATCATCCAACTTTAGCTCATTTACTTTATCTATCAATCCTTCAATATCACCCATACCTGGATAAAGAAAACAGATCTGAAATCAGCATTAAAAAGATTACACTTCGACTTTCCGTTATCCACTTCTAAGTGTCTTTTAAGTACAGTTGTACATTGGACATACCGAGCAGCTTGCTGATGAAAGGCTGTGTTTTAAAGGGCTCAAAGTCATCTATGTGCTCGCCAGTTCCAATAAAAATAATAGGACTCTTGGTGGCAGCAACTCTGCAATAAAATATATTTTATGAAATGGCCTCTCAAACACCATCCATCTTTTGTACTATAATCAGCTAGGCATCATCAACACTATGCATTCTGTCTGAAGTATCTGCCTTACTCCTCTAACTATTAGTAGTTAATATTAATATATCAAAATATTAATATTAATGAAAAAACACCCAGCACTTGGATGTTTAGCTCAGAGTAGTTAAGAAGATTTTTCTCTAATTAGTACTTTATAAAATACAAATTCTGGAAAAAATCAGAAATAGAAGTTGCTATTTCATTGCTAAGCTTAAACTTGAGAGGAAAGAAAGAAAAATAAATCATCTCCAGTTTATATTAATACTGGGATATTACTGATACATACACTGATACTAGTGATAATACTGTCAGATGACAGGCATTGACTACAATTTCTTCAAGGTACCGCATACAAAAGACAATCTCATTTTCAACACAGGAAAAAGCTCAGACATAAGAAAATTCAGAACCTTTCCACCACACTGGCACTAGCTTTTAGATAAAACTCAGTTCCCAATCCACAGACAGTACAGAGCAAACACAGCAGACTTAAAGCACACAAGCACGACAACTCGAACAACAGCAGAATGAAAATACCAAAAGCTTTAGTCTTCCAACATTATGTTATAAATAAAACAAAATAGATATGGCAGTTTAGGAACTCTAACACTTCAGGTCAAAGATAGGCAGGGGTTTAGCAAGTTAGGGTCAGTTATTCTGACTGTTTTGACAAAACACCTCAGCTCCAGACAAGCTGTATCACTGAAAGGCAGTTGGAACAATCATATAAGGCTGAAGATAAAATGTAGCATTTTCTAGTCCATTCTCTGCTAAGATACAGCACGTGGGAAGTCCAACAAGAATGGAATTTGGGTAAGTATGATCGCAGACAACTTTTCATCAAGTTTCTGGACACTTCCAATCTAGAAGTTTGATTTGCATTGTAGTTTTAATGTCACTATATATGAAGAGCTACAATTTTTTCCCTTTTGGAAAAAAACTCAAGATGCAAAACTCTTCATTTAAGTTGTATCTACTGAGCCCAGATTTATTTTTTTGGAAAAAAGCCTAATACAGAATATGCAATGAATATTGCTTGATGCTCATTTCCGAAGACAAAAGTCTGACCTGTGACAACACAAACTACTGCACTGAAAATACATCGTATCATCACATTCTGATGTCACATATCAACAGCTGATCCCACCCACCAGAAGAAGGATAAGAATCTAAGTGTGACTGTGACTGACACAGATTCTGTGCAGTGTGACAGTGACACTTCCACAGGATGGGTTTCTGTCAGACACGAATGCATTTCACAGCTGGCTGTGCACAGCCAGATGTTGGACACTATTGCACCACAGTACTTACGCACTAAGAGCTCCACCTCCTTTGGCATGTCCATCCAGCTTAGTAACAATAACAGAAGCTACATCTACTTTGTCTTTGAAAGCTTTAGCTTGAGCTTCACAAGCTTGGCCAATGGAAGCATCCATCACATAAACAATGTTATCTGGTTGCTAGGAGAAATGAGATACACAAAATAATAATTTCCTGCTTTATTAAACAATGTTCATGCATTATTATTATGTAGGTTCAGTAGCAGAACTTACTGCAATAACAGTATATTAGAGCTGTATGCTGCAGTTTAAAACAGGAGCACTGTTTTATGAACAGTATTATCTAAGGACTATTTTAAAAATTCTGATGCTATATGACTATATGATTTATCTACAACACAAAACATCACAATAGGTTTGTGCTTATTAGTTATGATTGAATTGATTTTAGCCAGTATCTTCAGCCAATAAGATAATTAGTATCTACAAGCAACTAATAGCTAACATCTTGCATTTGGTTTTATATTCAGATATTTAAGACATCCATTCCTCTAAAAATAAGTTAGCCATTAGCAGGAATTGTGTGGGAAGTGTCATATTGTCATGCAAGACCACAGAATCAAACAAATAGCCAGACTTTTTAAACCCATAGAAACAACTTCATTTACATATCAAAACGGTTGAATGTTATCCAATCATCTTCTCTGTTTCAGTGCAATTATTTGTGACAATCACAGAAAGTTTAGTATTCATAGTTAAAGGAAACCAGAGCAGACTGGTTCTTTTATACAGTTTTTCAATGCCAAGATCCTGAAAAGAAAAAGTTAAAGCAGGAATGGCAGTCTGGTTAGATGCAAGCATCCTTGAACAGAAGAATTAAAACTGTCACAAAACTAACAAGCACTGGTCATTCAGCCCTTGCTTATTCATATCTGTTTGTAATTCCTAATATAATCTAGGAGTTAAAGCAAAATGCACACAGAACGTTAGGATAAAGATGAATCAACTGTCAGCTTTATTATGACAATCCAAGTTACTGTATTTCTCAAAACTACTCACTATGGCATTAGCAACTTGTAACATCTCTTCAAACAAAGAGTCTTCTTGTTTGTGACGTCCACTTGTATCAACAATGATTATTTCAAAGTTTTCATTCTTAAATTTCTCAACACCTTCTGAGGCAATTATTACAGGATCCATTTCTGTATAACTGATCAAAAAGAGAAACAAAGACTCAGATTTTCATCATTTGACTATAAACTTGTTAACTATAAATCTATCTGGATTTCAAGAGGGAATTCCTCTTATGTAAAGCAAAAAATGGCTAAAAATATGTCTTCCTAAGCCATTTACTCTTACTGCTCAGTGAAAGTGAACCGAAGCACAAAGACTGAAGTCTCTCACCTGCTGGAAGCTGCAGTAAGTTCTACAACACCCTCCCTCAAATAAGATTTAGCTAAGCATCTAGATAGTTCACCTCCAGTGAAGCTTAGGGGAAAGTTATTTACTGCTTTATAAAAGATATTTCAGGTCCACCTCTGTCTCTATTTGATAATAAAAATTAAATCCTCTGATCTGTTGAAATACTTCCCAAAAATCTGGCCATGTCTGGTAAAAGTCTGTGAACTGCTATACATCACGTAAGCACTACAGGGAATTACTCCTGGACACCTGATCTCTTTGTACACTATCCTACCTGCTACTCCTGGCAGTATACTGAATTGGGCAGAATTTTCATCTGATCAGAGCAAGTATTACTCAGAATATATTACTAAAATGAAAGCAATTAGGCAATGCTAGATAGGGTTTAGTGCAAAATGTTCAATACAGAACAATACATAATTGGAGTTGAATTGTTCTCCAAAGTGATTCTGAAAGATGCTTACCTCCCATAAAAGGGAATTCTTGCTTTTGTGGCATTCTGCTTTAACTGGTCAAAAGCACCTGTAAGACAGGTATAGTCAAGGGACTACTTCAGAAAATCTTCAAATATTATAGATAGAGAACTACATCATTAAAAGTCTGTGTTACCTGCTCTGTATGTGTCTGCACATATTAGACAAGTCTTCCAGCCTTTCCTCTGATAGAAGTATGCTAACTGTGAAATGAAACCCAAAACAAGTAGTTACAACCAAGTCCCACTGACATGACACTTTTAGCAGCTTGAAGTCACACATAGAGGACACAAACTCAAGCCAGCCTTTCTATAACTGAAGCCACAGAGCAAGACTGTTCACTGTTAGCATGGCCATTATTTTTAGAAAAGCATGTTATAAATAATTATTAATGGCAAGATGAAAACAACTGCTTGACTCTTCTTCTGACTTCAATTTCTTGAAATGATAATTTCTAGGAACGACTACAAATAACTTAGGTTCCTGTTTTACTAATGCCTGAATTCTTCTTAGTGTTAATACTGCAGATTCGACTAGCATGTAGAAACTACCCAAAGCAATACTTCAATATCAAGTACCATAATGCTACAACACTGTACAGCTCTATGTTTCTGTACTTCCAGAGGAACAAAGATATTTCCATTGAAAGGACATGTTTTAAAGCAGTGGATGAAATCCTTAACCTTCCTACAACACTCAGCTTCACGGATGCTATGTATATTCACAAAATACTGACCAAGGACAAATGCTCAAAACAAAGTTCACTTACATAAGCACTAAGAAAGCCTTCTGAAATCAGAGCAGGCTGTACTGAATATTTCACTATGTGTGAATCTCAAAAGGAGATGACAAAAAACAATGAAAATGTGCCTTTTTTCCACAGGATAATTTCTCCTCACAACTTGGAATGTATCAAGCTCTGTCTCAGGGTGAATGATGAGTGAGTCAAGAGCTTATGGTTTAAGATAAAAGGGCAGATTTGTGAGGGTGACGGTGTTGTGGGTGTTTGCTACAGGCCACCCGATCAGAAGGAGCAAGTGGATGAGGTTTTCTATAGGCAGCTTGAAGCAGCCTCAAAAATCACAGGCCCTCGTTCTTGTGGGGGACTTTAACTACCCTGACATCTGCTGGAGAAGCAACACAGTGAAGCACAAACAGTTCAGGGGGTTCCTGGAAAATGGAAAGCAGAGACTACAACTTCCTGTCACAGGTAGTGGATGATCCCACAAGGAATGGTGTGCTGTTTGACCTTACACTAACAAACAGGGAAGGCCTTGTTGCAGATGTGAAGATACGTTGATTCAGAGCATTCTTTTTTTAGCCTTAAAAAAATACAAATGCAAATTTCCTCAATGAATCTGGGGCTGGAAGAGGTTTCACATCACCAACTCATACTTAACTGAGGTATCTCATACAAAGGCCAAATTCCAGTGGTTTTTCTACATAAGTAATAGAATGAGCATCCATTCTTAGTATTAGTCTTAAACCTAGAAAGTGAACTACAATGTTGGGTTTAACTAAGTACAAGGACAAATAAGGACTCTTATAGGGTATTGTTTCATCAAGAGTTCAGTTTAAAAATTTTTGAAGAAAGTCCTACAAGCCATAAATTTCCCCAAAAGATTATTACATTCAACATTCATCTCATCTCAGAAACCCCTCTGCAAACGCAGCTCTACATGGTAGTGAGTTCAAACTTTCCTACTAACAAAACCAGCACAGATCACAAGCCAATCTTACCTAAGGAGCCCAATGACCACCAGCTTCCCCAGGCAAAAAAAACCCCAACAAACAGACCAAAAACCATGCAAAGAGATCCACTGCATGTTACCTTTGAACAAGTTGTTGTTTTACCACTTCCTTGCAAACCAACAAACATTATAATATTCTGTTTTCCTTTGGTAGGTGTCCATGCCTTGACTCCAGGATCTACAAGCTAAAGAACAAAGAGTAACATAGCAGAACATATTTCAAAAGCACAGAACAGGCACTGTCAAAGTCATGCTAGGTGCCTGGTTTCATAATCAAAGGAGAAAAACAATTTTTGCACATTCTCATCTTAATTTGATTTAGATTTTTGCTGATTTACAGTGAACAGCAACAGCCCTTTCAAGGTATCTATAGTAGATGATATTCTGCATAATAATTCTGCAACAATAACTGTGTTAATTTCTTTCTAACACCAAGCACAGTCAAGATGGCCTGTATGTATGGCACAAGGAAAACAACCAACACAGAAATGTGACCTCCGACCCTCCTGTCACTGCTCAGAATGGGCTTCTTTCAGTGAGAATCCTACAGCACAGAAGGCTTTTTAGGGTTGCTGCCTCACTAGTGAAATGAGTAGAAGATACATGCATTCCTGAGAGCCATCATATGTCTGGGCACAGACTACAGAAGAACAAATGACTACACTGTTAATTGGAAAGAGGGCAGAACACAGATACCCAAAGTCTTGATTTGTCCAAGCAGGCAGATTAATGAGAAATGTTGCATTGAGCTGCTGGGTTGTTATTTATCACTTTTCCAAGGCTTTTAAGTGGTCTGAACATTCAGGTAGCAAAGGTGTGTTCTGGGACAACCAGACAGTCTAGAAGCTAGCAGTACTTTACTCTTGCCTTTACATTTCAATTGAAGAACAAGAACAATTGAACTTAAAAGCTTAAACTGAAGTTGGTTTGAGAAATGCCCAGGATGTAGTTTCAATGTGAATACTACTTACTGTTTGCAATAAGAAGAAGCCTCATATCAGAAAGCATAACTGCAGGTACCACATAACCACCTAAAAGCTTGGCTTGCTACTGCACTACTTCCAAGCCCAGACTTGTACAAGGAAAGTGATGCAATGCAGAATTTTGAAGTCTTACCTTAACAAGCTCTTTAAAGACTGCATGCTGGATCATTTTTCTTTTGTTAAGGCCAGATGCCATTTCTTCAAGATCAATTGCAGACCTGAGTTTAAGAAAAGCATGAAACACTAGCATAACTTAAAGCATCACTTGAACCTAGTAATAAAGTTTTTGCAACTGCAACAGCACCCTGATTTGTTCTGAGTTTTCAGAGAGGATGTACTTAAGAAGTGACGTGCACTCGAGACATTCTTATGCAGAGGACAAAAACAGTTTCTAAAATGCATCTTTCAGACTTGCACTTACTTAAATTACATCTGAAAATAGGTAAGGTAACAGTGCTAGTGACATAGACAGATCTATTTATAGCCAGCACAGAACATGTGAAGATGATGTGTCTAGGAAGTAATGAAGAACTTGTTTATCAGACGACTCAACTGATGACAGCAACAGATTTTTGAAACAAGCCTGTAACAGCAATAAATGGCTAAATTTGACCAAAGGCTCTTTTGATGGAACTGGCTAAACATTTACTAAACTGGGTATGTCTAAAAATAACCCAACATATTAAGTTATAAATTAGTTGTTCTTTTGTAACCTCAAATTACAAGTATTACAAATATTTTGGTATAATATTTTTGATATTTTACAAATATCAAAAGTTAAATGCATTTTGATTATTTCACTTACTTGACATTTTCTCTAAGTTGCTTCACAAGTTTGATATTAACATCAGCTTCCAGTAATGCTGTACATACTTCTTTTAACATAGCATTTAAAACCTTCGGAGAAAAAAAAAATCAGAAGAATTGTTTAACAATACACAGGAATTAACTAGGCCACTATTAGGTCAAAATAAAAATGTGAAAGTCTATTTATGATATAAGCATGGCTTTCACAAATTAAATGCATTTAGTCCTATCATTAAATGGACTGTCACCAAGTAAGTCTGTGCATTTGTTCCTATGTAAATAGAATTTAAATCTGAAAGGGAAGGGTTCTCAATTGTAACAACTGCACACTATGTAACACTAACACAAAACACTTCCTACTGTGTTATGGCCAACAGCTCACATGGCAGCAAGACTTCCTGAACTCCCCTCTGGGTACTCCTTAGAGAGTACACCAAAAAAATCTTGGACCACAACACCATTTCTGTAAGTAACACTATTCTTTAGCTAAAGATGGACACTCTGCTACCTGCATTTTCAGAAACTGGACTGCTATGCTGATTGTATGCCTTTTAGGCAAGCAGGTGCCTCAGCTAGAAACCATGTTTATTCTGAGTTTTCAAAGTCTTGAACAGAAATATTTTTCTGAAAGTAACACCTGCATAAATGGCCTCATTTTCACATCCTGAGCTCTTCCAGGATAAAAGCTTCCATCGCTGAAAAAATTTAATTGGGCTGTATTTGATTCAATTAAGGATGTTTTGTCTCCCAGCAGAAGATACATTAAAACATTTTCTCTATGCGTAAATGCTAACCTTACAGCTCTCCATGAGCCTATTTTTCAGTTACTTTAGGTCATCTGTCTTTCCACCTGGAAAGTTCCTAGCAATCTATGTACTCAGAGACACTTTGAAACCATCACATTAGTTAGTTTTCCACCTTGTATTGAACTCCTATGACAGAACACACTGACTTCTCATTTCAAACTCTTACTTAGAGAAAATACAGGCCATACTAAGCTGAACAAACTTCCAGAACCACGCACTGGTTTGAATATAAAGGCAACAAATGCAACACATTGCTCACATTTCAGACAGCAAAGCTTATATTTGTTCTTCCACATTTCAGCTTCTAGCAGCCTAGTACACATCTCCATAATCTGCCTGTGCACACACACATATAAATCAGAGCAGGCACCTACCTTCCATCCCAACTTAGGTACACTCTGCCTCCACAGAACACTGATCTCCCTAAGCACAGCCACCAGGCTCAAGGACCATTTGACCAAGGGAGCCACTATACCTGAGGTGATGACCCACGTGTAAGTCTAGTTTTAAGTTCTGGCAGTACTGTTAGGGGGTTAAAACCTCTAGCACAAATTTTACTTGAAGGAAAAAAAAAAGTCTAGGGAGCCACTTCAAGCTCCTCATCAGCCTTTGAGAACTTCTTCTCAGAACTTTTCCAGTGTTAGTGCCATCACATTTGTACACTACATACCTCTTCATTGATAATTGTGGCATTGCTCAGTGAGCGCAATGCTGAAGTTATTTTTCTTCCAAGATCTGCCAGAACCATTTTGGCGGCTTCAAGTATGATTCAGAAGGATCTGGAAAAAAAATTGGAAAATAAAATTTTAAACTAGTTGAAGCTATGCCTTCACAAATTAATTATTCAAGTAACTTTTGGGTAAGAATCCTGCTCTGCATTCCAAAAAGTGCACAAGTTTTACTTTTTAAAGTTATTTTTAGGAAATATTGGCATGAAGTTAATTTTAGGCAATGCTGATGGCCTACTTAAAAAGAGAGATACCACACTTCAACTAGGAAGGATTTCACTGTGTAGAATAAATGTGCACTGAATTCACCATGGAAAAAAAAACCAAAACAGTCCAGACAGACTTCCAGAAAGAACGCCAACTGCTTTTTATCCTCTTGTCAGCAATACGGTACACAACAGAATAAAATCAAGCAGAATAGCCTAGAAACCCTGCATCTTGCAAGGACAGTATGACCAGAAGCAAAATATTTTGCTAGCAAAATTCAATATTAATTATCAGCTGCATCTTATTCAGCTTTCATTAATCAAACTGAATTTCCCGTTTCAGTAACCCTACAAACATACTTGCATTTTAATAAGCAAAATTAATATTGTTTTAAATGCCTGTATTGGAAAAACAGGTGTTTTGCTCACTAGAAACACAAATACCATACATAAGCCTAGAGCATACCATAACTTAGTGTTAGGAAACCAGAAAAAGTTAGTTTCTGAAGGGTGCACATTCCAGTCAACATGCCAAACCACTCCACCCCCAATATTAGGTGGCAAGATATTCAGGAGAATACATGGTAGAATCAGCAATCAAAAATTCTGATTGGGGGAAACCAAAACTTGTCTGAAGAGCAAAAATTTGCAACGCCACAGCTACTGCTGAAATGGAGCACTTCAAATACTTCTTGTTTATATTCCACTTTTAGTGTTGCTCTCTTGAACTCAGCTGAAACTACTTCCTTGCCGATAGCCCAAATCAGAATCTCACATTTGAGCTCCTCCTTTCAGAACTCAAAGCCAAATTCTCAATAATGGGAGCCTCTGTAATCAAAACAGATGAGAGTTTCCAAGACTTTTGGGACTTCCCCCTGCCTCAAATGAGAAGAAAACAGAGAAGAAAGGCCAGTCCATTTATTGAGATAAAGAATGCGCCAGTAGCTACATTCTGATTTTATTTAAGAGAGAGGGCTTCAACTGGCTAACAAAGCAGCTCACTGTTTACACACATTGAGATTTATCAGCTGCACAAACCCCAAAAAGCACAGTTTAAAATGTGTTTATAAATAATAAAAGATACACTTCAAAAGAGCTAAAACAAGGCACCCATGTAAGCCAATCTCCAGATTGCTTTGTCTAACTGAGAGTTACTATTATTACCAACTTGGTAGGTTAAACCAGCAACAAAACCCCAAAAACAACTGCCAGTCTAACCCACCCTCCCCTGATACTGTGGTCACAATGCAGAACCAAGTCTCCAGGAGCTTCAGAAGAGGCAGGATAAATAAAACACATATAAGTACAGGAGTTGGGTATGGCAAATGACACAAGTAAATACATTTACACATTTCAGATTTAATGTACGTTGAATGTACAAGCAATGATATCCGTTACAATGCCATCTCAGTATTAATTTAGAAAATTGGTCTATGTTTCCTAAGGAACTCTGCCAGTAGAGTATTTGCAACCCAGTACAGTAATAGAAATTTATGTCCATCTTCTTACATTGCTGGAAGGGAACTTCTATATGTTATCTGAAGTGGTAAAACTCCAAGGTTTCCTTACAAGGCATACAAGTCACATTATTGCAGAATAATTCTTAAAAAACCATTATTGCTAATAAGCTCCACCAAACAGTCTCAGCAAAACAAATGTTCAAAACATTTTCCAGGTCACTTTCTGTGAGAATCACAATGTGTAAGAAAAAAACAAACCCCAAAACCTTTAAAAATAGCACTGCAACTCAGTAAGCTTTGAGCTGCTAAACCTGCAACGAATGACAAAACTTTACTACAATACTTGGATATATCACCTAAGAAGTTTTCTAGGATGACCAACATACAGACGTCATGTGAATACTTAATATTTAAAATTAGTTTCCAGAATTCTACAGATCTCCAAATACAGAAGGTTAATTATGTCCTGATTAATGAATGTTTTCTCTGCAGAATTCCAAAAGCTCCGACAGCCTTACACTAGGAATAACTCAAATCCTTTGCTAAGGAGATGAGTTTAAGTATTTTCATATAAATTGCTCTCACTAGCACATTAAGAAATCATAAGCCATCAGAATTTCTAAGGGCTGCCAAGTACAGAAATGAACAGAACTTGTGACACAGTCCATCCAAGTCGAGAGCCACAGTCCAGACCAAAAGACACCTAAGACATTTTAGCAGGTAGCCAGCTTGGGTTGGCAGGTAGCCAGAAGGGCATTAGCAGTAACTGCACTGCAGAACGTGTATGTGCTGATGCCGTATTTCTGGAGAGTTTTAGCTTGAATGCAGCACCCCACAAACACCCTGAGCAGGGCTAAACCCGGCTGGGCCCCCTGGACACAGCCAGACTGCCTGGAGCAGGCCACGGGCTCTGAGCAGTCTGAGCCCCCGGAGCTCCCAGCTCATGGTGCTGCTGCAGTCCCAAGAGCTCTGTGCTTCAGCCAGAAACGGCCACTCCAGGGATAAAGGGGCAGCAGGAATAGTGGATGTCTTACTGGGGCACAGCAAACCGGCAGAGAAGCAATTCTGAGGAGACAGGCTGCCCATCCACCCAGCATAGACCTCCAACCAGACCCGTCTAGCTAAACTACCCATACTCTAACGTACAGGGTTTGGAAAAAAACCACAGGCTTAACGGGTTTAAAAGATAACAGCTGTTTAAAAAGATAACAAGCAAAAGGAACCCTTGAAAACTGTACAATAAACTTGCACTACAAGTACACAAACATGGATTAAAACCAACTCCAAGTCTAACACCGTAACAGAGAAGCGGCTGTTTCACAGGTGGGAATGCCTTGAGCTACTGCAGCTACGCTCAACCTCAACTTACGAGTTTCCACCTTCTACAATTACCCGGTTTACGACGGGAAGGCGCCCCCAAGGCAGCAGCAGGGAACGGCCGTCTCGCTTACGGCCCGATGCCCTCGTTTTCACGGGAAAAACGATGAAGGCGGAGCCCGGTATATGTGTCCGGCCGCTGCCTTTCCCTCGCCCATCACGCTCAGCAGGCGGACACCGGCTGGCCGAGTCCCGTCCCGGTGCTGCGGACGGCAGCGGCTGGCTCCGGGAGGCCCGGAACTGCTCCCGCGGAGCTCCGGCGGACTGAGGGCCCTGCCCGGCCCGGGCTGCTGCAGGACAGACCGCCGCCCATCCCCGGGGTGGGCAGGCACCGGTGCCTCCCCCTTCCCCGCTGGGACTGGGCCGGGGGCCCCTCCGCGTCGCGAGAAACCGCCGTGGGTCGCGGTCCCGCGTACGGAGCAGGTAAGGCGGCAGCGCGAGCACTCACCGGGAGCGCGGCGCGGGGCCCGCGGGCGGAGCCGTGCCCAGCCCA
>VXAX01003788.1:45050-97821 GCA_013399835.1 Leptocoma aspasia
CGGGCTGCGGTGCTCGGGGAGGCTGGAGCAGAGCGCGGCCGGTGCCGCCCGCCCTGTCCGGGACCCGGCTGCGCTCGCCCGTCCGGAGCGGAGCAGGACGGGCTGAGGGGTGACCCTCAAACCCCGCGGCGGCACAGGGCACGGGAAGCTGCCCTGCTCCTGCTGCCCCGAGACGGCTTTGGGTGTTTGGCTTGGCTTGTTCAGCCTCACACGTGTTCATAGCAGCCTTTCAGAAGTTTAGAAATAGCGGTTTGAGCTAATCTACGAACGCTGCTTTCCGCACTTGATGTCACCTTAAGTTAATATAGCTTTCTGTTTACTCCCTTGTTTATGCCTGGATGTAATTTCATCAGTGTGCTGCAGTCAAGCATCTTGTGGCAGATGAAGAAAGGAAATATGGGTTAGTGCAAAAGCTGTAAATTTGCCACTGAACCCAAAGGATGACACGGGAAACCTCAACGTAGGCAGTGCATTAAAGCTGTAATCACATAGTACCGTGCTGAACAAAGTTTAAACGCTGCTTAGCCTCAGGGTTTATGGGCATTTTTGCACTGCAGATAGGAATCTGGAAGACCCCTCCAATCTTGTGACCCAGTCTCAAGCATCCAGTATGTGTGTGTCCTATTTATTAATGCTTGTCTCCTGGGATGGTGAACCTACCCTGATGATCATGTGTTAGGAGATATTGGTCATACAATACAGTACTTCCCCAAGTAATGCCCTGCTTTGGTCGGGCTGTGCTTCTTGTTTCGGTCTTTGTTCCAGCATGTCCACTTTAGGGTGAAAATAACTTCCTAAGCCAGCACACGGGGACCGTGGCACAAAGGCCATCTCTGACACCAAGAACTTGTCCAGCTGTCTAGGTACTTGAAACTGCAGACTCACTGGTGCCCTGTGGTTTGCAGCTCCCACAGTCACTAAGATGGAGAGGCAGGACAGATCCTTCTCAGGTGGAGCAGGCCCTCTGCTGGATTTACGGGAAGAGAACCAGCTGGGAACAGCGTTTACTGTTCATGACAGGCATGCAGCCCTCCCACCCAAAGGGGTTCTTTCTTAGGACAGACATTGCCAAATGTTCCAGAGCATCTGGAAGTCAGCCTTCATGACTGGAGCAGAGACAGGCCTCCCTAGAACTTGAAGGCTGAATTTTGATGGAAGTAGTTAGTGTTAATTGCAGTTAAACATTGTTATTTTCTATGTATCTGCACACAGGTGTATGTATATATCTACACATGTGTATGTCTGCATGTGTGCATAGACATAATGCTAGAGCAATCTGCTATAAGCAGTACTGCATTCTTCCATTTTTGACATCTTGTCTGGACACTTCCTAAACAGTGCTTGTGTTACTGTAAATAATGTTCGAAGTGGTTTTCTTCTATCCCATATGCTCTAATATATAAAAATCTAATTGAATTTCACGTGCAATCATTCATATTGCTTATTCACTTAACATAAATCATCACAGCTCCTATGCACTGTATTAGTTTGTGTTATTATATGATTTTTATGATTGTGATATTATATAGCTTTCTCAGTTTCCTGACCCCTTTACAAATACAGTAAAGCACGTGGGAGCTTACTAGTGAAACTTGAAAATGCTGAACTGTTTCAGTTAGGAAACTAATAGTTACTATTTTCTCAGTTTCAGTTCTATGGTCATGTTTTACTTCTGCCATAGGAATTTTTAGCCAATGGCATAGTTTATGTAGACTCCAAATCCTTTGTCAGTGAATACATTTTAATGGTTTTTTTTATGTTACAGCTTCCAAAACTTACAATAGATGGTTTCTGTGAAAGATAATATGCTATGGTTACTAGCCTTTGTTAGATTATGATCTCTCAAATATTTTTTCTGAATTTTAATGATCTAGCCTTTTGCTTAGGTCTTTCAATGAGAGGATACATATATTCTTGCCTCATTTTGCTCTTCATAATTAAGATACAACCTAAAGAGTAAATTAGGTTCCAAATCTTGAACTACTTTGTGTGTGGTACATCTGAACAATCTGTGTCCTTCTATTTTTATACTGTTCGCATCAGTAGTGATTGCTGCTGCTTCACTATGTGCATCATCTTTAAACATAATTAGCTTTACAGTTGCCATTCAATGGCTTTTCAGCTCATATGCTGCAGATCAGAGAATAGAGTGGACAGGGCAATCAGGATCAAGCATCTGAAGTAATGAATATAATTTTATCTCTGTAGTCTCCTTGTCAGGCCATCTTCAGAATCTTTTTTGGTTTAGGATTCTTTGCTTACAGGCTTGTGCTCTGATAATATTTTATGCTAATTTTCTCTTTCAAAAAAATGCTCATTGTTAGTATCCTGGCTAGATGCTATTAATTAACAGTCTGAGAAATCAAGTTGTACTTTAGTCATCTGCATCCTTGGCATTTGCTTACACTTTGTGATTGTATTTTGTGAAGTGCTGATGCAGTATAGAACTATAGGCAACCGTGTTAGTTCCAAGGCGTATAATTTAGAATGTGTGATTTAGGCTAATCTTACTTCCCTGATTGCCACATTTGTGGAGAAATTTAGAGCCTATGGGATTTGGCCTCATGCTAATGCTTGTAGAAGTTACCAGTGGAAAAGTATTAATGTTTATCCAATTCTTGTGCTCTCTTGAGGTGCTGCAGTCTCCCTCTCTAACATACATATATGTTTACATGTAGATACATGGTAGAAGAGTGGAAATTAGAAAGCTTTATGCCTATGTGTAAAAACATTTCAATGTTAAACAATCAAGATATCTTTCACTGCCTCTTTGGGTCATTAACCTGCTCCTGTTTTTCTAATCTCCTTTGTCTGAATGGCTGTGTTCTGCTTCATTTCTAGCTTTCACTCTGGTGAGTACAGGGCTAGAGCACAGGATCAGTATCTGTGCCTTACTGGTTTTATTTTCTTGCAGCATTGGACAGTAACTGAGCAGAGGCATTTGTCCTGCAGGTCACATTCCTTTAGCCTTTTTGCATTTTCCTCAGAGATGCAAATATTTTGTGTGATGTCCCCACATCAAGCATAGCACTCTTGATGATGCTTCTCTTTGTATTGTTTCTCTGAGCTGCTTCTGTGGCTGCATACTGGCAGTAACTTTTAGTGTGGCTTTTTTTTTCCCTCAGAAAGCTTGCATTTGAAAATTATACTGCCCTTTTTAATACCTAGATAGTCCTGTGAAAATTAATAGTGCTTGGACTGAGGATAGTAAGGAGTTGATAGAGGTTTCTGCTGCTGTACCCTGAATACAGCTAGGGAATGTGGTGTTCTCTCTGTGCATAAAGAAGACTGTTATGGGAGATGTAAAAAGTTACCAGATCTCTGTGCCACACAGAAATAAAAGCCTAGTCTTTGGCAATACAGATGTAGGAAGGAAAAAAAACTCTGATGAACAAAAGAAAAAAGAAGTGGTAGGGATGGGGAGATAATATTCTGAATGAAAACTAGGATAGGATAAATGGAAACAAAAATGGTATCCCCACAGACAAACCATTTTTCTGTGGTGTGTCAGTTCCCTGCCTTCTCCTCCTGTATCCCATCCCTGTTTCTGTCAAGATATTGAGCTTATACTTTTACCTCCAGCTGAGGAGAACTGGGCATGATTCCAGCAGTAGCTGTAGCCAGGCTTTTTCCTTCTTCACGCCTCTCTCTGAATTAAAGTGTACATGCATCCTTAGAGTAAAGTCCTGCATAAAGTGGTTGACCTTTAGGATTAGTGTTGTTGCAAAGACAGCCTTATTTATTACTGTAACTTAGTTGGTGTTTTCTGACTCACACACTGAATGCATGAAATGTTACTAAAAAACTTCCATGGAAGATACAAATTGATTTATAGTAAAGTGAGTTATCTTACCTAGAGTAAAGCCTTACATATTTTGAACTGAAAGAACATTGAGCATGTTCTCACTCCATTGATTTTTGACTAACCTTCTGCAGTAATTACGGGAATGTAAGTGAGTGAAGGATTCTGTTAGTTTTTTCTTTGTATGAATGTGGGGTTTTTTTGTATTGAGAATTTTAGAAATTCCGAATCTTTATGTGTGATGGAAGAAGACGTTACTGTTTTAAAGCAGCTGCTTAGCAACACTGCTTGGCTGTTTCACAATCAGCCAGCTCTTCCCACACACTGCAGTGAAATGTACGTCATTTCACGGTGCCTTGCATTCCAGCTTTTCTTTTGAGTTAGTCTTAGATCTTGAAGAAAATTAAATAATGAGAGTTGGAAAAAAGAACAGGAACCTTTGGTGTCTTAACTTTTTTGTAATACGATGATTAATGCTTTAATATCCTTTTGCAATAACCATGTTCCAGAAGTTCCGGCTAAGAAAACCTGGGTGAAGCCCAAGAGCTAATTCAAACCACTTGGGGAAACCCCCCTGACAATCCCCCTCAGCTGGGTCCCAGCATTTGATGTATAGCTGGGGCATATTCCCACTTGAACCTCCACTGCCCAGACTTCTAAAATTTTTAGTAGCAGAAAAGGTTGCATCTGGTGAGAATGAATGCTGGAGGAGATAACCAGTGAATTGACCAAGCTATCTGTTTGCATGAACAGGAACACAGGAACCAGGGGAAGTAAATACAGGAATCTGAATCTTGAGTTTGAGATTGAAGTCACCAAACCACTCTACCTACTGGCAACTACTGAATGCTTTTTGCAGATTACAAAGCCTGTCTCTCAGTCAATGTCAGTGAACCACAGATAAGGTGATGAGACCCTTTATGCTTCTTGTGTTCTGTCATGGGGTCTAAGATTGAAATATTTTTCCATCAGGACTAAAACTTACTGTTGTGATACTGACTTCTAAGTTTTTCTCAGTTCATGTAACAGTGTAATAAAACACTCCTACAAACCTTTTCCAATCTATGCATTTCCTGAGAAACTTTTAAATATGAAGCTAAGATTTCAAAGTGATATATTGGTCTGAATTGCTGATTGTTCCTATAGTACTCAAAATATTAAATACCAAGAGTATCACTCAAAGTAGTAATTGAATAATAATCATTGTGAATCTTCTAATTTGAGGATAAACAACATATAATGAAGTACAAATTAATTTTTTTTTGTGGATTCAGTTGTACTGGGAGCAAACCAGCTTTTTAAGGTTGGTGTGCAATTTAGTCTTGTGACTTGAAAGTTGAGGGCAGTCAGTGCTGTAAATTCAAGCTTTTAACAGGCAGTGAGGGAGGAGTATTTGATAAAATCAACCTAACTGATTATGGAGGATGTGCTGCTTTAGTACAGTGTTCTGCATACAGAGAAGAAACTTCTCATCATACTCTTACGAGCAGACCAAGTGTCCAGCATTTTCTATCATGTACTTTATTATCTAGGAATTAGCATGTTCTCCAACCTGCTAGGTAAAGTTATCAAATGATAATTTTCACAAGACAAGAAGAGGAAACAGGATAAGAAAAAACTTGATTCTTTAAGTATTTCCTTTCAGTCATTGCAGATGGAACTAAAGTGGAATGAGTATATTTTAAAAGGATGAAAATGTGGGTTTCTGCAATGGGACAAGTGTAGTATGTATTTTTGTGTTTGTGTGTATGTGAAAAAGTAATTTAGTACAGGGCTTCATATCCAAATCTGTAGAAATGATTTATTCAAGTAAAATATCCTTTCAGAAGAAATAAAAATAGCATTGTATTTTCACATTAACATTTATTTGTTAAAATGATAACATACCAAAAATCTTTTCCACTGTTCTGTTTGATAAACTAAACCGGGATGTTACCTATAATTGGATGAATCATCAACTTTGGGAATTGGCATTAATTTCCTCTGTTGTGACAAGTGATACTGGTGTGAGAGAGGTCTCAAGAATACCAAATACTTCTAAGTTGTTAGTCACTGGCAGTTGATAATGGTGGGGAAAACTAGGGATTGTAAAAGAGGTGTGAGACTTACCTTGTTTAAAATTTTAACTTCAAAGCTTATTTCAATTAACCAATGTAAAAGACTTAAACTAATAAAATGAGTTCTGGTTATATTTCTTTTGGAAAAAGACAGTTACTTTCTACTAATAACTATGTATGCTTTGGGACAGAAATAATATTTAGAGTTCCTGAGGTACTTGGTATACTCAGGTCGTATACTGCTTCTCAAATTGTTTAGCCAAAAAGGGCAATACTAAAGTTTTAGGGATGTGGTGCTTCTTCCTTGACCTTGTTGTCCAGTGTTATTAAAACATGCTGACTTAGTAAATTAATCTCTTATTAACTAACATTAACTAACATGGCTGTTAATACTTGCTTTTCTCTTCTGTGAGTCAGAGTATATATCTAGAAGACCATAAGGTGCTTGCTGCCATGGTTGCCTCTGCTAAATCCTCTTCTTTCCTCTTCTTCAGTGACATGTAATCTTCTGTTGTCATTTGGAAATCACACATTGCTTGTCTTCAATCCTGTATTTTGCAGTGCCAGGGTGTTCAGATGTTGGTGTAGCGGTGCTCTCTATCTGGTGTGAGGCTTTGTGATGTTTTCTTAGCTTGTGTAGAAAGGCTGACTAGCACCAGGGTGATAATGAGGCTTTTTGCAACGTGTTAATTAAATTTTATAAATGCATGTTGAGTAAATCCAGTGGAACCGGTTTTTGAAGTAAAATACAAACACTATGCACTCAGACTTCCTCCATAAACAAATGATTGTGATTCATCTTGCAGTGTTTCATGAACTGTATGTTTCTTTCCTGGTTAGTTGTCTGTTCAATGAACACATGTTGGCTTGCACACTCTCCATTTCGTGTTGTATGCATTTCATGTGTATAACAGGTACTAAAATGATATATAAAATAGTTTTCTATTTTTGTTTCTCCTTTGAAGATCGCTTTTAAGGTGATACTGAGATTCTCAAGAGTGAACAATTTGTTAAACACCAGGGTGGAGTCGATAAAACTATACCAGCAGAGATGCCTATTTTCATATTTGGCACTGGTGTTTCCTACTTGATGGCAATCTACAAATATTTACATAGTGCAAAAGTAAACGAGTTATTGTAGTAGCTGTTGCTGTTTCTTGCTTTGACAGGAAGGAGTCGACTCTCCGTGTCAGAGTTCAGTCACAGACTATACACACAGGTGTGGAGTGTTGCACACACAGCTTCTGCTCCAGCTGCCATTTTGTCATCTTGGATGAAGTCTGTTCAGACCTCCTCCTTTTTGTTCCTGCTTATTGTGCTTTAGAGTATTAATTGATAGTTAGAAAGGAGCATTTCCATTTGCCATTTATTTTTCAGTGGCAGTATTTGAACAGTTTTTTCTTTGAGTTGCATATGTGTTGTCCTTAGGACTGTTTTGTACAGAGCATAGAAGAACTTGTGTGTGTCATACTGTGTTTCACAAGAAGAGATCAGAGGGCCCTATACAAGATGGTCAGTGTTGTGACAGATTGAACTCAGGGTAGGGAAGGGATATTCTGGGTTAGAGGAAGATGGGTGTGCTACCTGTGTCCCACTGAAGGTGTGTGTTTCTCTGCTGTGGAGCTGGAACACTGCATAGTCTGGAGAGCCATCTGTCACTAATGTTGGCCAGGGAAGGCCGCCCAGGCCATGAGGGAGCAGATCCTATTGACGCACCAGATCTGGGAGGAAGAGAGCTGAAGTTCTGCATTTGCAGTGTGATGTGGCTGGCCTGGTGGTCTAGGAACACTTCCTGCATTTCATTAAATGCTCTATATGAATTCGATACTTTTAACAGGCGCTATAACAGCTGGATGAGCTCTCTTGCATAGTAATAGTATTGTTTTAAAGCAGGTGCCAGATGCAGAGGCTTATTGCCCACAGGCACTGATCTGTTCAGCTGCTAATATCAGCTTTCTACTCTCTTGTTCTATCTGTAGCACGATTTTCCCCCTTGCTCCCTCAGATGTTACCAGCCTCAGCAAACTGGCGCCTTGGCACTCTGAGGGCATGTTGTGGTGCTGATGGTCTCAGTTAAGCTACAGTTAGATTTGCCCACCTTCTCTTCCCATAATATCTGGGTTTACTTCTGTGCTGTGTCACATCCATAGAAATCTTCCCTGAGCTGACTGGAAAAATCACTGTGCTTCTGGGATGTTCATAACAAATCTGCAAATTGTTGGATGGGCTGTGAGTTTAACAGGATGGGTGCTCATTAGAGGTTTCAAATTAAAATGCTGACAAGCTGGAGCTGCTGCATTGCACCTGTTGTGTTGGTGTTGCTGCTGTTGCAGCTGCTGCCTCTATCCCTCCCCTGTTCCTTGCTGCAAAGTGTGCATCTCTTTAGGAGCTGAAGTTCTGGAGAGCCTAACTGTGAGCACTTTGGAGCAGTGAATTGCCTTCCTGAAGTATAACAACTATCAATGGTAGTGGTCCATCAGGGCCTTGGAGCATTACTGCTGTACGTTTAATAGACTGTAAACCAAATATATCTTAGGGGAATACGGGTAATTTAAAGTTTCTGCTGCTTACTGCAGGGGATTCAGGATTATCTGTTTGGGCCCATTTTTGGATGTTTTGAAAGAGCCATTTACATTTGCACTCTGAAGAAGAGAGCCTTTTGCACCAATGAATTATGGTTTCTTTAATCATATTGTTCTCACTACAGTGCTTGAGCAAAAACCATTTCAGAAGCATTTCACAGTTTAAAGGTTTGCAGGTTTCTGATTCCTATACTAGCCTTAGAATTTCTCATTCTTTCTAGCATTTCCTGTGACCCACAGGAAAGATTGAATATGTTAGCATAGAGAAACTTGTAGTGTGTTCTGTAGATTTATTTTGAACCTGTTTGCCATAAAGCTTTTCTGTACTAATGTTCCCACCTGGAACAGCAATGCTAGCAAACATTGCCTTTTTTAAAAACACCTGTAAAAGCTGTCAGATTTTCTTTTTGTGAGTGATGCACATACATGTAAAAAGCACAGTTGCTGCCCAACATGTTGGCAGTCTAAATAAAACATTTTTCCAAGCAAACAAGAAGGAATGGAGAAGAGAGGACATACGTGTCTGTTTTTAGGCGAGACTTAATAGATGGGTTTGGTATATCTTTTCAGGATTAGATTAGTGGTTGCTTTTTGTTGGTGGTGGTTGTCTTTTACAGGTATGTAGCTTTGACCCGAGATGTGCCTTTGTTTAGAACCAGTTCAACATCCTCAAAGCAGTGAGATGTCCAGACAAAAAGGAATTTCACCTAGTCCTTCCTTTGAGGAAAACATAACAAGAAAAGAGCAGAGTACAGCCATACAGCAGATCTTGTGCTGAATGCCAGTTAGGAACATCATATCCTTAACATGAAATTGGGGGATAAAAGCAGGATGTTGGCTGCAAGGTGTGAAAAGTCTGGTAAGACCACGTAAACCTTTAGCTGGAGTGTCTGGTTCTCAGTCCTGCAGGTCAGAAAGGATGAGAGAGTCCAGGAGATCCAAAGGGAAGTGTTGAGAATCGTCACACTCTAGGGGAAAAAAATCAGGAAAGGTCTGGATAGGCTAATCTTGTTTTTTCTTGGAAAGAAGACTGATGTGACACATGATAAGTCTTCAGGAAAGTAAATAGTTACTTATGTAATGGAGAGGAACAAAGTTTTCTATTTCCATTGTGAGTGGGGGAGAAAATACTAAGTAGTGGCAGAGGAAATCTAAGTCAGTAATTAAGAAGGGTAGTCAAGCACTGGAGTAGATGGCTAAGGGTGGTTGTAGATTTCCCAGCATTAACAATCATCTTTAAAAGAGCAGTTTGGAGAAGTAATGACACTTATTATTGATTGACCCTCGGAAGAAGAAAGGATTAGTGTCTTCACATGGTTTCCTTCTCAATCTTTTTTCTAGATGTCTTTAAAAAGTGTGCTAAAGTAATGCAAGAATATCCTGGGAAAAAAGCAAATATTTACAGTGTGGCTTTGCAAAAATGTATCGGTTTACATACATTCCTATTTTCTTTCTCATTTGAAATATTTTGATAGTTTAGGTAACATAAAGTGTATTGTGAGTTGAACTGTTGAACTGTGCACTATCCCCGACTTTTTTGTAAGTTTATTAGGGAAATCGTATGTATAAAAAGAAACTTGTATTAAAAAAAAAAGCCTGCATTGAGGCAACTATTGAGTTTTGTAATTTCTCCAATAGTTCAAAAACATCTTTGATGTTTTTTATATCTTATGCTGAAACAATATCATTTTGGTGGCAGCCCAGACCATCATATGTGAGTTATAAATTTATAAATATGAAAATAATTTGAGATTGCAGAAAAGCAGTGCATTTATTTTACGTGGCAAAGTTATTACAATCCAAATCTGTCATTGGCTGGAAAAGCTAACAAAGGCTGAAAAATGCATACCTATAAAAAACCTTATCCATCTGGTGTTGTTTATGTCTTGCAACTGTATTGTACTGGTCATCACTTAGTCCACATGATCTGCATATGATTGTTCAGGGGTTTTTGTTTGTCTTGATTCACAGATGACTTTGATGAGCTTGTGGTGAGTAACAATGATGTTGTGCTCAGAAATATCGCTGAAGATTTGCGGACTCGTTTACCCATCGAGGCAATGTTTACTTCGGAACATCAAGCTGTTCAGAAAGTAAGCTAATTGTTATGGTCTGCTTTTGCTTACCTCATCATTTATTCTCGTATCATTTTTAGCAGTAGCTCATAATAGAGAATGAACATGGATAGAAGTATAGGAAATCTCAGTTTGGTTCTCAGGTCTGTTGCTCTATGTTTGCATGACTCCAAGAAAGTTGCTTCATAGTTTATAATGCTTTGATTGTATGTTATTTGGGATAGCTTTCATTCTGTGTGGTATGGCACCTGCCACAGTGATTCTTCAGTGCTAGCTCCATAACAGACTCTAACAACCCCCTTAAACACAACAGGAACACAGGGCCAGTGTTTTGATGTTGCCATAATGTGGGCAACCCAGAGAAGATATCCAGCTCTTTTCAGATTCTGATGGCTCAGAAACAGGTGGGCTGTGAGTCCTGTGGGAGGAGAGTGCACCTTTCCTATTTGAGCTGTCAGTATACAAGGAAAGTTAATGCATTTCCCAGAAAAGTGGTGTGTGGCTCTTCAGTGGAAAAAGTGGATTGGCCACATGCAGCAAGCCTGGAAAAGGGAGGAAAGATGAGTAGGAGGATGAAGATTATGCCCCTTGAAATGATGAGAAGGTAAGCATCCCAGCTGGTATACTTTTGATTGAAAGTGACACCCATGTTAATAAGGGGTGCTTCTAGATAGAGGCATAAGGCACGATGATGAAAATAGTCAGTTGAGGCTGAGAAGCAGAATTGACCTTTCTGCTAAATTTAAGTTACATTCTCCTCATTAAAAGAAGAGAAAAAGCTTTCTTTACCCTCTTATGTTCTCTAGCTGAGCAAGCACTAAAGAGGCAAAACACATCAGGCCCCCTATTCAGGTATCAAAAACAGCTTGCTTTTGTTTGTCAACTGCCATTTACTGGTTATCTCAGTGGAATTTGATGACCCAGTTTACATGCAGGATTTCTGTTGTTTAATGTTTTTTTGTAATTGTTGCATAGGGAGGACATGGATTTCAGGGATTTTGGGAAAGGTCGGATGGTGGGACAGTTAACGTGTGACAGTTAACGTGTGACAGTGTAAGTGAAGTTAAGAGAGTTGGTTATGCCTTTCTAAGGTTTTGTTCCTCTTCTCAGATACACCAGCATCCACTACCCATGATTCATGTTGACGCATTCCTTTATGATGACGATGTTGTTGATTCATTGTGTGAGGAGGGGAAAATGAGTAGGAGCTACTGCACAGAGTGTGGCTCATACAAAACTGGATCTTTAGGTAAGTGTTCTTTTGGGAGCAAGAGAAACAAATTGAGTTTAACTAAACTGGTTTGTGCAGTGACTCAGCTGGACAAGATAACATCCAGCTGATGGAGGATTTTGTCCAGACTGGTGCAGTACACAGGCCAGAATTATTTTCCATAACCAGTGGAAGGAGCCTCCTACACATGTAAGTTGAATTAATTTGCAGTGTATGAGTGACAGTTGTTGCCCATAAAAACTGGGCAAGTAAGAGGCAAGCTATGTACCATTGGAGAGGAAGATGCAAGAGGAAGACAATACTGTAGAGTCCATGCAGTAGCCTCAGTCTCCTCTCACATGCTGAAAAGCAGTAGAAAGCACCATCTGTCTTAAAGCTTATTTGTGGTGCGGTACAGATCAGTGCTGTTGCCAGTATAGCACAGCCATTGAAGGAATGGTTTATATGGAGAACGTTCCATTCATCAAAACTTTGGAGTTGAAATTAAAACTATTAATATGTCTGCCCATAAAAAGTTTTGCACAAATTGTGTTTACTGTGTTTCCTTTTTCAGTTAAACAGCTCCAAGTTACTTTGTTTTGTATTCTTTAACATATGTTACTGTGCAGAAAAAGGTAATTCAGTTTCATGAAGGATTTCAAAATTCTCCATGTAAGGCAAAGAATCCTCAGACTCGGGACAGACTGTTTGGCTGATTACCTCTGATCTGCAAACCCTGTCCTGGTGCACTAGTGCAGGCAAGAAACCACACAAGTTTTCAGTGAAGATAATTCTTCAGGTTATTATTTCAATGGTTAATTACACAGTAGTTAGTACTGCCCACCCAACACCTTTGTTCTGTTCTTATTTCCCAGAGTTTATTTCGCATTCCTTTTCCCTCATGGAACTGAAGTTTCTTTATCAACATGTACTGCCTGACCTGACAGGAAAGGTAGTGGTTGACGTTGGCTCCAGGCTTGGTGCAGTGCTATTTGCGGTAACTTCCAGCACAGGAATTCATATTTTATTACTGTCACAAACATTTTCCCTCTTTTCTGACTGCCTATTCTTATTACTCAATATTGGATGGGTGATTCTGAGAGGCACCTCTGATCTGACTCTCTGAATAGTGTAAAGTTCTGTTTACTAGCAATTTCAGTTCTTCCTCTGTTCCTCACAAGAGGGAATACAAATGATCTTGCTTATGGAGAGGAAAAGTCTGTTGTCCAACAGAGTAGCATATTGCTGTCACACATGCTGCTCTTTAGCTCGTTCCTGCTGTCTCTTTCATAAGTAAGTCTGTCCTCTTATGTCTTGACCATGCCTATATATAGATTAGTTATGCTAAATTCCTTTATGAAGCTGATAAACTGTTAAAATATACAAAGGAAGACTTTGATATGAATTTGTCTCCAAAAACATATTGTCCTGCTCTGCATTTCAAAATGCACATAAAATACTTCATCGAGAAACTTGAGTGCAATTTTGATTGCTTTTGGCATGGCTGGTACAACATATGGCCAACAGCAATGCAAAACACATATTACTACTTTCTTTAAAAAGTCAATGTGTGTTTAGGGCTCAATCTTGCAAACACTTGAGCATGAGATTTTACTAATTTGAATAGTCTAATTTTGGGATCACTCAAATGAGGAAAGTTACTCCCATTTGTAAATATTTGCAGCATTAGGTCCTTAAATGGTAACACTTTGGCTAGGCTGAATTTGTTTTGAAGTATTTAAATGCTTGTATTATTATTGTAGAAGATACTCTTAAAGCACTCTTTCAGAAAAGAGTTCTGCTTTGTAACATGGTCTTGCCTTTGAGGAGGGGTGACTTCACAGGTGGCTTTTCTACTCTCTGAGTTGAATGGTTTCAGAAAACCTTAATAATGAAGTTGTATTACAAGTGAATCAAAGATATTCTGTATCTTCAGCATTGTTTGTCTTTGCCACTATTGGCAAAGTGTAATTATTGTGCTCAGTGGAGACAGTGGTACTTAAAGCAGTATCCTTGTTACAGCACTGTACGCTCAAATATTTGTACTTTTTTTCTCTAACATTTCCAACAACCTCCCAAAGTCTTAGTCCAAAACTGAACTATTTTTTGGGCTTAATATTAAGTCATAATTTAGGGTTTTTTTGCATATGTACCTGTATGAGCATCTGAAAATGTCAGTAACTTAGAGGAGCTGACAAAGACTTGGTATCAAAATATCCCACTGTATTATTGGTATATTGTCCTTCATTTTCACTCATTTTGACTATGTTATGTCTCATGTTTTTCTTCTTTTCTCTTGATATTTTTTTCTTCAATTCTCCCAAGAAATAAAAATTACGCGTAGAGTCTTTTCCCTTCACACTGTTTTTGTAACTTGTTTTGTACACCTTTTTCTTTCTTGGGCTATTTTCCATCTGTTTTGCAGTTGAAGTGAACTTGGAGCTTTCCTTTTCTTTTTGTTATTTTGACGCATCATTTTGGATCTCTTACTAAAATTTGTGAGGCTTAAGTGGGAATTGCCAAATCAGGAGCTTAGCTCTGAAAAATATTTCACATCCACTGAAAGACATTTTTCAACTCGCTATTTAAACATTTTTTTAAATCTTAATTCATGTTTTATTCTCTTATTTTTAAATGAAAATTTTGAACTTGTTTTAAAGGCATCACAGTTACTAAATTTCCTTTCCCTAATGTAGGGTTATCTTTATAGCTCAGCTTTCCAGCTGTATGGAGTAGAAATGAATGCAGACTTTTGCCAGCTGCAAGAAATTATGATTACAAAGTACGAGTTCATTGACAGAATAAAGGTAACTAAATATATGTTTTAGTTTATGTATTTTTAACCTCTGTGTACAAGGTATCTGGTTTGAGTGGCTGGTAGATCAGCATTCTGAGAAGTTTCTGCCTTTGTTTGTTTTGATCCTAAACAAAGGCTTTGCATTAGGAAAAAAAGACCTTATAGCAGAGAGGAAGAGGGAAATTATCAAAATACGAATCACTTAGCCTTTTTCCTGACTGGACTTACCCACTGGCTCACACAAAACAGATATATCTTACCTGATTCTCCCAGTGAAATCAATGACATCATTGCCACTCACTTCTGTGAAACTGAGTGTGTAAAGAATTTCTGTCACAAACACAAAAGTAAATATCTGTGATTCACTTTTGTTAGCAGAAAAATGTTTGTAGGATTTGGAAATTTGCATCTAAGGAACCTGAAGGACTTAGAATTACCCGTATTTCCTTCCATAGCATGTCAGTGTATATGTACCTTCCACAAACAAAATGGGTTTCAAACAAAGTGCTATCATTATGGGAATCATTTCCCTAGTTTCGTTATGGGAATAGCTGCTAATATTTTAAAGACGAAAAAAAAAATTCCTTTATGGACCAGACCCGTTATTTTGGTACCAGCAAAAGTTGGTAAGTAGAATATGCTGAGCAGAATACTGGCTTTAATCCTGTGTTGTATGCATGTGCTCTTGAATGAAGTCACACAAACTGCTGAGTATGGTAATTTCTTGGGTATTAAGGTAACCCAGTTTTAAACTAGAAAGAAATAATAAACATATTTAACACAGGGTAAGCAGTATCATTGGGTTGCTCAATTCAGTCGCAGTTGCTGACAGTTTATCCATAACCTTTGGGTTTTGCGTATGTTTTGTGTTCATAGCACTTTATTGTGATGAAACTGAAAGTACAGTTAGGAACTCTGTCAAGTTAATTCAGTGGAGCTGGAGATCTATAAGCATGCTTTTCAGCCCTGTATATTTTTTATTATAAGCTTTTATGTATTTTCTTCACACCTTGTAATTCTGCTGAAGTATTCATTTTGGAGCATAAAGATAAGATAATAGGTTTTCAAAGCAATGCCCGAGGACTCAGCTATTTGAGTCTCATTAAATGCTAATTTAGTCATGTGACTCCTGTTATCACACCGCTTTGAACATTTCAATCTTATATTTTTATTTCACTCCCAATGAATTCTCTCTAGAGGTACATATCAGGTTGAAAAATTGTGAGAATCCAGATGCTGGTTGTAATTCATGACACAAGTTTGAAAAACGTTTTAGAGACTCTTCTTTAATAGAGATTGTTTTTTTCAAGATATTCTGAATTTTTATTAGAATATGTTCCTAAAGGATAGCAAAGTGAAATGATATCTTTAGTGGCTAAATCTCTGAGTGAACCTTGTGTTTCTTTGGTCAACAGTTGGTTTGTTAAAGTACATAGAAGGTTGCTCAGCATCTTTTGCCATTTGAGGAAACACTTAGCTACTGGGAGGAAAGTAAACAGTTCAACAGATCTTAGGAACTTGAGACCTCAATTCAGAAATTGCCTGTAATCATGAAAGGCTTGGTGTGTATTCCATTGGATGACAGGGCAGTTTTAATATCAGTTGCCCTCTGTTGTGCCAGCACACAGCCAAGCAGATCAGAGAACTGGTTCAGCTGAAACCAAACCCACCAATACTGGGGTTTTGACTAGAGCAGTACCTGGATCTGGCTCACTGCGCAGTCACACATGCTTTTGTGGTCTCAAATTCCCCAAGAGGAATGAGGATGTGTTTGGGGAGAATGAGGTGCTTAGGTCACTTTGGTCAGTATGGCCACCTACTCTGTAAATGCAGAGTAATTTTAGGTCGAGTCTTAAGTGTCATTCAAGTCAAGGAAACATCAACATATGATCAAAGTTTTCCAGTAGTTTAAGCATCTTTCTGAATTGTGGTTTAAAATATTAGGACTGTCATTAGTATCCTATCCTGTGCATGGGGTTATTCTTCCCCAGGTGTAGGACCCTGCGTTTGCCTTTGCTGAATTTCAGAAGGCTCCTCTCTGCCCATCTCTCCATAGTATCAGCCACACCTCCCAGCTTCCTGTCATCAGTGAACTTGCTGAGGAGGCATTTCCCCTTCATCCAAGTCACTTGTGGATAAATTAAACAATACTGGGCCCAGTACTGAGCCCTGGGGGGCACCAGTAGTGACAGGCCTCCAACTAGACCCTGTGCCACTGTTTATGACCCTCTGGAATTCAGTCTATTCTCAATCCTCACTGTCCACTCATCCAGCCCTCACACCCTGAGTTTGCCTGTGAGGATGTTGTGAGACAGTGTCGAGAGCCTTGCTGAAGTCAAAATAGACAAAATCCACTGATGTCCCCTCATCCATCCCAGGTAGTTTGTTCATCACAGAAGTCAATCAGGTTGGTTAAGCATGACTTAACTTTAGCGAATCCATGCTGACTATTACTTATCCCTTCAAAAGATATTCCAGTTTACATTTCTCATCAGATTTGGGATGCATAATAATAGAATACCCTGAGTTGAAAAGTGATCCACGTGGATGATTGAGTCAGATTGATAGGATTTCTCTGTCTTTGAGAGGAAATCAAACACATCAGAGTGTTAATGGGCGTTCATATTCTCCTGTCTCACTTGTTTTGAAAAATGACATGATGTGCTAATATCCTTTTTGGTAGGTGAAAGTAGATGAAATCAAAGCAGCTCCTCCTGTGTTGACTGGAGAGGCAGTTGTTTAGTAGGATCCTCCAGTGCTACTGAGCATCCTGCCTTTCCAGCACTCCCAGTCCCAATATGCATTGTGAGAATTCAGCTGTCAAATCTGGGTCTGTAGTGTCTTTTCTAGCTATAATCCTTCAGTAACCCACTGACCCTGTGAGATGCCTTTTAATATCCTCAAAATAGCTTCAACTAGCTTAACTTCTTTCCTGAAACCACTGGACATTTATGATAAAATATAGGAAAGTGAAATGTAACAGCCATCACATACATCATCTCCTCTTTTATGGCACACAGTTCTAAACGAAAATTCAGATGTACTTTATTTTATTTAGCATAATAGATTGGGTATTTTAATTAGAAGAGTTAAATCTGATTTTTTTTCATTTTTGAAAGGTTATTATGGTTGTGTATGTCAGTTTTATCTACTGTGAAGCCAGTGAAATACCTGTTTTTGCGACTGGTTCAAAAGGGTGGTAGCAGGTGCTGTATTAGGCTGACAGGCTTCATGACTTCTCAAAGGCTGTATTTGTCTCTTAATTTATGCCTTGGGAAATTTTTCTCCTTCAGGTGGTTCATGCAGACATCTGTACTCAGCCCTCACTTCTGCAGAAGGCTGATGTTGTTGTAATGAATAATGTCTTTGAATATTTTCTTGACAGACAGGAACAGGCCAGGTAAGCTCTGTGTCCAAACAAGTTACCTATTTCTTTGGCAATATGTGTGTAACCTTGTGAATTGTGGAAAACCTTAAGGTTGTGCTTTTTGAAGGCACATACATAATTTATATAAGGAAATTGTTTCATACTGCCTACTTTTAATTGTTATACTTAACTGCTAGGTGTTCTGGCAGTTGTTTATTGTTAAACCCACTAAACACTGCTGCTTTGTTTACCCAAACCTTGGCTTGAATGCTTGCACTGATATGTTAAAATAGTATCTTGCTGCTAAAGAATCTGAAATTACTGTATCAGCATAAAGCTTAGTCTTCAGAAGTAAGACAAGTCACTGACTTGCTGATGTCAGAGCTTTAATATATACAGACTACAAAGCATGGTTATGAATTATATTTCTAATGGATATTTGTAAGGATGTGGTGGCAAACAAACATATGGTTAAGGTTCTCTTTCAGGCACAAGACACTCACAGATGAGCTTTTGCTAATCCAGCAACATCTGTTTAAAGTGTAAATAACTTGATCGTCCTAAGTTTAGAATGGGCAGTCAGAAAGGAGGAGTACCTGTGTCTCCACTTGGTCCCAGCCAAGTCTGACGTTCTGTACCAGCTTCAGCTAAGGCTTGCCCTTCTGCTCTGGGTACCAGGTGGTAATGCCAACCAGAGAGGCACAGAGTGGATGGGTGAAGCATAGTAGGTGTTTCAAAATGCCAGGAGATACATTTCCAGGCACAGGACTGAGAATTCATTTGATTCTGTCATAGCTTGGGAATAGTGGTTTAGTGTTGCATTAGTAACGTGAAGACGAATGACATTTGAAGAATGCTGGAAATTAAATTCTTTTTACTCTGAATTGCTGTGCTGTGAGAAATGATCTCACTTGCAAAATCAAAAAAAAAAAAGGGAATGCTGGGGGCTATATTTAAATACTCTGATTACTAATGTCTTAAGAGAAGTACTTTGTCACGACTGTACACGAAGTATGTATGTAAAGAGCAGCTTGTTGTGAAGCTTAATAAATGACTGCACTTCAGGACTGGATTTTCTTCAAACCCAAAAATTTAAAGGGGCCAAATGTCAATGTTTAATCCTTGTTCAAAGTGAAAGTCTTGACAATACCAAATGATATGCATGTGTGTATGAGAATTATAAAGTTACAAAATCTAACACTGTAAGACCATATATTTCCTGTGTTTTTAATACAAAGCTTGGTTTTATTCTTGGAAATACATTTGCTTAGATATTAATAATGACTGATAAGCATGTATTGCAAGTCTTTAAGCTTAGTCTACCTCTGGCCAATAAACTGCAAGTGTTAGATTCATTGTATATCAAATATGGGTATTTTTTCCCCAAAAAACTGGTCACCTACCTTTAAATATATTTCAGAGCTTGGGAATTTATTGCTTGTAATGTAAGGAAAAGAGGGTCCTTATTAGTGACAGTTCCAAGTCTTGAGGAATCACTTTCAAAGCTCCAGGTAAGTTCTCTCAGCCTGTTTTAGCTGACACACTTTGTTATTTTTTGTCAAAGTGGCATTTCTGTAGTTGAAGTTAGCTGTTGCCAGTATTGCTGTAAGGAAGGATATATAATTTTGTGCAGAGATTAAAAGATGGAAGGCGCTGGATTCTGTTTTGAGGTTGACCACCAACACGTCCTCCTGTACTTCATTTGTTCTCGTGAAAAGGAGAATCCCAGCCTGTATCAGTAGGCTGCATAAATCATTGTATTAACGTGTGTGTCAATATGGCAGTATGAGCTTTTGGAAGTACAGGTTAGTGAGAGATGTGGTCTCCCAACTAGCCAATGACCACTATTAGGCATCTTGAATCAGTTACATAGCTTTAATTGCAGTTGGAAGCAAACACCATGACAGTGCATCTTTCAAAGGTGCTGAATGCTCTGTGCTGTTCCCTGAGTAGTAACTGCTCCCAAAGGGCCACGCTCTGCTCTCTGCCCATTCTGCCATCAGTCATCAGTAGATCACGTGTGTGATACCTAGTCAAATTATGTGGCTTAGCTTTAGTTAGGAAACAAAACACTGATCAGACATGACAAGGTTCTGTATAAAGTGACTTGCTTGCAACATTAGTTAGCTTTTGAGAAATTGAATCACTTGTTGCCTGTATGCTGATGGGTGAAGTAGATCCTCAGCCCCAAGAGCAGCAGTGGTGTCATTTGAACTTTTCCTGGAGCAGGCTGTAGTCACAGAGCAGCTGAGAAGCCCTTTGTAGCTGTAATACAATACTCCCTGGGTGTAAAACGAGAAAACACCTGTGATTCTTCCATGACAGTGTTAGCTGCTCCCTCAGCACATCTGTCAGAATGTCACCCTCTGAATCAGGATGCTTGAGGCTTACACAAATGCATAAAGAAAGGTGGTTGTAATATGCTAACAAAATATCTAGACTATTGACTGAAATAATTTTTAAAGTTACCTTTATTATATTCTATTTGAGTTAAAATGGCTTTTCCAGTATAATTTATCATTTATAAATTTATGATATTATTTATAAATTTATAGTATAATTTATCATTGCCATATAATTTGGAATGACTAATGTCTCATATTATGTGTTGCCTTCTTAATGTTGAAACTCCCTAACCCTGAAACTCCTGCTGTTTCTTAACACAGTGTTGATTTAAGGATCTGCTTTCACTGTTTCAGACAGATGTACAGCTCAGTCAATGGGTCGAAGAGGTGCAGCTGAACTATGATGTGTATATGGAAAAGGATGTTGACAGAGAAGCTCTTGAACAGATACATTTATACAAGATTCTCTAGTACCTGGAAAAATTTACTAGTATCCTTGAGATATATATTTTGGGCCTAAAATGAACTTGGATTGATTTGTGTGAATAAATCAGGTCAACATTCATACTGTGGTTAATTTGAGTCATATATGTGGTTTTCAATGAGAAAGAATCTTTTGAAACAGATTTTCTTACAGAGGCATTTTGTCTCAATAGGGTATTTTGACTTTTAACTAGGAGATATCCTCATGGTTTATTTTTTGCAGAAATGTTAAAAAGGGCATCTACATAGTAATGCTAAAAGAACTTTTGGTCAGTAGCATTGTGCACTGCCAATGTTTGCTAAATATATCAAACCTAAGAATAGTGAATCCTTATTAATGTGAATGATAAGAATGCATTTAGCGTAATGTTACATAAAGCTGTAGTGCTATTTCATTTTGGTATAAACCATTTATTATTATCAGTAATAATATTTATTAAGAGTATTATCTTTGGTGTTCCTCCTATGGAATTTGTAGGTTTTCTTTCTAGGGTCTGCTTGATAACCAGATTATCTACTGGCATATGTTATGAGGGAGGCAAGTTCATCCATTTAGTTAGTTGTCCTTAAGGTGGGTATTAATATAAAATACTGAAGGACACTGAGGAGCCATGGAGAATGAATACAGCAAGTCCAGGATGATGGAACTCTTTTCCTGCACTTCTGTTGTGGATGGTAGGAAGTGTAATAAGGGGTTAAGAAGCTGAAAATTCTGAACAGGTGTCATGGCTTAGCAGAGGCTTGGTGGTGGCGTAAAACAGTGGAAATTCGTAACAGAGCCTCCTCAGAGAGAAAAGATCCACATACGCCCACCACATTTATATTTAGATTTTATGTTCTAAGGATGTAAAGCTTTTAGTCAGCTGAAGAATGTTTTGGGTTTTAGCAAATTTAACAATCCCCAGTGCAAAAATATTAAGTTCAGTATTTTTGGACTAAGCGTGTTGTGAATTTAGAAGCATTGTTAAAAAGCTTGCTGCACAACTTATGTCTAGTGCAAATGGGAAAACATTAACTTGGATTTCAGTCTTCAAATGATGTACAGGTCAGTGACTTCGATAATATAGGCTGTAAACAAAGAGGGTCTAAAGTGGCCTTTAGGCACCCACCAACACAGTAAATAAATGGGACTGTAGAAAGGATAGTGAGAGTTAAGAGGTCTTACTTTCATGTCCTGTTCAGAGTGGAAGAGAATGTTTTAATTGAGTGATACTGAACCACTGCTCAAATACTGTGTTGAATCTATTCTTCATGCATTTAAAAATAAAGATGGAAAGCTTTTCTTAAAACATTTATTTTACTGGTTACTTAGTTGTCAGTGAGACAAGTGCCCCTAGAAAAGAAGCCTAGGAGAGGCTAAGCAACAGGGTAGAGGGGTAATGCAGATCTAATAAGGAGAGAATAAAAATTAAGAAAATAAATGCATGAGGAGTTCAGAATGAGGAAATGAGCATTGTAGTAATCAGTACAGTGGAAGCTCTGACTGAATTGGAGTGTATAAATAGGCTGCTATAAAAGGAAAACTGAATGGGTAATAAAAAGCTACTTCATGACCCTACTACCATGTGAGAAGAAAACACCATGTTGGAATGTTTTTTACTTTTTCCAGAGGTCCTGCAAGATCTCCCAAATCAATTGTCAGGAATTAGGGCTCATGATACTGGGTATGATCTGTGCCCTGTACCTTGTTTTGGTAATATGGGAACTACAACTTTCATTGCAGTTGTTTCCCCTCTTCATGCTGAGTCTTCAAATACTTTTTTTGGGTGTTGATCTCAGATTAAAAAAATTTCAATAGACTGGAGCAGATCACCAGCATATTTAATGACATCTGTATCCTCTGACTCTGAAAATAGCATGCATGCATCTGGAGCTCATATGCAGCAGAGGGTGCAGAAGGGAAGCTCCCCTGTCTTTTTTAGACGTCAGGAGAAACTCAGGAGGTGAGTTCAAGCGGCTGAAATGTGTTTTCCTCTCCTGCCCTTGATGGGTCCTTGGTTAAAACCCTCATATTGACACATTCACTGAGAAGAGGTGGTGGTAATTCAGTTTGGTTTTATTAAACTGATATTAAGAGCTGTATCTCCTCTGTCCTTTTGGAAGCCTCTTCCTGACTTGATTTCATAGGGCCAGAGATCATGGGGCCATTCTTAAGGATGTTATGAGCTGCCTAATTCACCTACTGAAGAGCTAGAAACAACTAGTGTATGAAAGAAGGTAGTAATTGTCTCTTTTACAGCTGGCCCCTTTCAGTCCTGTTACACATTCCTACACACAAGGGTAGCAAAGGTAAATTGTGATGTGGTTTGCAAAACCTCGTGTGAAAGAGGGCAAATCAGTCTTCCCTGTGCACGCTTAGAAGACCTCACACGTCAGCTGAAATCCTCCCAAGAGTGTGTGTATTACCTCAACTAAGGTTTTGCTTGTTCAGCTTGAGGAAGCTGTCAGAGTATATTCAGCATGTTGAGTCCTTGTTCTTAGTTCTGCTACTGCTGCATTGCGTGGTATTTGGCCAATGATTGAACTTTTCCTTGGTGTCTACGGTGAAAATGAGAACAACAAATCCGAAATCAGAGCAAGGTTGTGAATTAATTGAATATCAATTGCTTTGAGATTGTCATATAAAAAATGTAAAACAGTGGAGCTCTTCTTTGTAAAGTGACCTAATTTAAAAGACCTGAAAGGCAAAGATAATACCAGTACCGCTCTGAGATATTTTCTGGCACTTTTCTTCACCTGACAGCATTGAAAAGGAAGCACAGATTAACCACAGTACAGTGTTGAAAATGCATAAATAATTGTTTCCTAGTGCTCTCAGTTTTTCCACTGCCCTTGCTGTTAGATGGCCCCTGGTGTTGGGAGCAAGGGAGAGGGGAGTATCTGGCACCCAGATTTTTGGGCCTGCATGCAGGGCAGCAGTGACAGCTGCTGGAGATGTCACGGTGGCCGCCACAAGCTGCCAGCCCAAGCTGCTCGCTGCCCCACGCAGCTCTGGGGCTGCACAGCTCGTCTGTGCTGCCACTGCCTGTGAAACACAGCTCTGTATGGCCTGACAGAGGTCCCAACCCCAGCTACAGCAGCAGTACACTGTGGTCATGAACAACTTGTAAATCACAAAATTTCACTTTTGTAGGCCTGAATTAGAAAAAAATAATGAAGGAGTTGCACATCTGCAGCACTTAAAATCACCAGGAGTTCCTGTCACACGTGGAAAGCAGCTCTGCTATTCCCCAGTAGTATAACTTCCCGTGCAGTACCCTGGTTTCTGCAGAAAGAGCCATCTGAAATTTGAACCCATCAAGAACTAGTAGTAGTAGTAGTAAAAGAAGTACTCTGTAGTAGTAAAGGAAGAAAAAAAAAAGACCCCGGATCCACTGTAGTAGCACAAAAAGATGTCAAGCTATAAGAATGATAGATTCACTTTGCAGATGGGAAACATTGCAAATATCTTTACTTGAGACTTTGTTTTCAAAAAATCACCAAATGCCTAGTGAGAACAGCCTGGCTCTCAAAGGTGTGTCATTTCCCATGTGCCTTTTTTCACAGTAAGCAATACTGGAAGGGGCTAATGACCCATGCTTGGGAAAACTTGACAGTGGAGCAAGCTTGATAAAACCTAAATCCAGCTCCTTCATTCCTCACCATCTGTATCCTCCTCTCTTTCCTAGGTTTCTCCTGTCTCTTGTCTCTTCTCAGCTGTCTTTTCTGTCCCTGCTGCCAGTGCCAGGACCAGCCCACAGTGCAGCAGGAGCTGTGCCTGAGTGTGGCTGCAGCCTGCACGTTTTCTGTGTTACTGGAAGACAATAACAGAAAATGTGACTGGTAACTTCAGCTGAGCGACTTCTATGGTTCACTGCAGGCTGGAATAATGATGGAAACATTTTTAAGGGGCTGCTTTGTACTCTCCAGGAATTCCTGGTGGGGACTCCAGTGAGAAGAGCAGACCCTGCTCCATCTCATCTCTGAGGCCTCACAACAGACTCAGGCTCTGGCTGTCCCCTGCCCACCCTTTTGGTAAAGCAGGAGTTGACATGCACAATGCCAGTACTCTTTGCCAGCTTTTAACAAATGATCTCTCATATGCCTTTGGGCTGTCACAAACCCTCTGCAATAGAGGGGGTTCTATTTGTAGAAATATGTGGGAGAAGAAGGCAGTGCTGCTTTTCCAACAAATGCATGTTAAATGCTCCTGGAAATGTCTATACTTCCACTCATTCATTATTTGAGAGCAGATAAATGTGGCACAGTGTTTTGGGGAAGGGAGATGGAACATCGTGCTTAAGTGCACATGTTTTTTAAATTCCTGTGCAGAAACTCAGTGCAGCTTGTATCTCTTAAAAAACTGACATGTTTGTGTCACCCTAAGGGTGAGTCTTCCAACAGGAACAAGATAGCAGTATGCTGGAAGCGTTAGAACTGATCACCTCCAGTGTCCCTTATAGCTTGTAATGTAGGAGTTCTCTGTGTGAGCACATGCTGGAGTCATTCCCCATCCAACAAAGAGATATTAAAACGCCAAACCCAGAAGTTCACTATTAGTTGTAAGTCTTTTGTACTAAGCATTTGCTTCCCCCCTTTTTTTCTGCTGCATGACATGTGTGATGTCCCCCAGTTGTGGTACTACTTCACCTGGAGACCCTGTCTTGGGGATTTTTGCATTCATGCTTCTCTGTAGACTCTTCTCCTTTCACTTGGTGGGACAGAAGGAGAAGAAAACTTTTCATCACAGGGTGCATCAGAGGTCCAGGTTCTCCTGATCTGCCCCTCCATGAAAATGGCTGTGATGGCTTACTTTCCATCACCTGGCTCAAGCCCCACCAAATACCTATGGGGCAGGTGGGGGAGAGGGGGCATTCTGTGTCTTTGCTCAGCTGTGCTTCCCCAGGTTTACCCAAGCAGGGAAGGCAGCCAGTCAAAACTGTCAACCTGAACTGGAAATAGCAAGGATGGGCAAAGTTGGCAGGAGATTTAATGCCAACATTTGAAGTGTAATAATTTAGTGGAGTTGCTAGCAGCCCCAACAGAAATCAGGCCCCAATTACCTGCAGTATTGTGTGAGCATATGTATTGTGTACGTGTGTATATATATCCACCAACGTAATGAGACTCTGCTTGTCCTCGAGAGTCAGCTATGTACATAGACAAAGGTAGAACAAAGGAAATAATATTTCCTATCTTCCAGATGGGGCATTGAATTTTGTGTGGTTATTGTGATTGTGTAAATGAGGTAATTGCACACATGTGGTCTGCTGTAGGATTGCTGAATGCACTTTTTGTGGTCAATATTTTCAGGGACTTAAAATTGAAAGCATGAAAATACATAGCTGTTAAAATAAATAATCTCTATTTTAAAAATGACATTAAGAAGATAAGTAGTACACAATTTACTGAGGGGGAGTAAGGGAGGGGAATAGAACGTCACTGACGGCTTCCTGGCAAAACAATTTAAGACACTAGAATACAAGCAGCAAGCTGACACACAGATAAACATTTTAAGGGCACTGGTGTAATAAAGAATTTGGGTGGAGCTGCCTGCTTCCAACTGCTTGAACAAAGAAACTAACAAAAGAAATATTAATTTTAATAGTAAGCTAAACAGAAAGTTAACAAAACATCAGGCTTAGCATCTTAAAACGAGACTAAGCATGATGTTGCAGAAGTGCTTGCCAACTAACTAGGGTTGGATGCTGAGGAGCAGTATTCTCTACTAGAGATCACAGATGCCTACATGTTTTCTTTCAGTCCTGTGTAAGGTGTACATGCTGAGGATATAAGTAAACAAGTACATCAGCTTTATAATTCTGAATTTTGAATAGTAAGTATGTTTCAGTTAGGAGCTGTGGCAATTAGGGAAAATGATTATTTGAGCTAGTAAGCTCAAGTAATCTTGAACTACTATGCTACATATATGCACTAGGGGTGTCACCCTCAGAAGTCTACACAGGAGCATCTCAGGCATTTCCACTGATTCTTTCCCACTTGTGTATGTTAGAAAGACTGGACCAGTGACTGATAGGTCATTGTCAGCTCTCCATTTTTGCCAGGGCAATAACCCAAAAGGTCATCAGCAAAAAAATCCAAACTAGAGCCAGGCAATGAGGGGGTCACCAAGCATTCAAGGATTTTATAGTCAAAACTACCACATGTGTGAGTACAAGGTGTGGTGTTGCAATACTGTGAGGCTGTTTCTTAATGCACTTACTGAAATTAGTAAGGACCACCACTGTCTATTTAAAATCTCTGTGTCATAGACTCTCTACTTCAGTGTCATCAAGGTGTCAGCCAAAAATTCTGAAGTGGCAGTAAGATTTGCTATGGAAGAATCTAAAATATGTACAGCTTTTGGCCCCCTTTCGGGAAAGGGCTGACTATGGAGTACAGTACATGTTGGCCTTTTTTTATTTTTAATGACTCATATTTTGGACTTTATTCCTGTTTGTCTTTCAATGCCAAACAGAAATTAACATTTAGGTCAAACTGCTGTTGTGGTAGTAATAGAAGCAGACATCAGTTTTGTTGATGGATTTCAAAGCTATGCATTTTGCAGAGTGAAGTTTCCTCTCTAGGCTACTTCTGACATTTAGCTGTGATGGTGTTAATACCAGCTTCTAGCTTCTCTGCCATATTACTTGCACACGCTCAGCTAGGGAATATAGCTGGGAAATTACCTTTCAGCTATAGCTTTTTTGTTCCATGTAGACTCTGAGTACAGCATCTTCTGCTCCTAGATCCAGCTTTTGGACCATGTCATGCTGCTGCTTCATGGTCCTGGCTCTTCCCTTTTCAGCTCTTCCTATCCACTGGTGTGATCCTGCCTCTTGGCCTGTCTGTGGCTGCTGCCAGCTTTGCTATGTTCTGCTTCTCTTAGAAGGCTGTTTTCTAACTCTGGCTCTTGCTTAATTTTTCCTGATGAGTGACAGCTTTGGAGAGAGCCTCAGCTCATACCCAGAGGTTTTCAGCCTGTGTTCTGGTCCATGCCTCAACTCAGATGCTGGTGTGTCTCTGCAGTGAGGTTTGCTGCCCTGCTGCCCTGGAAGCAGTGCCTCGGGCATGCATGGAAATGGGAAACCTGCTAGCTTAGGTGCCAGAAGGCTGGCACCAGCAAATGTGGTTGCTGCAAGCCTCTTATCCCTTTCCATCAGGTAACAGAGTGAATTGAAGTATCTCTGCAGTACAAAGTTGACACAATTTAAGAACCACCATGACCCATTAGATGGTCCTGAGCATGGGAATTGTTAGATAAAATTAAAGAGTGGTGGGGCTGGTTTGGCTGCCTGCTGGTGTAACGTGTGTGCAAGACTTCACTGAATTTCCTCTAGTTCTCGTCATCTGAGTATTGGCTCTCTATCTTCAGCTCTGAGCATTGAGATTTCTGAGGATGGATCTTTAAACCTGTTTATGCACAGATGCTCAGACCCTGAGCTACAGCCAAAGATATGGGCTGAGAGAGAAAGTACAAAAAAATGGATTTAAGGTACCTTTGAATTTCTTCATTATCTGTATTACTTTGCTTACTCTGATTAAATAATACTTTAACTTGCAGAATAGCCAAACGTGAGCTGGTTAGCAGTACCAGGGTCTCTACTACCAGCTAATGTCCAGAAGGCTGAATTTACCTCTTAAGGCTACTATTTTCTTCCTTTTCATCCTCAGATTTTTCTGCAGGTAAGAGGAACCCTAAAATTACTTGATTTTTGTTCACTTTCTGAGAGGGCTTTGCGAATAGGAACAGCATGACTGAGCACAGCCTGATAATTAGGTCTGGTTTCACTTACATAGATAAAAAGATGGTTTCTGTGAAATTTCCCAATCTCTTTCAAACTGATCCTCTTTTACAGTACATGTATGATATAAAATCCACCACTGCATTAATTTTCTCTTCCTGGTTTTGTCTCTTGTTTTTGTGTTTGGTTTTGTTCACTGGGGTTTTCTTTCCTGGTCAATTGCTTCACCCAAACTTTGCATGCAAAACAGTTGATGCCACCCTGAAACTCTCGCAACAGAAGGATGTTCTTACCACTTACTGCTTTGAGTTGATAGTCATGCTCTGAATTAACAGAAGTTAGTTGCAGCACCCACGTTTAATCATAACTGTGCATATGGTTTAGCTCTCACAGATAACAGGGATGAGTATTTAGTAGCTAGAAAGAGGTATTTTACTAAGACTTTGAAGCAGGCCATTCAACCCAGAGCTAATGGCCTTTCAATAATAAAGATTTATTTTATTTTACTGTCTTGTAGCTACAGTGTTACGGTATCCAGACTTAGGATTATTCCTTCATCCTTCCTGCAAGTGGCTGCAAAGGGCATGAAGGGAGTGGAGAAGACAGAGCTGGTCAGAAACTAATTCTGTCCCCTCCCCATGTAGGCCTTAATGGTAATGAAGGACCTTGGCAGAGAGGAGAGCAAATGAACATCCTGTATGTGCGGATGACATCCCTGCTCACAGCCTAAGTTAACTATCAGAGATATCTAGGCTCCAAAACAAATATTTCCGGCACATGGGGATGGGCTCACCTTACTGCTGTGATCACAGCACAGCAGAAACAAGGTGCAAACTTCTCAGCATCACCAGAGCAGCCTGGTGGCTGTGTCCTGGGAAAAGCAATCATACACTGCTCGGTGTCCCAGAGAGAGGGTAAAGCCTCCAGAGCAACAATGGCCTGAACCTAGTGCTAAGCCCTGTTTAGTACTGCACCACAGCTCAGCCCTTTCCATCACTCACAGCTCTGAGCAGCCATCTGTCTGTTGCTGCAGCCATTGGGTTTGCTAAGTCAGTGAGGACTTCTCCCCATAAATTCCCACTTTGCTTCTGGCATGACCTGGACTGTTTTCTCTCCCCTGCCTTGCAGAACCATCCCACCTCTCCCAGTCATGTTTCCTTTACTCTTCCTACAATGTTTTCAGAAATGTATTTGAGCTATCCAATTACCTCACCCCTTGGTGAGGGAAGCTGGAGTACAGAGGTCAATAGACTGGGATCTCTTTCTGCCCAAACTGGTTTACCTGGATGCTGGGTCCCGACCAGTCTTCCTGTGGGGTGGGAAAGGGGCAAGGCAAGAAGGAAAAGTAGGAGAAATCGGAGCAGGAGGGCTTGTTCTGAAAGAATTAGGGGAAGATTGCTCCAGGCAAGGAGTCTACGTATCTGTCCCTGGGAGCTGGGGTGATGCACAGCTGATGGACAGCCATCCCTTTCTCTGCTGTGTGCTCCCCGTTCCCAGGACAGTTTTAGGGCACTGGGCATCCAATGAAGACGAAGAGGTGGATTAGGGGAAAGAGAGAGCAAGGAGCCAGAGGAA
This sequence comes from Leptocoma aspasia, assembly GCA_013399835.1. NCBI lineage: Eukaryota > Metazoa > Chordata > Aves > Passeriformes > Nectariniidae > Leptocoma > Leptocoma aspasia. The sequence continues at coordinate 75,068 of VXAX01003788.1, forward strand.
GACTGGCAGCACCTAATGAGTGTGTAGCATGAGATAGCAGTCAGCACTCCTTCTTCCATGGGGAACAGCCCTCTATAAAAAGTTCTGGTCTTCCACTGCTATGCTCATTGGCCAGAGAAGATCCTTGGCTGGAAGAGACCCATAAGAACCATTGAGTGCACCTGTTACCTGTGTTTTCCACAGGAAGGCTTTCCAGACTGGCTATCAAGAAGGCTCTTTCCCTCAGACCTTGGTCTTTGAAGGAGCTCTCCCTGCAAAGCCAAGGCTCAGCCTGACCCCCACCAGTGGTTTTTTCAGAAGCCATATTTATGACAATGTATACATTAGATACAGATTGCTTAATTTGCATAGGTGCCAGACACAGAGATGAACAAAATTTGGCAGGTAAGCCCAGACACAAAGGGTATGAGTGTTGCAAGAGGGAGGAGACAAGGGCCCTTGTTTGTGTTCCTGTGAGGATTGCTGCTGGCAGGGCAAAATGGATTTAACTGGAACTCAAAAGGTTTCAGATCAAAGCTGTGAAAGGGCTTTAAAACACATTCTGCTCTCCTCCTGCACTGCACCGGCACTCTCTTATTCTTTGCTTAAAGCAAAAACTTTGACTGTGGTCAAATTATTATGCATGTGAAGAAGTTGCCACACGAGACAGCTGCAGCAGGTTTTGGCAAATCAGCTAAGTGTGAGACATTCTGGTAGAACCTTGTCAGATGGTTACACCTTGTCTGCCTCCCATCTCCCCCACCTCACTGCTGGGGTCCTTGCACTAGCAGTGGCCAAAGCAGGGGCTTGTTGCCTCAGCCCACACAGTCTACCAGGCAGACCCCACAGAGAAATTGCCCTTACCAGCATCTGCTCTTGCTTCCCCTGCTGCTGGGACAGACGGCACTGGGAGAGGGCACAGCAGCCATGGGGGAGGTAAAGCCTTACAGATTGCTGCTGTTCAGTTCTGCAGAGCCCATCTGTCAGGGCCTTTAAAATGCATTCAGTCCCAAGATGGAGGTTTCCAGTACAAATCAAACAGCTTTAGTTTGATGCTACTTAGAATCTGCTCATAATGAACCAAAACTTGGATAGGCACCTCTGCCAAATTTAGCCAAGCAGTTCAGTGCATTAGCATAAGCAGCTTGCTACTCTTCCCTGCAGAGTGGAACAAGATGTGTAACACACCTCATCCCTTCCTGTTCACAGCCCAGGGTTTTGTCTTAAGCCAATAATAATGGTGGGTTTGTGCAAAAACACCAAGTAAATGAGAATATACCTCACAAACGCCCGAATCCTGCTCTGCTACCTGGCAAAAGAGATTAATGTGACTATGGTACCTCAAAAAGGGGAGATATGTTAGATTATGCATAGATATGTTAGAAAGATGGATTAGCAGAAATTTGCTAAAAAGCTAATTGAAATTTTGCCTGTTGGCAAAAGGCCGACTATGAGTAATTATAGTGAAGGCACCTGTTGACAATTTGAGGTTACTTGAACCCATTTTTGATTTCATCACTTGTCTTTGGTAAGCAGAAGGCACATCATCGGAAATTCTGTTATCTGAGGATGACAGCAGATTGGGGATGTGGTTATCTGCCTTCACTTACTCCACTCTGAACACTCCTCTCAGAGGCTGAGTGGGATGGCCAGAAAATAGGGAGGATGTGGTTTCTGAATTCTGAATCATGACAGTTTTCCCCCAATACTCTTAACTGTAGTAATTAAAAAATTCCAGCCTGGTAATTAGACTGTAGTTGGTCTCAGGCTCTATGGGCCTTGACACTAGCTTCTTAAATTTCAGGACTAACCAGACTCATCAAATTAAATTTTTAAATTAAAAGTTCTCCTATACTGATACTCAATTGAAGGCCAAGCTGAGCAACAGCATTTTAGAAGTCGTTCTGTCACTTCCACTTCTGTTTGCCTTTCTTCCCAAGGAACTCTTAAATTCCACACTAATTCTTTTTGTAAAACCTTGTAGTAGAGTCAGATTCAGGCTGCACACTCAAAACAGATAATATGAGTGAAAATATTCTGCCAATTTGATCTTTGCTATTTCAACCTGTGTTTGAATAGATGACCTTCAGAGATCCCTTCCAGCTCTATTTGTTCCACTCTTCATAATACCTGTGGGAACATGATGACTGAAAAGAGGTGGATGCCTCTTGCTTGCAAAGATTTATTTCTAACTGCTAAACCAGTTAATTACCTGTGTAGTAAAAAAAAAAAAAAAATCAACCAAACCCAACTAACCAATGAAAAAACAACCCCAAAAAACTTTGTGAGGCCTCCAGAACCTTAAATATGTACCTCAGAATAGCTGACCTCTCTTTCTCTATTTTAGACAGTAAAGATGTGATTAATATTTCTTCTCAGATCAGGCTAGAGCACTTGGAAGGGAAATCTGGTACTTCTGTCAGTTTTTACCTGAGTCCTTCCTGGCTAGGGAGTTCAGCTGGTACTTGGGTCACTTCTCTTCTGCATCGGAGTAACAGCAAGTGAACAAAGCCTCAAGTGATTAGCAGTGGTTCCTGCAGGATCCCAGGAGAGGGCTTTTAGAGATCTCTCAGCAGACATCAGTTCTGCCTTGTGACAGGATTATCTTGGTCCCTGATCAGCACAAAACAGGGATGCAGTGCATCCCACAGATATTCCCCATGAGAACTTGTACTTGCAGCAAAACTGAAGTTTTGCTGTGCTAAGCACCAACTCCAGGAGTATGTACATGATTAGATATTGGTGTAGTACCTGACCCTCTATGTAGTTTACCACACAACTCAAATTCATTCATACATTCAAGCTTCACTTGATTTAATGATCACCTCTTCTAGTCTTTTCTCAAGTTAGCTGACACATATAAACCTGTTACTACTGTGATACTAACCTTTTTCCTGGCTACTGTTCAGTTTGTCTCTGAAATTCATCTTCAGGCTTTGGACCACTCTTACCCTGGAAGCTGAGCAATACTAAAATGCAGAAATCTGACCATCACAGTACATCATAAACTGCCTCTACCTCATGGAAAAATATCACAGATGCCTTACTCAGAAATGCGTTGGTTTAGGTGTATGTCATTCTATTTTCTTTCCTTAATACGTTTCTGTGAAAACAGGGTCATGGTTTAGAATTTAATCTTCTCTGTATTCCTGACTTCAGTCATAACCTCTGTCCATGTCAATATTAGCTGGAACATCATCTTTACAGCATACACCAGGTTTGAAAGAGATCTTTTCATCTTGGTTTTTTTTTTCCTGTAAAGATCTGAAACCTAAGCAGAAAAATAATCAAAGTTTTCTCATCCTTTTAAATTATTCTTAGTGTGAATTGATTTTGTGGTATTGATTCTAGGAATACTGTCTGTAAGCAGTTATATTTTGTGCAATATGTTAAATAGTAAAAACAATTGAGTGTATGCATTTATAAAAGTAGATAATTCTTTTATACATATAACACATGCCCCTACGTACACAGACATAATCATAGAAATTCAGTCAATCAATGTAGCTGCTGGTTACATTAGTGCATTTATTTTTCTATTCTGTGTTCTCACTAGAAAAGATGATAGTGACCTTGCAGTTGTCTTTTTGAGTGTAGAACAGCATGTACATTTGAAACTTATTGGGAAAAAACACCCCATGAATTTCCACGCATAGCTGAAAAGCTATGTAAGAAAATTGGTGAAAGATGCATTGCAGCAAGACACAGAATAAACCAGGCAGCACTTTATATGTAAAGTTACATATTCACAACAGGAAGGTGGATTTAAATTCAATGTCAGAATGCCAACACCTGCCCCTAGCTGAAACGATGCCTTATTTTGGTTTTAAGGTGGTTGCATTTAAGCTATTAAAAAAAGAATCCCAAAATAAGCAAACTTTCCCTGGAAATTTGCTGCTTCTTCCTTCCTTCAAAAGGATCCAGGAAATGGTAGGCATATACATACTTCAAGTGGCAGTCCAGAGCCTGATTAATAGGCTACCTGACCTTTCCCAGGGAGACACAGCAGGGAGGGCTGGAGAGGGCCAGTGCAGGGAAGAAGGGCTGCACAGCTCCTTGGGGCTCTTCCTAGCTGGGGCAAGAGCTGCATTTATGCATAATAATTTCTGAACTGCATATTTTCCACTCTTTTATGAGTTGTCTGCTATTGCTTAAGGGTTCACCTATGTGCTGGTTTTGGGATTCATTTACCACTAGATCAGTTCAGAAAGAGGTAGTTATATGGGTATAAGCTATAGTGCTAAAAGCACTGTTAGCCTGGTATAACTGTGTTCACCCTAGCAGGGCAGGAAGTCACTTTATCTATATTCTTAAGTTAAAACATTGCAAAAAATTAAATCATTCCTGAAAGCAAAGAGATCAGATGAACAAGCTATATTGCAAAAGCTGATTGGAATACTTTAGTGCTTATAGTGCTAATGTTGGTGCTTTAGAATAATCTGCATTGTAACTTAAAAATAAATTCATAAATCCTTCAATTTATTTTAATTGTGATTATTTTGTCTTCAGCTCCCTGGTCAATGTGTGGCTGCTTAACAATAATTAAACTGCACCTTATGAAATGCATTCATCCAAGATGGTTTCTTAGAAATCTCAGCTTGCCATGAATTGCCTTAGTCCACTTGGTATTGCAGGTTGGGACTCATCTGCCTCACCATGGTAAGGAGAATAATTTAAGTAATTTTACTTGAGGTCTTGGTTAGTATTTTTTACCACCATGAAATGATCTAAGAATTAAAGGATAACAGGAAACTCCCTCAAATCACATTTTCGAAAGCATTTTCCAAAAGTGACTATGTTAGTAGACTTTATTGTCACCAGAAAGCCTCTGGTAATCTTGCACAGCATCTGCAAGGAATAATCTTCCCCTCCCCCATCCTTATTTGTTGCCAGAAACAGCTTATAAATGCTCAGTTGAAGACGGTGCCAAATTTTGCTTTTAGGCACACTTGTAAGTAGAAAATATTTCCACTGATTTTGGTGGAATTATTCCAGATTTATGCAGATGCAAGTGAAAGCCAAATTTTGCCTGGGTTTTCCGTCATAGGTGCCACTTTGTGCCCTGATCAGCTCCAGAACTGCTGCCTCTGGTGTCAGTGGAACGCAAGTGCTTCAGCTGAGTCTGCCCATAATTTGACAAATTATTATAAACAGATTTGAACAAATATTTCTTTACAAAACAAACTGGTCAGCAGGCTCCAGGCTTTATTCTCCTGATGCATTTTACAGGAAATAATATCAAGTTAGCTATTATGAAACTACCCCCTCCTCACACACACATAATTGCTTCCAGCTTGCTGATTATTACCCTTTCCTTAACTGATAGAGTGAGAAGAGAAATAAAAATATCTCCATACAGTAGGCCAAATCCTCATCTGGTATAAATCGACATAGCTCCATCAAAGTCAATAAAACCATCTTGATTTACACCAGTCAAAGAGCTGATGCACTATAATTTTTTTACTTGCTTTTAAAAATAAAACCTTATGTGATTGTGTAACCAACATTGCAACAGAAACCAGCATTTTCTTTTGTGAAGTTAAATGTGCCCTCCCTTTGACTTTCAAACATTTTCACTTAGATAGTCCTTCTATAGCTTTTTTTCCCTTTGCCTTCTGGCAGAATGCTCCTACCACCCTTGTGTCGTGAGTGAAGTGAGGTACAAACTGGACTGAAAGATAATCACACACAAAATAATAATTTCATGGAGTGATGAGGACAAAGAATGAAATGTTACCACTACTCTTTCACTCAAAAGAGGAAAGAGGGCTAAGCAAAGCGCATGATAAAAAAAATTATTTCTGACGTTCTCTCTGATCACCATTCTCTAATTAACAAACATATATTAACAGCGCCAAGAAATTAGTAATTCTTACTCAGGAATGACAGTACTGTAAACTACTATTACAGATTAAGTTTCTTAAATAATCTTTAAAATAATACAATGAGACTTATTACAAGGTTTTCTGAAGCTGGTAGAAACTATGTGCTCTCTCTGGACAAACATAAAGTCTTTTTTCGGTGTTCTCTAGGGGCTGTGAAACACATGGTGATTTTTCTGGAAATACTCTTTGTCTCTTGTACTTCTCAAAAGCACAGTGAGCTGTTCACAGCAAATCTTTTACATCCATTTCAGGGAGTTTTAAGCATTTCGTGCAGTATATTATCAAATAAAGGTCTGGTCTTTCCCGAAACCTTCATTTTTTTGGCTGGTTGTTTTGATTGATGTGTATATTCAGAAATTCATGATAATTTCAATAGCATCTTGAAAAATTGGAATGATTTCATTGTTAATGCTGACATAGTTTTGTACTGGTTCAGCGAAGACTTTTAAGAAAATGTACATTTATTAATTCTTGGTATTTGGCATGCTAACAGCATACTGGTAGTTTTATTAAAGTTAATGGTGATATTTCCAGGATTGCAGCCTTTAATTTCCAATAGCTTTTTTAAATACTGTAAAAAGTTAAAGTGTAGTAAAAAAATGCATTAGCATGAATTTCCAAATGTTTTCATTCAAAATGCAGTCAAGATTAAGCTTGCTTTTAAATACATATTCCATTGCTTTGAATAACATTTTGAAAATCATTCTATGATGTCTGGAATTCAGTTGCAAAGACTGAATTGGAATTCACCACACATTCTAGTCTCTGTTTTAATACATGTTTTTTGATTCACAGACCAGTCTGAAACACATTCAGAATTGACTGGAAACGTTTTTATAGTAAGATTTGAAAATTTGTGTATTATATTTGGTGGATATCACTACACTACTTATTTTGATTTTGAAAAGATTGCTTATCTCCATTACACTGTGAGCCTTTTAGCTTTAGGATTCTGCTTTCTCTGAAACCATCACTTTAGATTGCAGACTTTATTTTGTGATGAGGCTTTTCCACCTGGTCAAATGAATGAATGACTGAGATGCTGATGCAGAAAAATTAAATTCAGGTCCTTTATTACCCCTCTGTAAAATATGACTTGAAAACATGATTCCTGTAGAAGACAGTAGTTTCCCAAGTGCCTTATGAGCAAGTATTTATAGGCAAGTGCTCTCCAGATCTGTGCAGAGGAAATTAAAAGAAAACAGAAATGGACAAACACTTTGCATTCAGTTGGCATTGAAAGAGTGTCCCTGTGTGTAAAGAAAGGTGGTGGTAGATCTTGCCAGACAATTCTGTCACATGTAGGGTAGGCCAGCCTTGCATAACATGGGAAAGGAGCATCAAAGCCTGTTGGAGACAAACAAAAGTTGTTCAAAAAGTCAGGTCCTGTCCTCCCTGGTATTGATGCAGACAAACAAGTTGCTACAAAATGAAGAAAATTAATCCAAAAGATTTTACTTAGCTAGAAAGTGCAGTTCTTCACAGGGCCACAGTTCAGGCTTGCAGACTGAGGACATTCCTGGGGCTGCGGGAGGTTGGCTTTCAAGCTGCCAGTTCAATCACCCAGAGCAGCCAAGAGGCTGCTCTCTACAAAGCTGGTCCATTTCCTACACAACAATGGGGCAACAGTCTCATGCCAACATGGACACTTGCAAGGCTTGAGTTTTTCCTAGAAAAGTCACAATTGTTCTTTGAGGAAGCTGAGTCAGCTGATATTGAGGTGGATGATCTGGATGCTCTATGCACAGGCCATTTGCCAGCAGGTTGGAGACCAGGGACCTGGTGGGTGTGCTGCCCCATTTTGGGGAGACTGGCTTCAGCTCTGATTGCTGAAAATTTGTCAAAGCAGGGTGCTTCCAGTGACATGCTTCGAGCTCAGAACTTGTTTCAGCAGAAAATGCAAATGTAACCAGTTCCAACTCAAGGTTCTTTCCTCTAAGCATAAATCACATATGAAATAAGTGTAGAGGATTTAGGTAACAGACTGCTTTTATTTTATACAAGACGGTAAAACTTTTATTTTATTCCAAAGTGTAGCAACAAGGATTGAAAAAGAACACAGCACTGTCTTGCCTTAAGCATGCTGAAGCTTTGTGGCATCTTTAGACTGGATTCTTGGCTTTGGAGACTAGAGAAACCAGAAAGTGTACTGGAAGTGAAGTCAAAACAGCTTGTTACCCAACTTGCTTTTTCCACAAAGTATTGAAATATTAAGAACTCAGGCAAATAGCGCTTGGATTCAACTCTGTTTGTTTGTGTTGAGCTCCATTTGTTTGTCTGAAGCCAAACTGGGTGAATAATTTTGCATTCTTTATCTTAGCAGTGAATTGTGTGGTTCTGAAATTTGAGTAAGATAAGATCACAAACAAGTAAAAGCATGTGTAGGCTGAAAAATCAATATGTTTCAAAGTAACAGTTGAGAAACAAATTATTCCTGTACTAATAGGCTGAAAACTAGGTTTAGAGATTCTGCTAGGGCTGATAGTATTGCTAACAGTAAAGCAGTATTAAAAGAAATTTGAGTTGCCTCCATAGTTACATGTTAATCCTGCCATCACCTAGAAATAAGGTGGCCAGAAGACTGAAAATGGTAACTGTAACATTAAGGGTTTTTTGAGCTTCTCAATTTTTACATAATAATTAAATCTTGACAACTGTAGTTCTTTTTAACTACTCATCCTGAGGTCTGCTCTTTCCATTTATCTTGAAATTTTCTAATATTTTACTTCAATTATTCAGAATAGCGACTCTCTTGCTAAGATGTTCCTATTTTTCGGTTCAGGACTCAAGGTCATTGTCTCCAAAGAGTGGCAGAATTCCTGCTAACTTAATCACATTCAGATCTATACCATGCCTAACATCAGAAATCTATTTATAACTAGCTTATACCAACCCAAGTCTGTTCTCTGAGTGATGATACATCTTAAAAATAGTTTCCTGTAAATGAAATCTACATTTCTGTACTTAATTGTTACTGTCTAGGAGTCACTCTTTTGGTAACCTTTACACTTTGCTGAAACAAAACACTCATTGCCCTTGAGAAACACCTGAATAAGCCATACCTAATATAGGATTCAAGAATAATCAAAGGCAGTAAGTGAAAACTATAGGCCTGCAGCAATATAAAGGTTCCCTTTGCCACCAGAATCTGCCTTTTCCAGCCCCTGCTTCATCTAGAGCATTTGAAATGGTGTAGAATTCAAACACCTGGCTGCTCAAAAATAGAACCTCCAGTTTCTGTGTCTGGTACATAATTCACTAGGACAGAGCTAAACATCACCTGTTTATATTTCTATCTATATGCTGCAGTCTCCTGAGTGCTGACTTTGTCTACAAGCAAGCCATACATGTACTGCAAACATCCGTGTATTTATAACACAGAATTCCCCAAATTCTCATCACCTCAGCAGATGACTGACTTTTAAAAAAAGCTACGCATGCAATAGCAGTCTCATCCTCTTTGAAGGTATTTGTTTGGTCAACAGCATTTTTTAGAGAAAAGCTGTGTTGACAGGAAAAAGGGCAGGTTGTTGAGTTATGAGGCTGTGGAATGATTGCGGTAGGGAGGACTCAGCAGCAACAAGTAGAACTGTAAACTAAGATGGGTGTCAGTTCAGTGCTTTGATGAAGCCAGACTGACTCAAGTGGCATGTTGAGGCACACCACACAGTCTTATCTGCTCAGTTCTACATAAATGTACTAAAATTAAAAAAAAACAAACAAAAAAAAACCACCAAAAAAAAACAAAGCAAGGGAAAAAACCACTCAGAAATCAGCGGAGCTACATCTTCCCACTGTGGATCATACTAACAGTGCTTAAGATGGAGTTTGGACTAGAGACCTCAACATGTGAGAAGCTCCCAGTCCAGATTCTTTGATTTTTATGAGATGAGGGGGGAACTGCTGATTGAAGGAACTGTGTAACTTAGAAAATTAAAATCCTCACAGGTGATGTTAAATGGCTGAGGAAAGAGTAGAAATGAAAGAAGACTGACCTATTTTTTAACCTATTTAACAATGACTGTAAATAATTCTATCTACATGCCCCTGAAGTTCCAAATTTATTTTCTTGGAAGTTTTTCAACAGCTGTGAAATCACTCATTACTTGCCAATTACAGTGTACCTTTGAATAATTAATGACATTCTAGAAGAAAAGCTGGCCACTGAGCATACGTATTTGAAGGGATGATTATGACTGGATGGTGAGGAGCAGAAGTTGGAAGCAAAGGTAAGGCCGGAGACAGAAAGTGGGACTGGTGCATACAGGAACATAAATGTGTTGTGTGAAAAAAGGAAATGACAGTGGCTTCTCACACAGTATGTGTGAGGTTCCTAGCACTTCTAGTAGTGCTAGGAACCTCACACATACTGTGTGAGAAGCCACTGTCTTTTTCCAAGGGAGCGGGGCTTTCTAATCTGGAGAAGCCAGAATGACATGTCAAATCTTACCAAACTTGGCAATTTCTGTTAGAATGTGGCCTGCTCCTGTTCTAGGAAGATTTATGGTGTTGTGAATTGATCCTTTCACTTACAGGTTACTAATTTCTAACATTGTCTTTCCGGCACATAGACAACTGCTAACTCCATGACTGGGATCCTTCCAGACCAGTGACTGGAGCTTGTTTAGATTCCAGAACTGGTATCCCAGCCCTTCTGAGTTCCCAGTGGTCCTTCAAGTCCCTCTTGCTTTTCTAATCCAAGCCAGGATGCACTGGAGCCATCTCAGTGTTTGCGGGGCAGCAATCCACAGCTACATACCCTGGGGGAAGAGAATGCCCTCCTGGGGAGAGGCTGTGTAGTAGAGATGGGAGGAGGTAGCCTGCGGAAGGGACAAGGGAGTCAGTACTGGGAAGAGCAGGGCTCTTACTCTGCAGGCCTGGTGCCCAAGCCATTCAAGGGTTAGTTCTGTTGTAACAAGCCCATTATCTACCTGATGGTAACAGCATTTAGCCTGTGCCATTGATACCTGTGTTGGAGCTTTAGATGTAATCCAGTGAAATCCATCATGAAGTCCATGCAATCAAATTGATGGCTAAAAACCCCACTTAGGAGCTGTATTCAAAACAAAAACACAACATGGCATTAACAAGATCCAAATGGAATTCGTACAGTAATACAGACACGGTCTTTATTTTTTCTACGAAGTTTAATGTGGGCCTGGTTTGAAATGTACTACAATATGAATTACTTGTTATGAATAAGGAAACCACTTATGACAGAGTACCCAATGGCATCTGCCATTACAAGTGACTTAAAAGCATTCTTAAATACTATAAATATCCCAAGGAATTGTGACTTCTTTCTCCCACAAAAACTTTTTATAACATCAGAGCAAGCTAACTTTTGATGTACACTACTGCTGTACAGCTGGATATGACAGTTCAATGCCAAACTGTGTTTCTGATTGATAAGGATGCAGTTAAAGTAACATTAACACTTGATTTTTCCTCATGATCTAAGCTATTCTGGAACTATAAGTTCTAGGCAACTGTAAGAAATTCAGAGATAAAAAAACCTCAAACAAAACAAAAACCAAGCTGAAAAGGGTGACATTAACAGAAATGTTATAAATCTATTATTTTTGAAATTGGGTGGTGAAAGGCAAGGTGAAGTTCACCTTGTACAGATAACATCTATACACCACTTTCTTTGCAAAGTGTCAGGATAGGGAGTCATCTGAATCACCTGGTGCACAACATTTTCTGAGACAAGGTTCACATAAAGTGATAAGGAGATGGAGCAAATTAGAAGGTGAATGTTGAAATGATGAAAAGTGTAATTTCAAACATGTATCTGTGTTGCCTTTTAATTTTTTGGTTGTCATGTGTTCATCCCTGTCGCTACCTAACCTTCCAAAATAGGATACGGATGAAAATCTTTCTTTGACCCAGGATTTCATGCACCTGCAGGAAAAGAGGACAGGATGTGATCATTTACACCAGTGAAGCAGCTTTAAACAGGCTGAAATCAGCATCTTTCTCAGGTGTCCTTGATCTGTTCCCTTCTCGGTCAAACCCAGAAAGAGACAAGCCTGAGTCTGGAGAACATCAGCCATCATTTCATTTTGCTAAGCGAGCCATACAAGTTTATGGTGTCTCTAGATAAGGGGTTTTATGTGTTACCTACTACACTTTAAATTACTATAATCCTATCCCTGCAGTGTTCAGGCTGCTTACTGTACTGGCAACCAAACAGGTTTAGTTCGAGGGTGTGAAGTCCTCTTTTTCTCATCACCTATCTCTTAGATGCACATTGAGCGTTCCTCCCACTAAACATCTGATTGTCATAAAAGGAAAAGTAACATTTTCTTCCTGGCATAAGAAGTTCTTATTGGAAAGCTTGAATTAATATGTCTATCAGGAGGATAATAGGGCAGTATGAACTCTATCCCTTCATTTCAAATTTTTTTAAATAAACAGACGGTAAGAAATTTCTTCTTCTCAAACCCTGTGCTTGGTCCTCAGGTCCATTCAGTGCCCCAAAGGACTCTTTCTCTCTTTTCTTTCTCCTTCCTTCTCACACAGTGTAATACCCAGTCAGCCCCAGGATTTGTTGCTAGTTATAAAAGGGCAAAGGTTTTGCATCGCTCTAGGCAACAAGAACACAAAACCAAATTTCCATCCCCTTGCTCTAGGCAATTGCTAGACAGAGGGTTGGAGTTTTTGTTCTGTTTTGTTTTGGGGCTGGTGGGTTTTTTTGCTCCTAGAGGCAGTGTCTTTGCTCTTAATTCATTCACATCAACCTGGGAAAATCACATGTACTGCCTGGACTACTTCGTGCTCAGGCCTTCAGCAATGGTTCAACCCCTTGCTCTGGAGAGCTGCTGCCTCCATCTTTCCAGAGTAACCACTGTACAAAGACACACAGCTCAGAGCAGACTCCAGTCAGCCTGAAAGAAGAGACAGTAGGGCAGCCAGATGTATAAATCAAGTAGATTACTGTGAACAGATTAAAACTTTTTGATATTGATTATTAACAATTCAACATTGTAAAATGTTGACTCCTTTTTATTACTCCACAAATTGTCATTACTTCCTTATCAGACAGAAGCTTGAGAGCATGTTTGCATAAAACAAGCAACAGGAATTCTAAAATGATACCTTGGATGATTCACTAAAGACCAAGGGAAAGCAAACATGCCCAAACCCTATCAGCTGACATTAAATAGTTTCTCAGTAGTTATTCTATCCTATCTCCAAGTAGGAAGAATTAAAAAAAAAAAAAAAAAGGAACAAAAATGGAGGATAGGAGGAGAAAGATGTGACAACATTTTGTTTCATTATCTTGGAGTTTGTTTTGTTGTTTAAAGAATTAATCAGTTGTTCCTAGCCCAGGGGGAGCATTCTGGAGGCAGAGATGCACTGCAGAACAGGTCCATGCTTCCCATGCGTTTTGTTTCTATGTTCTGGGAGTCAGAGTTCAGAAGTAGGGAAGTGTACACTGTCTCAGCAGGCCTATGCCTGGCAGAGCTGTTTCTGGAGAAGTGAAAATACTTATGGCTGGGGCAGTTAAGCTGGCTCTAGACCTGTTTTGAACTATTGGAGTAGTGCCAAGGACCTGGCCCAACTGATAGATTTTGTTTTCAAGTTGCATAAGCACAAACCTGCAAGACTAGATTATTTTTTTTGTACGGTGGTGAAGTTCAGATAGGATTATTTAAATAGCAACTACAATGGAACCCATATAAGCACCTTTTATTTTACCTTAATCACCTTCCTGGATGCTGCATCCTTCCTTGTTGGCCTTTGGGTTCTGATCTTACAGCTGCTCCAATGTTTTGACATACTGAGCACCACTGAATCTTTAAAGATTCTGCCCATATTCTTTCAGAAAAATTGCAGATCTTACTCATCCATATTATTTTTATTAGGAAAAAATAATCAGGTTTCATAATGAACACAAGGGTAATTTTAGTATGATTGAACTTAGGTGGGTTCATATAACATTCCATCCTTCTGAATACGTTTTCATCTTACTGTGGACTCTTCATTCAATTTATTTAGAAGTTCAAACACACTAACAAGCTTTTTCCCTCGCAGACATTTTGCAAAGGCTTTAGAACATACTCATCTAGGGGAAAATAATTATCTCTTGAAATACATAGTTATTGATTGCCAAAGGAATTAATATATTACACTTAAGTGAAAAGGAAACAGCATGTAAGTCAGCTAGGAAACAGTGTTAGTCAGCTGACAGAGATGGATTTTTATCTTTACTACTACTGCAGGAGGGAAGCATACTAGGACACATATTTCAGATACTTCAAGGCAAATCTCCCTTTAGTGGGACAAGCATATACTTACACCAGTCATCTGATACAGACTTAAGCAAAATTCCTACACAAAAAAAAATCCAGACAAAAGGAAAAACTAATCTATGCACAAAGTTTTCACTGGCTCATCTAGACCCCCTTTTTACTCCTACTTAACTAAATACCTTTAAAATTCTATGTTAATGTGATAATGTAGTGTTTACACCTTGTTTCTCAATGTGTCCACCTGACAGTTCACAGCACAGCCACTAAACTGATGCCAAAATAACTCTAGTTAAACTAGTTCATGGTCTGGTCTGCATGCAAAGCTTACAATACTTCTAAGAGTAGGATTTAGGAGTAGAGTGTGTTAAAAAAAATCAAGAAAGTTCTGTTCTGCATTCCCTAACACTGTGAAACCATAACAATTTACAGGAGCTTTTATCTTTCCCTAAATCCTTATGAACTGATAGTTTACAAAATAAAGAGAGAGAAGGGACAGACTTAATTTTAGAACAAAGGATGGTCACATGCACAAGGTCTATACACCACTGAAATATGAATCACTTGTAGATTCATTCTGGTTTAACTGAAGAAACAAAGTCCAAATTATTCCCAGGAGCATTTTGTTGTTTGACCCCCACTGGAACTGATTACATTTTATGGCTCTCAGCAGAAGGACCTCTTAATTTCCGTGAGGTTTTATATATACCGAGCACCGATGCTAGCGCTGATCCGGACATGATCCGGTTGGTGCAGGAGGAACAGCACAGCTTACAGTGCTGAACCCAGTGCTGTTTCCTACACTGTCAGCTAAAGGGGTGGCCAAACCCACAGGCTTCAAAGCTTTCAGCTGGCTTGGAGCCAAGAGACACTTCCTACCCAATTTTGGCAAAGGCCTAAAAGGTGAGGAGGGCCGTGGGCCTCCCTGGAGCAGGTGGTGACCTGCTCCATGGTGTGCTGGTGGTGCACACCTGCTGTGCAGGGGCCAGCAGCAGCCCCAGCACTGCCCAGGCTCCCGACCCGCCGTTTGGAGACATGCCAATGGGATGGGATGTGCGGAGGACGCCAAGAAGATGCACTTCCCGTGGCAGCTGCAGCGCCTGCTCAGGCAGCAGGCCTGGGCAATGGTGGCCTCCAGCCCCTGCACGCCTCTGCAAGCGTTCAGGTGAGCTGTGAGCGCTGTCCCTGCTCCCCAGCCCGCTCTGCTTAAGCTTTAACTGTCCTCTGTACCCAGAGGTGAGCGGGTGGATGCTCCACCTGTGCCGAGGCCAACCCTAATGGGCAGCTGTGAGGGTCTTCCCCCGTACGGCTGCCATGGCCCCCTACAGCCCCCATATGGATGTCACGGCCCGCTAGAGACCCCTGTCACCGAACTGCTCATGGTTTAGGCACAAAATGTGTCATTCCCAAAAGTGTTTTTCTTCCAGATCCCACTGTTAGTGCCAAAATCCATCCAAATCCCACTGAAAGGCCAGCCTGCGAAGTGGTGCCCACCAGGGTGGCAATGTCAGCCTAACAGAAACAAATTAATGGCAGTGAATAAAATTCCTCTGGCAGCGTTTCCTCATTCACACAGTCGGACTGAGCTTTGCTGGACGAAGAGCACTGGTTCTATTTGGTTCTGCAAAGCTGTTTGGAAAGTCACCACTTTTTGTAACCAGGTTTTACATGAACGTTAAGAAGAATCCACATGTGTTGGACTCAGAGATGGGCTGTACTCACAGGCTGTTGTGGAACTCATTGAGAATCCCACCATCAGCACAGATGTGAGCTGTGTTTCCTGGCATACCTTTCCCTTTCCTCCTCCTGATTTTTTGACAAACTGTCCTCCTGCCAAGGAGATTCTTTTAGACGGTGTGAAAGAATTATTATTGGGGGCGGGGGGGAGGAAGTGTTTTATTTCAACTTGTGTGAGCTGCTAAACATTTTTATCCAAGCATGTGTGCATGCAATGTGCACAAGTATTAGATAATGCTGAGGTTGTAACTCCTTTTGCTGCTAAACTCCCAGTTGCACAACAGGCAAGAAATGGAGAATTGAGGTCATGCATATGCCTTGCATGGTTATAAACCTATCTACAAAGAAGGAAATTCTCTCACTGAATTCACTTTTGTCACAGAGGCACAACACATCCACTCACAAACATTAGAAAATAAAAATCAAGGCAATTCAGGGTAATAATGGGAAGGCATGGCATTTTTAAACTTGATTTGACCTTTTAAACCTTTCTTCTGGTACTGATTTAGTGGGGATGCTTATTGGTATAAGGTGTAAAAGAAATACCTAGCACATTTTCTCCTTTTTTCTCATTATCAGCTGCATTTATTTCACTGTACCTCAAATGAGTCCATGGTACACAGCGTAACTGAAAGTTATTTTTAAGGAGGGGCCTTATGCATTGCATCCAATAAGGACTAGGCAGAGCTGTAGATGACTCTTTTTGCACTAAAGGAAGCTTGCAGTTAAAAGTAACTTTCTGATTTCTGGGGGCAACACAGTGGTTGGTATGCTGGTTTAAGTGTTCCTGTCTCTGTAAATCTGTATTTACATGCAATTATTTACAACATCCTGTAATTATAACAAAGATGCAAACTTTTAAAATGTATTTTAGGGTGAGATATTTATGCCAATTCAATCTTAAACATGGGTACATTTAGAGCTATCTGATGATACACTGAATCACTAGAAAGTGTTCCTATAGAAAAAAACTATGCGGATATAAGCACTTTTGCAACTTTATATCTGTGTCCACACTGTAGTCTATAAGTTCCATGTGTGAAGGTAGTCTTAGGATTGCCCTTGCCCTTGCTTTTTGTCTAAGAACTTCTTGGATGACTGGAAATTACAACTGAAATAATTGTTGGTTCTTAATTCATAAGTTTCTGAAACTAGCAATTTCATTTTATCAATTGTGCACTAAATTGGTACTGGTAACAAAAAGGTTTACATTTTCCTCCTTGCTATGAATGCTTAGCAACTGTATGGTAACAATCCAAATAACTTTCCAGCTGTCCTAAGTCTTCCAAAGAGAGCAAGACTAAAGTTCGCACTGGATTTACCACTTTTTAAGTTTGTTTCCTTTAGTTCTGCTCTACATGCATGCTTTATATAAAACAGACATATTTATGAGTGCCTGACTTTTAAGAAATGTAGAAATTCTGTCAGTATCTCACTCTCCCTTGGGCATGAGGCACCAGCGTGGGTATTGTGGACAGTGGTGTCCACCTAAAACATGTCTGTTCCTGGATCTGTGGGAGAAGGGAGAATGATCATTTGGGCTTGAGCCTGAGGAGCTCTCCTTTCAGAGGATTTTCCTGGAGTATAGCATTCCCCTAAGGACTATATTCTGTGGCTGTGATATAGTATGGTTGGCTCCCCATCAGATGTAGGACTCATCAAGCTTGGAGCATCCTGTAAAAGCTCAAAATCAAAACTGAAGCTTGCTTTGTATGGACAGCAAGCTACCAGTTTACTCCAGCCCTTGTCTACCTTGGCTGAAGTGGTCTGAGCATGAGCAGAAGCATTGTGGTGGGGCTGTTCCACCTGTACACACCATGACTCACCCATGTGTTGTCAAGTGGGAAGACATCCAGAGTCTTTATCAGCCAGCTACTCTCTCCTTCCAGTTCTGCTCTTTTCTGGGACCTACCATCAGAAGAGTGCCTGGGTACTTAACCTCTTTGCCTTAGCTTTTAAGGTCTTCTGTTAGAGATGAGTAGCAGGACAGAAGACAATAAGGTGGAGGCCAAAGGAATCTCATATTAAAGGGATAAGTCAGAATACTGGTCACAGTTGTGAGTCATCACATTTGTCAAGTGAATGACTCAAAGAAAATCCAGCATGGTCTGTATTTGGTTGAGCAGATGTATATGCTTCAGATTGACTCATCACTGTAAACTCTGACTAAATAAACCAGATCAGCTACTGGGCCAACTTCTCTTCATGTGCTCCTCAACAGAAATTGCGCTGCATGGGATCAGTTCAGAATGCAAGCAAGTTTGTCTAATCTCAGTATTAGTGACAAAAAAACCCCACAAAAACCAAAAACAAACAAAAATCCATGTTGGGACTGTACAGTCATATAATAAAATATTAAAGCAACATTCTTGAAATTATTGGTTCTACTCATTGACTAGACAGAGAGGTGTTCAATGTAGGCAATTCAAATAAGATGAATGCAAACTTAGTAATTGGTAGGTTAGTATTATGCAGCTTAAGAGTTTCCAATCTTAAATTTGACTGTACAAAGAATATCTTAATGATACAGATCCAGGTTTCAAGCAGGCTGATGCAGGATATTTAAGTCTATTATAAAATGCCATACATTGCTACAGTAGTGACAATGTGCATATGTAGCAAAAATTAGCAAATCTGCCCATCATTCATTCATTCATTCATTCAGAATCCTTAATCAGCCATCATTCATTCTAAATATTAGTTAGCAATAGAAATTCAGCATATTTCAGTGTAAGAAAATTACAGTAGTGTCAGTACTCTGTATCCTGTGCACTACAACTGTAAGAGAGAAAATGCAGTAGCAATCCTCTCAGAGCTTAAGCTGTTTTCAGAGACACTATTAGGAAATGAATAGTGGTTTCACAATATCATTTTATCATTTTGTAACCAGGTTAGAGGCCAATCATACATGGTCATTGCTGTAAAGTAGATAAGGTCAGAGTTCCTCCCACTAGTATAAAGTTATCAGCTTAAATACCTTTAATGGTATTTTCTGGGAGAGAAAAAATAAGATATGATTAAATTTTAAAGGAATGTGTCTCTTAATTTCTAGAGTCATACAGATATTAAACATGCAATATCTGTTAAAAGCAGTGAAAACCATATGTCTAAATCCTATTAAACTGTGAAAAAATTTAAGAACGTGGTATGCCTTTCCCTGTGGAAACGAATCAAAATGATATAAGAAATATCCCAGGGCTCCCCGAGGGCTTTGTTGTACTGGGTGTTCTTTAAGCTCAACAAGAGCCAGAGCAGACTCTGGCCATGACTTACTGCCCTGTATGATAGCAACAGACCCAACAATTATGCCTGCATTTGCAACTGTGGAATGCCTGTCTTAAGGTTATTAAGAAACTATCAAAAATTGTGACCACACCAAAAATTCACTGTCAACAGGGATTGATTCTTTACCTTTATTTGTGACTCGTGAAAGCAACAAAGTAATGAATGCATCCAGCAGCTGCAGAATAAGGAACCTCCTGTTCTTGTGATTACAGAACTACTTTAAAAATATGTTGAAATATAACTGCACCAGAATGAGAGAAAGATTAAATGTGTTGTGAAAAATCATGTGTGCTTCTTGCATGGTTTCTTTTTTTGATTGAAGAATGTTATTTATAAGCGAGTATGTTATTAAACACTGAACATAGTGCTTTACAGCCAGTAAAAGACAATAGACCAAATGTTACTGTTACCCACAGCTGGAGTGGATTGATAAAACTAGCACATTGTCTTTTCTCACATAGTTTAAAGTCTAAATAAAGATATATGATCAAAAGAGTGAATTGACTTAGCAAGGTGACAGAGAAAGGGCAAAAGGTGAAAAAAAGCTGTATCAGTAAGTTATAAAATGCATAACTGTATAAATATTTTGCTGGGTGCCCTAAGCTTTAAAAAACTGATCTATGGTTAATGTTTACATTACAGAAATTAAGGATTTTCAAAACAGCATTTGGAACAGGAAGGGATGGCACTAGTCCCCCGAAATCTACTCAGTACATTAAAATGAGTCAATGCTTGCATATATGTTATACTTCTCCCTTTATATATGATCCAGTAAACTGGGAAAAAGGTAAGCGTCATTGGTATCATGTCATTTGACAGAACAACTTACTAGCAATCTATCATTTACACATTTTCACATTTATCTTTTCAACTACGTTTTTTACAAAAATTAGAGTTGAGAACCTAGCATACCATTCAAAGTCCAAGGATGTTATCTATGAAGAAATCAAATTATTTTTTCTCTAACTTCAGCAAAACGTTGAGAGAAGAAAGTGGCGACTTGGGGGAAAAATAAAAAGAACAGAAAAAGCAAGAGAGTGAGTGGCTAAACACATTGCAGAAAATACTCTCCCAGTTGCACAATAATATAGGTAAAACTGACTAATAATTCTGCTTTTGCACTGTTACAAGTATATGATTTGGACATGTATGAGTTATTCCAACATAAATTTAAGTATGATTTTTAAAGTGACAATCCTTTAGTAAAACACTGCATGTGCTCTACTTCCAGAATAATAACAGTCGCATATGGAATTATTTTGTAATGGACATAGTTGAATAAAAATTTTGGAGCATCTTTGTGTAAAGCAGCTCTTGGTAGTTTAAAGAGGATAAGGAAATTAATCTGTAATACTGGAAGGATCCAGTGAAAAGAAATATAAAATTTTCAAATTTTGGGGAGCTTTGAAGGAGCAGCTGGGCAGGGATGAGGGGAGGCTGCCCCAAGCCTGGGTTGACTCTGTCCCTAGGAAATTGTTCAACCCTTGTAAAGCATAGAGACCAAGTGTTTTATAAAATTTTATGTTCCAAATAAAACTATTTTTAAAGTTCTGTGACTGAGAACTGCAATCTCCCTGACTAGGGAACTATGTTTAATATATAATATTAATACATTTAATAGTGTATAAGTCATTTTCTAAAAGGAAAGCAGCTTCATTTTTGCTGTTTTGTGGTAAAATCCACATCAACAACCCCACTAATTGTTACCAATCATCCCATTCCTGCATCTTGAATTAAAACTACTTTCAGTAATTTGTAAAAAAGTCACAAACTATTGTAAAGATTAAACTTAGTGTTAAAATAAAATATTCATATGGAAGGCAAGTAAGCTTTTTTGATGTTTCAGAATTATTTAATGTTGATTTTTCAATGCCCATTTAGTAGACATTTAGTTGGTGTCATAAAAACTTGTTCTAGGTCCTGCTGACCTTATTGGAAGAAGAACCAGAGCCTTGATTTGTAGATTTTAAAGAACAAAGGTGAAAACTAAACGAACTGCTCCTCTCTATCCTAAGAACATGAAAACACAGTGCAACCCTATTACTCAGTGAGGATCTGTTCACTGGAAGATCACCGAGGGAATAATGAGGGGGGAAGAACAAGGAGGAGGAAAAGGTGAGAAGAAAAGAGAAAGAGGGCAAGAGAGAGCAAAGAGGAAAAGGGAATTTGCTTTTGATGTCGCAGTTCTATCAGCTCATGCATTTTTCATGGATACCAACTAGTGCTAAAATAATGCTGCGCTGACAATACAAGCATGAAAAAAGCAGCCAGGTTCCCAAACATCATGATACTGGCTTAAAAAATAATGTTTACAAAAATTTGAAACAAAGCTTTTCTTTCCCTTCTAATTCGTAAGCTTTTTGGGGCTGCATATTCCAGCATTTCTCTCAAACTTGAGATTTAGGAATGTAATTCTTTTTAAGGTGACCTGAGGTTCCAATTTAATTGCATCTGCTGAAGAGCTTAAAACAAAGCTAAGTGTTGCAAAATCACTGCAACCCTAAGAGCTGACAACACTAAATGTCATAAGCATGGCGTACTATACAGTTTTGAGGCAAAGTAGACTAAAAATTACCAGATGTTAGATACAAGTGCATTAATCCAAGTAGCATTTGTGCCCTTTGCTGGAAAGAAATTAAAAACTGAAAGGGAAGCCAGCTGGTAAATGAAAATAAACTGGTAGGACTCAGGGGTTAACCTGGTTTGCAGTTCAAGCTTTGTCAACTTCATTTGAGGAAGTGAACATTAACATTTTTCAGTGCTTTTGATTAAAAACTGATATTTTAAAAGCAAAGCAATTAATGGATTGTATGCACACATTCTTTTAGGTTTTAGTCACACATGCTACAGCAGTGCCGATTGCTGCCTTTACTTGCAGAAGAAAGCAAACCACGCACAGGTGCAGGAAACAGCACCGGACCTTTATTTGCAAGAACGACATTTTCAGTTGTTGAATTATTTAGGTATTAGCCTTCAGATATTAATCACCTCCATAGTTCTAAGGACTTTCTACAGTTATTCTGTAGATTTTTTATATAAACACTGCACTTAGTTCTGATGAATTACAATGGTGTGGACTTCCTGTGGTTTTGTCTTCCAACCTGAATAGCACACTTAGAAACACAATTAATTTAATACTCCAGTTTTAATTACCAATGACACTGTAAATGCATTAGTGTTTAAAAAAAAAGGTCATGACAAATGAATACACTAACGAAACCATTTAATGACATTTTCGGTGAACTGGAAGGAAAAGCAATGTTAGGGGGCTCACGTACAACCCCCATGCTCATCTTAATTATACACAATCGCACTTTCTGCAAAATACACCCGTACGCCCCCGCCGATAGCACCATGGCTCGGGGGCTGTGACTGAGAGAGCAGCGTGCCCGGCCCTGCACTGTCAAACGCCGAAATCCGCTGGGGATCAGCCCCGCAGGAGACGCGCCGGGCCCCTGCTCGCAGGGCAGGTACGAAGGGCAGAGGAGGGGCGGCTCCGGGGCCGAGCGGTGGGTCTCGCCGGGGCCGCCGGTCTCACAGCTGCTCGGCGGCCCCTCGGCACCGGCTGCTGACGCCGCTGGCGGAGGCGCGGGCGGGCAGCACCGCAGGCTCG
>VXAX01003788.1:100185-176630 GCA_013399835.1 Leptocoma aspasia
TTTTTTCTTCTTTGCGTGTACAAAGCTGAACAGGATAGATGAAATTCCCGTTAATGGGTGAATGCGAATGGCACGGGTAGTCCCGAACTTGCAGCCACTCAACTTCACCGCTTGTGAGAACAATGGACAGAAAGTATTTAGCAAGACGTTTTTCAAAAGCCGATAAATTACGGTTTTTCACCACCGGTCTGATCCACCAACGTTCCCACCTACAAAAGGCCCCCACATCCAAACTATAATTTTTTAAAGATGTGCAGACGAACGAGGTTAAATCTAAAATGCTTTTCATTTGTAACTTATGAAATAAAAGCACACCTAAATCTTTTTCATGTTTAGACTTGTTTTTGTTGCTCAAATACACTTCACTTAATAAAATTTTAAAGAAGCTGGCTTAGGTAATTTTGAAGGGTAATGCCTTACTGTTCCCTGAACTATATACTCCAGGGGTGTTGATTATGTTGCTGGGAGTTCTGTAAGGAGTATTTTCCTTATGGGGCATATAGGAACCTAACAAGAGAGAGGTGACAGCCTCCTGTTTCTGTAGGAATTAAGTCCCCCTCCCCCAGCTTCCAATATTCTGCAGCTGTTTTTCTGGTTACAATTATTATCACATTATTAGATGACTCTAATGTATTTGTTGACACTGCAGGGAAATATGTTTCAGGTGCATTTAGTTTTACTAAAATTTCAGTATGAAAACTATCCTTTTAAAATGTCTGTCCTCAAAATGTTTGGTGACTATTTCAGGTATTCTGGCAGGCTTATTTATACTGCAGAGGTGTTGTCATTAAGTATGAAAGACCAAATTCCTTACTTAACCAAAGTTCACGAATCAATGAGTAATTTTAGATGCGTTCACACAGATGATCCCTAGAAATGTCAGTAGGTGGTTAGCTGAGAGGTCAGGCCTTAGAATGTGGTATTTGGGACGACTGCAGAAAACTCTGCTATGCTTGTTTTTCTGTGTATGGGCGTGTGTGTTTTTTGGTAGTGAGTTTGTTTTTGTTGTTTTCTGGCTCTTTTTCTTAGGTTGGGTAAAATTGGTGCATTGGACTGGAAAATGTAGTACTTTCTTTACCTAGCAAAGTGTTCTGGCACACAGGGGTAGTAAGTTTAAGTTACTGTTAGTTGTGGCATAATCTGCTGGAGAACATAAGGGTGGTCATCTTTTAGACAGTTTTAAAGATGCTGATCCTTGTCTCTCCTGTTGCTGATTGATAACGTCTTCTGAAAACAACATTCCCTATTTCTTTGCCTAAGCAAGAGCAATTAGATTAATAGGGATAGGTAGGGCCCACTTCTTAAAAATTGTATTAGCTGTTTCATGAAAGAAAGCCATTATCTAAATCAGGCTTCTCTGAATCTACTGTTTGAGGGGAGAATTTAAAAATTAGAGTGTCTGAGTAGATCAAGAGGGCTGTACATATATGTATGATAATCTGAATTCACCCCCTAGATCAGCTACATGAATGCTTTTAACTAGTACAAACAATTAAGACTCAAGTTGGTTTTGTGTTTGTTTTTTGTGGGGTTGTTTGGTGGGTTTTTTGGCAGAGCACAAACTTAGTGCTGAAAAGCTGCTTTCATGCCTGTGTCAGTTTCAGTAGAGTTGATTAGAAACCATACATCAGTATTACTCTTTTCTATATAAGAAATGGTTATACTAATATGAGAAGAATTTGGCAAGACTCGTATTTTGTAAAGTGACTTTCCTGTTAAGAATGTATTTCCTCTTTAATCCGAAATACTGTCACATAATTTTGTAACCCTTTCAAAAGGGGGGGGGGGCATGTCCAGTTAAATTTATCCTTAGTAACAGAAACTGGGAGAGCTGATGTTTTTCATGCTTGGTTGTATTCCTGGTTAGGGGGACAGACCAGCAAGGAGAGTCTGTGGGGTCATAGTAGGAAAAACAAGTACAGATGTTCATGAGATACATGGAATGCATGAAAAACACATTGAACCAGTGGGATGTTATCATCAGTCTTTGACACCTTGTCTGTGAAAGTTAATAGCTGATACAGATGTGCACAGAAAGCTACTATTAGAGTGTGGGAAGTCTTGTATATGAAGATGGTTTGAAAAAGACAATGATGAGTAGTATAGATGGAGTGGTAGGAATGTTTCTCATTCTAGAACATGAGAGGGGGAGGAAGAGCAGTTTCTCTTCATCTTCAAAACTTAGTGAAACTTCTTTACAGGTTGGCCTGTAGAGTTCTTGGTTACAGTCAAATAGAGATCTTTGAAAAGGCTTTTTAAGTGTCCTTAGTTAAATTAGGTGAATTTTCTTCTTTTCTTGGAAAGAAACTCATCACTTTAAATGTATTCCTTAGTGCATAATTAACCTTCAAATATTAAGGAATAAATTCATCATGGCTTTTTTGTTTGTTTTTGTTCTGTGATCATTTATCATGGGGTTTTTGTTTGTTTTGTGCATTATTTGTAATGCATATTCTTGACTACTTCTGGAGACCAAGAGTATAAGAAAACTCTGATCCAGAATGGGAGAGTTAGTCATTACCCTCCTGTGGTACACTAAATTACTTCTTTTTAACATATACTAAGAAAATGAATGGAAGTAAATATTAGCAATAAATGCTCTTGAAGCACACTAAAAATATAGTAGATCTTTAAATCAAGAGGAATATTTGGTTAGTTCAAGCAAAAGACAGCCATAATTTCTAGGCTGATTTTTATATCCATTGCAAATGCAGTCAGCACAGAGATTGCAAGTAATTTATTTCTTTCTTCTATTAATGAACTGCCTCCTATCAAATATCTACTGAGTAGTGGCATTAAACTACTATTCAATGATTTGCTGATAATTTTACAGTTTGCCTTACCTTGCATAGAAAATGAACTAATTAAATGAAAAGAGGCATCCAGGTGAGAAGTTGGTGTTAATTACAACTACAAAGACAAATTAGTTTTTAGTCCGTGCTCCTTGAGTAGTTGAGTTGATATGGACATCACCAGGGTGCTGCAGTTGCATTTGCCTTCTCGAATGTGACCATGCAAGTGAACTTTGAGGATGTGCTTTGTATGAACATCTTCCTTCATGTTGTCAAGAGTCCCAGAGATCTTGAACCAGCAAGGAGGCCCCAGAAACCATAATACCCTAGATAAAGATGTAGGTAATGCTTGAGGTGTGATGTAGCAGCAGATGCTGTTGTGAAGTTCAGTTGAATGTAGACTATGATCAAGAGCATTATTACCCTTCAAGTAATGGGAAAGGGTATCACTGCTGCTGCTGCCATTCCCTTGGTTTGGTAGCTGTTGTATCTGCTCTTTGTCAAGTGTTTTGTGATAACTGATGTGCACTGGAGAGAGACAGGAACAGAAAGAGTATATTTTGTGGTGTACTGGGGGATTTTGTTTTCTCTCAAACCAGGTTAAAGTGAGATCCTTAAAACATTGCAGTGAAACTCTGTTAACAGACTAAGCCACAGATGGTTTTGATGTACTGTAGGTAAAGATAGCTAAATAGTGCTTTCAAAATGGAATGTAGCTTTTTTTCACACTGTTTTTTTCTTCCCTGTAAATTCACAGGGGAAAAATCCACACAAAACAAAAGAGGAAATGAGGGAGAATGAAACTAGATACACAAAATATGCTCGTATGCAAATGGAACATTTTTTCTTCAAATATGTTTCAGTTAAAGTAATCTTAGCATTTTGTATTTGTAATAATCAAGGATTAGGAATTTTTAGAGAGAGTTTTGTTGATAGGAATTTTTAAATTATTTTTTTCGTTATTTTTAAAATTTTTTTTTCCTCCTCTAAGTTCAATGCTGCTGCTTTAAATAGCATGACTGCCCGGTGTCCCCTCACAAAGAATAATAGCAGCTCTTAAAGGGACACTGTCAGTGTGAACCTCTGTCTCTCCCTTGTTCTCTGATACCTCCTTGACTTTTTTTTTTAACTTTGCTGTCATAACTTAAAAAAAAATATATATTCTGGTACATTTTTTAGTTACTCTTTAGAGTGTGTCTCTATTTCCTGACTAAAGATAATTATCAAGAGCCTCTTCGGTAAGTGCGACACAAAAATATATGTAGAAACACAGCTGAATGAAGATAAAAGTAAGTGTTACTTTATCCACTGAATATCCATTCATTAAAATTACTTATTCTAATACAGAAATATTGAAATGTAGGACAAGACAAGACCTGAAGAGATCCCATTCTATCTATTCTATCACCTCACAAAAAAATCCAAACCAAACTCAGAAAACAGATTTTTTGTCTAACCTGTTCTTTAATATGTTTAAGTAAGGGTAATACACAATAAAGATGCACAAAGAATGACTGACAGCCATCTGTTCTTCATATATTGAAGAACAGTTTATCTAATTCTCTCTCCTTTGTTCTTCTCCTTTTTGTCTTTAGAGTAAGCAGGCCCACATTATCCATGTACTGTGAAATATATTAAGTAGCTAGCAGGATAGCAGATGATATAAAAATCTGAAATTTTGTAGCTATTGAATATTATTCAGATAATTTATCTCTTCCTCTTCTGTCCTTTTCCCCTTCTTGCAGCTGATGGTTCTTCCTAAAGCATATCTCGCTCAGAGGAATCCTGTGCTCATACAGAAAGGATTATCTGAGCCAAGACCCTTCATTGTCCTCAATCTGAAATTTCCATTTTCATTTACAAAATGTTATGGTTCATCTGTCCATCTGCAGTGAACACTCTCATCTGCATCAGTGTCACCAATGCACGTTTGCCAGCTTGGGTTTGCAGGGAGACTGCAAGAAAAAACTTGTCATGAACTGTCCAATTCTCTTAACCTCATTACTAGAAATTATTTCAACAGTTCTATCATTTTAAAAATGGGAACACTCTGGTTTAGTTTTGGGTTTTTTTTAAAGGAATGAAATGAAACTTCAGTATAGGTATCTCATGTAGCATGCAGTTGACTGAAAATACTGTGTGCTTTGAAATAGCTATGTTGGACTGATAAAGACAAACCTTGGTTTGTCATGTGTGTTCAGTAGTTATCAATACTAGTCCGTTAATATTTGTAAAGGCAACTAAAATTGTCTGAACTGGGGCATATTGAAAGATTGCTTTGCTGTCTGATCACTGATCCATAGTATATGTTATGTTTTAACATGGCTTTGTGAATAGATACATCATCTACTTCATTTAGAAAATGTTTTAATAAACTGCTGTTCTTCTGATACCTGTCAAAAATGGACAGATTTTGACTAATGAAAGCTCTTAATTCTTGATTCCAGTAAGCAAGCAGTAACAACAATGCAATTTTAGCCTTAATTGGAAATGTGTGGAAGGAGGAGAATCAATATTTACTAACGGAACAAGGGAGGAAAAGAATCTGTAGGAAAAAATATTTCAGTGCTTCTTTGTAAGAGCTATGCAAACAGTGAAAGAATAAAAACTATTTAGAGAACTACTTGACATTAATTTTTTACCTCTCCCATTTTTTCATTTGTGAGTTAAGGCACTCAAAATCTGGAACTTATTCAAGTTGCAACATGTTTCTGTGATCTCAAAGTTATTTCGTGTTTGTACAATTTTAGGCGCTCATCTTGCAAATATTTGTGGAAATAGGGGAGATGCGAGTACGATATGACACCTATTAAACTCAGTGTGATTATTATTATGCAAAAGGCTTCTTCTACGTGAATATTTGTTTGCAGCGTTTCTAGGTCTTGATTCTCTTACTGTAGTCTGTAATGAGAGGAGACTTTGGTTGTACAATAGCAATTTACCATGCCATGGCTGAAAAATGGCAAATAACCCTTGGTATCTACAAACCATAGAGGAGTAGAGCTGCTTTTGCATTTCACACTTGTAAAAGATATTTGCAATTTGCTGCTGTAATAACTGTGAGCAAGTTTAAAATGTTAGTCAGAACTCAACTGTTTTCTTTCTTTCTTCCCTCTCCGACCTTTCTTCCTTTCCAGTGATTTTTTTGAACGCACCATTCTGTGCAACAGCCTTGTGTGGAGCTGTGCTGTCACAGGTAAACCAGGACTCACATATCAGGAAGCTCTGGAATCAGAGAAGAAAGCCAGACATAATCTTCAAAGTTTTCCAGAGGCACTCATCATTCCAGTTCTCTACTTGGCCACCCTTACCCATCGCACCCGACTTCATGAAATTTGTGATGAAATCTTTGCTTATGTCAAGGATCGGTATTTTGTTGATGAAACAGTGGAAGTACTTAGAAATAATGGTGCAAGGTAGGTATATTTTAAAATACATACTACTTTTTGTTTGGTGTTGGTGAGGTTTGTGTCTGCATTTTTGAACCCAAACCCCAGGATAATAAACTCTGTCAAACAAATACATCCAAGTGAGGTGTGATGCTTAAGCTGGCGATACTATTACTGCACTTACCCACTTTAATTAAGAGCAGGATTGTGTTGCTGTGCTTGATAACTTCCCTTAGCTTTGAAGCAGCTGTGGAGATATGACAGCACTCTCAGGTCTTGACACTGCATGTTTTTTGGTCTGTGTGGTGGATTTGCAAAGGAATGGCGGTTTTTCAGTGTAAGAAAGGTGGGTTGTTTGTAGAGTAAGATTTAATGAGAAATTAGGGGAAGCTGTGAATTAAACACAAAAAAGTTTTGATGAATCATTCAGAATTAACGGCGAAACTACTGAAAGCTTAAAATAATTGATAAATGTTGGATTTTTCCTTCTTAGGTAGTGCAAAAATTGTGATTGCATTATCAGTGAAGTTGGGAATTAATTGTATAATGTTTATAATAGTTGATTATCTGGAATTTTTGTTGATAGGGGTTTCTTCCTACTCAGAGTTAGTGTTATACTTACTGCTATACTGGTGTATTTATTGCAAATGTTTTTATTGTCATCTTAGACTGATTAAAACCGTGGCAGAATTTTAACCTTCAGATGCATTCTGTCTCATATCATTCGTACATATGCTCTATAGTATAAATAAGCTTGAGTCTTTCTTTAAAGCAGCTTCTAGGAGAGGTCTACAAAAGGTCCATATTTTGTCTAAATGAGTTTACAGTTTCACCTATTTCACCTTAAACCTAAATTGAGGTTTAAGATGTGAAAAAACATGCTGAGCTTGGGCGTACCTGCAGAATGGGTGCTAAAGCCTTTGTGGGTTCAGCTGTTGCTGCTGGGGTTTTTGTTTGTAGGATCATTTTATTTTGCTTTTTTTTCAGGAGGTAGATGACAGCTTACACTTCAGAGTAGAAGGGACTCCTGTGGGTAGCCTGATACTTAGTGCATAGTCTGGTGTTTGTTGGGTGATAGGAGTGGGCTGGTTCAAAATGGTCATTGGAGAACAGTTATTCTGTGTGAGTTTTTGTAGTGACTGATCCAGATATTATTTATGGCAAATTTTGTACTACACCAGGAAGGAAAATCTGGATGCACTGCAGGAGATTAGTTGTAGGGAAATTGGTATGGTTATGTACATAAGGTCAGTGCTTAATAGGAAAGCTTTCTGTCTCTTCACTTCTCTGTGCTTTTCAACCGGTAAAGTCCCAGTCTGCAAAGCCAGGACAAGAACAGCTTCAGTAGGGTTACTGCCTTCTGTATGGAAAACCTGTGTCCAAAGTTTCTTTCTGTTTCTCATCTTTATACTTACCAAATAAGTAGACTGAGATTACCACTGGTATTGCAGTCAATTTGCCTAGAGAATAAGATGTTTGTTTGTTTCATTTGTTTATTTAGAAACATGAGTATTATTAACTGTCAGTATAGTTCAGGTGTTCTTTTTCTTTTACTCAGTGAAATGCCTTAGTATCTTCAGAGTAAGAAACAGTTTCCAAAACAATAGGAAAAAAAACCCTATTGTTCTTCTAAAAGTTTTTTTCCTCAAGAATGACTCTATTACTTTTCTAAAACACTTGCATGTGTGCATCGTAGCTTTCCAAAGATGTTTCCAAAGGTAAAGTTGTGATATCCCCTTAAGAGAGTGCTGCAGTTTTTTTACCAGCTTTTAATTCAGCCTTCTTGGTTACTCAAACTTGTGTTGAGATAAACACAAAATTGTTAGATATGTATGTTCTACTTTCACTGATGAATACATGAATAGGATATAAGCTAAATTTCTTAAGCCTCTGAGATGGGCTGGATACTATTCAAAAGATTAAAGTTTCAAATAAAATCTATTTCCATCAAAAATTAGCCTGCTAGAGATTGTATGTTTTAAACTGCATAAGTATAAATTGATATAAAATGAAGAATAAAAAACTTGCCTTAGCTGATTATATGCCACTGATATTCTAGACAAAGGTATAGCAGGGAGCTAGTTCCGACCTTTAGTACTAAATCCAGGAAACACTGCAAATAGCGTGGTCATGCAGAGGGACTTTTATGCTTAGAGGTACATAATTAAAAAATACAAAGTGGGAGGAGATGAGGCGTAGTTATTTGTCTGCCAATTAACAGTTGACTTTGACCTGTATTTTGAAGTACTACATTGGGGATTAACTGTACCAACTCATGCTACTTGTACATAATACGGCTTTTCAGCAGAGCTGTTTGCACGCATTTGTCATTTGCAACTACATTTTTGTGATCTTTTCTAGAAAAAATTATCACAGTCCATCTATATTGTAATAGCATCCTACGAGACCAACAGAATTTGACAGATCATGAAAACCCAGTTGTTTTGTGGTGGTGTAAATTCTTCCACTGCTTTTGAAGTTTTTTGCACATGTAGTGTCAGCAGGATCATTTGGTTTTCTGAGCTCTGTGCATCATTTAATGCCAAGCCTACTACATAATGCATGTGTAATCAAGGCTTGCTCAAACAATTTAAATATTGATATTTTATAACTCCTAACTTTGCATGTGTAATATTCTTGTAAGATAGATTGCAACTTTCTAGATTTTGAACAAAGTAAGTGATAATGAGCCCAAACACTAGAAGGCTTAGCATTTTGGCTTAATATAAATGTTTTTATCCCTGAGCATGTGAAGTTGTTTATGACACTGCAACAAATGACAGGTGATCTGCAAAGAGAGGACAAGTGCTTTGTTCAGAGTCTAGGAAGATGTTCGGTTTTTTGATTGTATGAAACCTGTGTGTTCTGGTTTTTGCAGTGTCTAATGCTGCATTACTTTTTCTGGTCTTAAGTTTCTTCTGGTTTCTAGCCTTTTGCTATGCTGCTCAGTTTTGAATTTGGCTAATTCTGCCTTGTTACTGAGGTCTGGTAGGAGGAACTCAGGAGAGTTTGGGATATACAGTCCTCCTCTTGTTTTCGTACGTCTGGTGTCTCCAACAACCCTTGTCAGCCAGAAACAAATTGCAGAGAAAGCCCCCCCAGTCCTATCGTGTGGTTTGTTCAGGTGGTCTCTGAAAATTATGGGTGCATTTTGGTAATCTGTTAGAAGCAACAAGGAGATAATTCTGCATGCTCTTCAACCTTTTCAAGTGATGTATTGATTAAAAATGGCCATTTTTCTTGGTTTGTGTGTCCAACTTTTCTGGCCAAACTGGGCTGTCTTTTCTCCAAAGTGGCAGCTGTGCTATGCTTTCAAATACAAGGTGCTCAGATTTCCAGTTAAAGAAACACAGGAATTGTGTAACAACATTTTCCTAGTACTGCCTTCACAAAAGGCAAAATTATTATTTGAAATATTGGTCAGAAACATTATAGAACACAAAGAGAAAAGTTAATCTAAAATTAAGTTTGAGTTGCTAAAGAATTGAAACCAGCTGACACTGTAAATATTGTCCATTAGACTGTCACATTGCAGTTTATGGAAAGAAGTTTATCGAAAAAGGTATGGAAATTATTTGAGATTTTGTTGGGGGAAGGATTAGAACAATAGTTCATGTTAGCCATGTTTTAGCTCACACTTTATTGAAAGAGGAAAAATGTTGATCACATTACTGGAATTGCTTCTTATATTTGATATTCAGAACTGGAAGTTAAGACCCATCATGTACTTGTTGGTCTTGTGATTTTCCACAAGGAGTAGTGTCTCTTGCAGTAACCTGTCCATTTGTTGCTGACTTAGTACTGTGTTTTATTATTGGTACTTGAAACTTGTAGAATTGATTTTCAACATTGTTGAAGACATCCGAAGACAGTTACCTGAAAGCTGAAACTATGTGGTGTGGAAGGCCTACCTGAAAATAATAACCTCAGCTAATTATTAGCTGACATATTAAAAGACACATACACAAGCTACTATGAGTTGCAAAAGATTAAAAAGATTAAGAGATTAAAAAGAAAACAGAAAAGAAAATCAGACATATTAAAAAGAAAAACCCCATCAAAGCCTAACTTGCTCATCTGTAAGACCTGTTCTGCTTGAAGTCAGCAGTGTGCTTTTTGTATTTTATAAATATTTTAATTTATTGGAGGAAAAACTATATTTAAAGGCTGTGTAAACAACCTATTGTGATTTATCGTCATTATTCTGAGTTTGGGTGCTATCACAAGAAATAATGTCCTTCTTTATTAGGATATATAAGTGAGCAGTTAGATAATTAGTTAAACTATAAGCTTTTGGTCTGACTTGAGCAGTGAGATCTCCAACTCTACTCCCACCCATAAAAATAGCTTATGTGGTGATGTCTTCCCTTCCCCATGTGGAGGCTGGGGCACAACCAATTCTTGTACATCAGTTAGTGTGGCACTTCATTAAGAAGTCAGCCACTTAAAGACTGAAATAGATTGCTTAAAGGTCAATGTGTAAGAAGGAAGAAAATTATACAGAAAGGAGTATTTTTTTTCATTGAATTTGACCACTAGATGACACCACTGCAAAAGAATACTTGCCTAGTATCTGTGAGCAAGCAACACCAGAATGCTTTTAAAAATGAACCTACTTACAGAAGTAGTAGATGACGTTCTGTTAGGAAGATTGCTGCATCTGATCATGCATTTGAATAGGTTAAGATCCTTTCTCTGCTTTGAATGATCTGATGTTGACAATTGTCAGGCTGCAGGAAACAGATAATCAGAGATAAAACTTTTTTTAACTCATCAGTTGTTTGACTGGTGTCCCAGTGCTTTAGGAGTGTTCATTTAGGAGTGGATTAACCATTGCATTAGGCCAATTAAAAGATTTGCATACTGTTTTCATCTCTGTAAGTCTTAACTGGAGCACAGGAAGCATGTTGCTGGTCATGACTATAGCTGATAAGGAGTTAGGATGGTAGAAGATAATCCTTTCAAGAGATAAAGTTATAGCTAATTTTCCAACTTTTTAATTCAAACTGTCGAGTTGCTTATGTCTGTCTATGTATATATATCTGTAGTTGCCTTCTGAGTGCTAGGATGAGTTGTTATATAATAAGACCACTAGGTAGTAAGTGACAAAGTGTCTTGCATGGTTAGACTAATGAGTTACAGAGAATTTAAATTATTTAAATTATAATTACTAATTGTTGTGTGGTTTTTTAGTGGTAACACTTAAACATAAGTTCCTGTATACAAAGGAAGTTTACCACTTTATTTTGAAAGGTGAATTTGAATTCCAGAAAGTATCAAAACTAGCGTGGTGTCTGTGAAGCAGCATCTTTGATAGTACTGGAGAGCAGCTTACCTATTCATAGAGCAAATACAGTATGCATTTTCTCAGCATAGTTGTTTAAGGATCAGTCAATTTCTGGCCTGGAAAAATCTTGTTTAAGGAATCTACTTTCCACTGCCCTTAAATCCTTTGGGATATAAATGTAAATGTAAATTTGTTGACTAATAAATATATTTGTATTTGACTGGTGGAAGCTGTGAGATGATATATGGGAAAGAACCTGCAACTCCTTTCTTACAGGCTGTTGAACAACTGTTAAAATAACTGGCACTGCCAGTCTGTCAGCTCTCAGTCTCACACTCTCTATTTTATAACTATAAATTCAAAGGTAAAGGTTTTGGTTTGTTTTATTACTTGTTTGTTTTTAATCAGTACAATGTTATGAACCAAAGGCTGGGCAGTCAAAATATGCATATACCAGTGTAGTACTGTCTTAATTCTGCAGGAGACAGCTGATACAGCTAGTCTGTACATGATCTTGTCCTAAGCAAAACCATGTTTCTTACTAGTTTCTTTGAAACATACAATCTTACCTAAAGCTTGACAGACAAATGAAGATGCTCAAAAGCAGCAGCTCCTTCTGTACTTTAGGAAGCTGTTATGTGCATAAAACCTGTCTCCTTGTGTGCTTTTGTTTTTAGAGTGCATTAAACAGTATCAGTTAGCTTAGTAAAAGATGTCACTTACTCCTTCAGATCTTGTCTCTCTTTTACCTCTTTAATTACTCTCAAGCGTATGAGAACTGTTAGGATAAGGATATGAGTGCATTTACTTGACATTTGCTTCTTAAAAACTTAGTAAAAGCTGACAAAACAGAATGATGCTATAGCTTTTTGGTACTTTTTAGCACTTGCTACTACAGCCTCTTGTATTACTCTTTTGGGGGTTTCTGTATTCAGCTAACTACATACTGTTAGAAGAAGTGTGCTTTTTTAATTTTGGCACTTGAAAAACTTTAGTTTCATTTGTATGTCTTAAAAAGTGAATTTGCTTCTGACTCACTGATCATTGTGGATTTTATTTTAAACGTTGGCTTCAAAGTGTTGCAATGTTCCCCCACTGTCTCATTAGAAACAGCCACGTGCCATCCAAGGGATGGTTTTTGTCTGCTTATCATAGAGCATAAAGAGAGACATTTACAGCTTATCTGGGCCTTCAGGGTATCTTGTTTTTTTGACTTGCAATGGGGACATAACAGAATACCAGACTATTATTTCTGTCAGAGTAATTAGTGCCAGCCAGATCAACAGCTGGTGTGTAGAATGGTCAATTGAGGAGCTGTGAGAAGTGGTCTCTCCTCTCAGAGGCTCTGTAGTGCCAGCCTTGGTTGGATGTAAAGGCCTGCTTGGCATTTGGGAAGAACTTTTCTGGGATGCAAAAGTGCCAATAAATTTCAGTTGATATCCTGTAATGGTTTTGGCCTGTTACATAGTGGAGTGCAGACTCTCTTCTCTTGTTTAAATTGTGTTCTACTTCTCCAGCAGCAGTAGACTGAGATACATGGCCTGTTTTGCAACTCATAGTAGCTTGTGTATGTGTCTTTAAGTTGCTGAGATGAATGAAAGAACTTGTTCTGGTTTGTTTCATTCTAAAGAGAAAGGGAAAAGGCTGAGGAGTATCAGAGAGCGTGAGAGAAAACAAACTGGTGGAGTCACATCCTTCAGTCCCTGAGAGAAATGCAGCGGATGGAAGCTTGGCAAGAGTCACAGAAACCCTGACCCTCTCACTATCAGGCAGAAGGGGGGGACCTAAAAGGTGAGGGTGAATGGAAACAGATCCCTGCCCAGGGCGATAGGACAATTCCCCCTGGCCTCCCTATCCTTTCCAAGTGCCCTTGCAGAATATCTGCAATTGAGGCAATTGCAATTTGAGGCTCTGCAATATCAGGGTCAGGCAGATAATAGTGAAGATGAAGTTCTTTTTTGGAGCTTGCCCAGAACAAGTCAGTCAGCTAGATGGATCACAACTTTGGGTGTTAAGAAAGAAATAAGGGTGATTGTAGGTGACTCCCTGTGCAGGGAAACTGAGGGCCTCATATGCCAGCTGGACCCATTCCATGGAGGCAAGTCTGCTGCCTCCTTGGGACCTGGGTAAGAGATGTTATCAGGAGACTCCCTGGACTAATTGAGCCCTCTAATCATTACCCATTCTAGTTGTTTCGCAGGTTGGCAGTGGCAAGGTTGATGAGAGAAGTCTTATGGCAGTCAAAAAGAGCTTGAGGGCACTAGGGCAACAGATTGAAAGAAGAGGAACACAGGTGGTGTTTTCCTCAATCCCTTTGGTAGCAGGGAGGAATGCTGAAAGGAACAGGAGAACCCACCTGATCAACATGCGGCTTAAAGGCCATCAGTGGAGTTTTGGCTTTTGCAATCGTGGGGCGGTTTCTCTGGCACCAGGCCTGCTGGAGACAAATGGGGTTTGCCTGTCTAAAAGTCCATGAGTTGGCAGGGATGATTGAGAAGGCTTAAAATTAGGTTTGAAGGAAGAAGGGGATAAGACCAGGCTTGGCAGAGATGAGCCTGGGTGCTGCTTGCCAATGTTGAGGGTGAAATCAGTAGCCCAGCTGAAGCGCATCTATATTATACTGACGCGGAAATGTGTGAGCCATGTTGGAACATGCTCACATGGAACATTATGGAGATGAGCCAGGGACTCCTGAGGTGTTATAAACCAAAAGGGAAACCACCAGAGAATGATCTCCAAAGAATTAAGGGGTGTGTTCTTCTAGGAAGGTGACACAGCTGACAGCCCAGCTGAGGGTGCCTTTGCATCAAAGGACACAGCATGAGCGACACACAAGAGCTGGAAACCACTTTGCTGCTAGAAAGCTATGGCCTTGTTGCCACTACTGAAACATGGTTGGACAAATCCCATGACTGGGCTGTGACCATCGATGGCTACAGGCTGTTCAGAAGAGATGGGAGAAGAAAGGCAGAGGGGTTGCCCCCTGCATCAAGAGGTGGATTGAGTGTAGAGTTGTCTCTGAAGAACAGCCATGAGCAGGTTGAAAGCCTATGGGTAGAAATCAGACACTGAGGGTGACTACTAGAGGCTCCCTGATCAAGGGGAGCCTATTGACAAAGCCTTATTGCTTCAGCTACAGGAAACATTGCACTCACAGGCTTTTGTCCTTCCTGGGGCCTTCAACCACCCTGACATCTGCTGGAAAAGTAGCACAGTGGCCTAGCTGAATAGGGACCTGATGGTCAAACTAAAGAGAAAAAAGCAAATATACAGACAGTTGAAGATAGGACTGACAGGTGACATGGGACGAGCAAGGCAAAGCTGGAATTGCCTTGCAAGAGATGCAGAGAAGAACAGGAAGGGCTTTAACACCTGCATTAACCAGAAAAGGAAGGTCAAAGAGGGTGTAACCCCCTGATAAACAGTGCTGGAAAACTGGTAACAATGGATGAGTAGAAGGCTGAGGTAATCAAAAACTTCTTTGCCTCAGTCTTCAATGGCAGCCCCTCTTCCCCCACCTCTCGAGTAGATGGACAGCTCTCCATCCTCCTCTGCATTTATCTGTGGTCAATGCTTGTATCTTGCATATGCCCTAGTTCTCATCCCAGTAAGCTGCTTAAAGTAGGTGATAATGACACAGGTTTACACAGCGTTTCACATTGGGTTAGGGATTTTTTTAAAATGTATATTCTTTTGTTTAGTTGTTTTGTCAAGTTGAATTCAGTTTCATGACAATCAATAAATGAAACTGATTGCTAGAGCTGCAAAAAGCAAGCACTATGTATGTGGCTGGAAAGAGGAGTGGCAAAGGAAGATCTTCCCTTTGACAGGACCTGTTAAGTGATTTCTGCGTCCTGTGGAGCAGCAGCCTAGGCTGCAGGTGCAGTTTGCTTCTGTATACCTTCACCCTGCTTCTTCTTTAGAGTTGTGGGAGTGACAAGGTTCGGTCAGACTTTAGTTTTCTGTTAGTTGTGGGCTCTTCTAAGCACAGCCCAGCATTGTTTCTGCAGAAGGAGACTGAGTTGGGTTTCCTGAGAAACTGCCCTGTGCCACAGTGTGTAGTCCCTAGCCCTTGGATTGCTGGAGTTAGTTCTGTTCTTTTGCTTGTGCAGCTGACCAGCCCTCCCCAACACTCATGGAAATCCATGGAAGTTGTCAGACTTTTTCACTTGAGAGAGAAGATACATTAAAAATAAAAATTATGTTAGTGATACCAAACTCTGGATTCGTGTTGAACACCTTTGGACTCCTGTGTTGTTCTTTGTTGTTTTGGTTTTTTTAAAAGAATAAAGATAAAACCGTAAGGCTAAGCATTTATTGGAGCCCTTCTCATAACATAAGAGACCTCAAAGATCTTCGTTTCTGAGCTTGACAAAAAATAGATCTGTAAGCATGAGACCATCCTTTCAACGAGCCAGAGGTCCCCACTGTTGGTAACAGCCTGCAGTGCAGAAATAGGTAAGCAAAATTGTTTTAAGTAGTGTCTGAGCTAGAGTTGCTGGGACTGTTGTCTGCAAGTTCCTAACGGTTCTAGTTCTCTCAATTTATTTTGAAACACTATGGGATTCACTCAGTGTGACTATAATCTTTATTGCAACTTGAAGAAAGTGCTTCCTGACTGATTGGGATATTTAGGGTACATATTTATGTATGTTGATGCTGCTGTCTTTTCAGATTAAGTTGCCCCCAAACTTATTTTATGGGGAATAGTGAGCATGGTTTGACATAAGCTGTGTAAAGATTTTGAAGTAGCTTTTTTAGGAAGTAATTCAAGTAATATGCTTCATTTAAATGTCTTGCTTTGGCTTTCAGCTATGTTGTTTTATGTGCTTTAGATGATATTTTATTTACATAAAATAAGAGTTATAGTGAGTGAACTCAGGGAATTATTAGGTCATTGAGAAGAGCAGACCACTTGAACTAGAAACAGTGTCTTTGCCACTTAGTCCAGGGAATTGGTGCTATTAGCCATGACTTGACTACAGGCTAAAAAAAGGCTAAAAATCATTCGTAGATTATTTCTTTAATGCCAGAAGGAGTGGTTGCATCACTGTCTTTAATCGGTCTATCAGTAAGCATCAAATTGCACAGGATTGTGCTTTTATTGCACCAGGTAACATGTGTTTCACTTGATTCCTTCCCCAAAGGTTTCTGGTGATGATTTGAAAGGCATAGAAGATGGAGTATCACTTCCTTTCTGAGATAGCTTAATCTGTTAGTCATTCTTCCTGCTGAAAAATAAAGGGGAAGGGGGCGGGGGGGGGAAGGAGGAATGCAGCTGTATTGGGGATTTTGCTGCTTCCTGAATCAAGCATACGGAATACGTAATTTCCATTCTTAGGGAAGGAGATGTGATGTAAATTACGGGGCTGCTCGATGGATGAGCAGGTAAAATCGATGTCGGAAAGCTCCTCGGTGACTGGCGCACTGGAGTGTTTTTGTGCGGGAGGGCGGCCTGGGGCGCCTGTGCGCTGGAGCCGCTTTGTCACCGCGCGCCCCGGGTGGCGCCCCCTCTAGCGGTGAGCGCGGTAACAGCAGGAGCGTGTCGGGAGCTTCCGCTGGCTTCCCATTAGAAATTAAAAGCGTGTCTTAATTTTAATTGGACTCAGTAGGAAATGTATTTTATAATCTGAAACTAAACTAATTCTACTAAGAAGTCTTTTTTTAGGAGGTTATCTTTGTTGGATTTTAAAAAACCCAGCCTAATAACACGCGTTCTGTCATGCAGTTGGTTCCATATTATTTAGTATGAAGGGGTGACTGTGATGTTCCAAATACTGGAAAACCAAGTTAATAATAATAGACTTTACTTAGCGGAATCAGAGTCTGGTGCTGGGCCAGACCTTAATAAGCCGTGTTGGGCATGGATTGACTGTGAACAGGTTCTACCTCCACTATACTTGGACGGTCTCGGTTCTTTATACAGAGTCTATTTAGATTTTTTACAGTTAATAAGCTTCATCTCCACTGTCTGGGAAGACAAGTCTTCCAGCTCCAGACCAGCCAGCTTTGGAAATGAGATAGGCTGCATTGGAATGGCAGCGTGCCTGTGGCCAGCAAGTCCAAGTGGGCTCAGGCTGCCTCTGCATGCAAGCAGCTCTCGTGTCCCCATGGATACCGTAAGCATTGGTCATACTATTATCTTTAGGAGTATATAAGGATGTTAATAGTTTTGTTGTTGGGGTTTTTTTTAATAAATTATTTTCATATTTTTTAATAACATACTGGAGCCTCCTGGAGCTCCCTTCCTCTTGGAGAGAGCAGCTACAGGGTCTAACTGCATTACTGATCCTTGATAAATGTCATGAGAATACTACCTAGGATATTTTAATGTTGTTATGTTATTTTAATTTTTTGGGGTTTTCTATGGCTACCACCATCTTTTCTTTCCTCTTCCCCCCTTCCCTATCCCCAGCCTTTTCCGTGTGTGCAAGTTTTGGGTAGTACTGTCTGCTTGCAGAAAGATGTGTTCAGGAAGTATTTTGACATTGCTTCCTTTTTGCCAGTGTTCAGTTCAGATAGAAGAACATTTAGAATTTGTCATGGATTTCATGAGGTTTGTTTTTAGCCTAAGTGTGACACCCCTAATTCAAGCCCAGGACTTCATGTATTCTTCATTTTATGTAGTTCAAGTGGGAGTGCTTGGTGCCCTGAGAAGAAAATTATTATGTGTTCTTTTTCTCCGTGCTTTGAGCTTTTAGTGGTAGAATGTGACAACATCCATTGACTACAGCAGTTAATTTTCATGAATCAGATAAGGCTTTTGGGTGTTAAGCTAAAGAATAGAAACCATGGAATTCTAGAAAGAGGTGAAAGTTAGTGGTTAAGAGCCAGCTATAGTACAGTTACTCTGCATGAAGTGTTGATTAATTATACTTTTTGATATGCAGTTAATTCTCCCTTTTATAACTAGCATTCAGGATGGCAAAGGAATAGGCTTGTTTTGTCAATTGTGTGCATGCCAGATGGAGCCTTAATATGTGTCAGCAGATAAATGGGCCATTATTAAGATTAGATGCATAATGATCATTTCAGCCTTGTTTATTTAGGTCATCGACAGTAGTAGAATATGATCTCTTACAAGTAAAAATACTTCGGGATCTGAAAATCTTTTGCTTTTCTTAGACTGCTATGAAAATAATGTAGAAGTTTTGTTGTCTAGTTTTAAAGTAACACATTAAGTTAACTTTTTAGTTTACTTAGATGAGAACTGAAAAAAACCCTCACAACCACAAGTAACTTGATTTGTTTTCCTGAGAAGTGAAGCTGATAGCTGTGTAAGCAGATGAATTTGTCCATTTATTAGATGGTGTTTATGAAATTAATATTTTACCTAGTATTTCAGTTCAAGGCTCTTAGTTACTTATTTAGTAGACAGTACAATGTTCAGTTATGTGTCTGTTCTTAAAATAACATCTGCTACAATTTTAAGCTCCGTGTACTAGTGAAAGACTTTTGATATT
Organism: Leptocoma aspasia; assembly: GCA_013399835.1. Taxonomy (NCBI): domain Eukaryota; kingdom Metazoa; phylum Chordata; class Aves; order Passeriformes; family Nectariniidae; genus Leptocoma; species Leptocoma aspasia. Next base: position 119,117 of record VXAX01003788.1, read on the forward strand.
AATAAATGTCTGTGTTTTATTTCAGGTTGCAGTGTAAGGTTTTGGAAGTCATAGCTCCAGCCCATCACAATGGAATGGCGAATGGCCACACCAGCAGTGCTGACGGGGACACAATTGTCATCAGCGACAGTGACGACTCAGAAACGCACAATAGCTCTGCACAAAATGGGTACACGATACTTTTACTGTATGTCATTCTGACTGGGTGGAAATGAGATTAAACCTAGATGTGTCAGAGTCTGACTGAAACAAATTACTTGATCTGTATAGATTGTGAGTGTTCAGACAGCTGAAGGTGACAAGCTGAACCTTCAGAGGTGCCGGTTACGCTAACGCACCAGAAAACTGCATTATGAGAAATGAAATACCTACAGAATAATCATTGTTTATCTCTTTGCAATGACAGTGTTTTTGCTGAGAGATGGTGGAAAAGCTGTGTGTACCTCTTGGTAGTTCTCTGTGCTGGGAAATCTGTGCTGCTGTAGCAGAAGGTGCAGAATGTTCTGCATTTCTGCCGTCTGGTATCACTTCACTTCCATCATGGGGCTCAGAGCTGAGATTACTGTATGACAGGAGGTAATCCTTTTACTGGAACTCTCTGAAAAGTCATCCCAGAGACTTCTTGTGTTTGTGTCCAAAAAAGCAAATATATTCCAAGCTTTCTTCATTATGCATGTCCATATAAATATATAATTGTATTTGATGGATTTGGTTATGATGTTAGGTGCAGTGAAGCTGTATGTCTTGTCTTGAGGAACTTTCTGTGGGATGGAGTAGCCTAATAACATTGAATAGGAGAGTTCCTTGGCTGTAACTGTGTTGTTTACTGTGTTGGAGTGTCCCTTTACTGTGCAGAAATTGAACCTATCCTAGCAGTATAATGAGAAGAAAGACTTCTATGCTTCATAGGCATGATGATGAAAGAGGAGTGTTTGAAGTGGGCCCAAATCTAGGATCTAGCAACATACAGGCTTTGCATGAACTGTTACTGACTTTGAGATGTCACATGGATGCAGAAGTTAATCTCATTGGTTGCTTCATGATGAAGTCGTGTCCTGACATGCCTAGAATAACTAGGGTGGGGCTCTTCACTTGGTTAAGAAATTTTAAAATTTCTTTGCTGTCTCTTAAAGGCAGTTGTCTAAGTTGTTCATGAAGATGTCCTACATATTTGAAAAAATAAATGCATTTTCAGTATTCCAAAAGGCATGTGGCATTTGAAAGGAGGTTGTTCTTGGAATTAGGCAAGTGTGCACAGAGCTGACTGTAGGATTGATGCATTATAATGCTGTCACTTCCATGCGTGCAGAGCTGGTGGTAAGGCTAAGTCTTGCACTTCCAGTCAGTCTGTGATTCTCCCCAGCTGATTAGTTATTTGACAGTGCAGAGAAGGGAAGGAAAATAATTCCTTTCTCTTAGAAGGAGAGTTCTTGTGAGAATATACAGGCTTTTGAAGCAGTGTTCTGTGACATATCTAGCTAACATTTATGCTGCAAGTTAAATAGCAAACCGCTTGTGTCTTTAAAATGCTTACTGTAAGTTTTAAGTGAGTCTGTTTATAACAAATGTGAGAGTGTAGTAACAGTTAATTTCTAGATATATTCTGGGTATATGCAGACTTGAAAAGTATTATTTGCTGTATGTGTAAAATCTATCTGTAAGTAAAGCACTGTTGTGAATTTTTGTCTGCTGGCATATGCGATTCTTTATACCATTGCTCATAACAATGAAATCATACTGAACTGAATGATACGGTTTGGCAGCCCTAATCTTTCAGAGACTATATTTTGCTGTTTATGGAGAGACTTGCATGTGGAGAATATGGATGTTAGTCACCTTGGGACCAATGTCAATTTGATATGTGTAGGACAGTTCTGCCTCAGCCTGCACACAAATCTCCAGGTTCTGAAACCCAGCCTTTGTGCAAAGCTGCAGTGCTGTTAAACAATGGTACAGCAGATGCTCAGGGTGTTTGTGAGGGAGGGGGAGGGGAGCACAGCACAGATTGATGGGCCATCTGCAAATATTTTTCCTAAAGAATCTGTAAGGCTAGAGAATCTTAACTGAAAATAGATGTCATTAGAGATCCCAGCCTTTCTGTGACCCTACTCCTCCTGTCTGTGTGGGGCAGAAATAGCTGTGTAGTGTGTACAAAAGTTCCTGCTGACTTTTTCTGTTGTGTTCTTCAGTAAAAGTTGGGGGTGGTACAGGAAGAAGGAGGCTATGATGCTCTTACTTTCCCTCAGAAAAACAGGCTGCTTTCTAAGGCCTGGGTTACATAGCAAAAGGTAGCAATCATCTGAGTTCTTAAAACATTTCTGCTACGCCCTGGGAGCCTCTGGTACCATAGGATAATGGTCACATGGAGGAGCAGTATTCACACCTTAAACTGCTAGACTTTTAAAGTTAAGGTTGAACTCTGGTGTTGGCTTTAGCAGTTGACAGGAGGTTAGAGGGGCTTTTGCTGCCAAATGCATACAATTCAGCTGCAGCTTAATTCATGTCATTCCTTTTGCCAGGGCTATGAGTAGTGTGAATCATCAAACATCATCAGAAATACTAGAAAAAAATATTACTGGTTTGCTGGCTGGTTTATGGCAGTGAATTTGGGTGTTTGTTCAATTTGAATTGAAGATCAATTTTGGGGAAGGGCTAATTGTTTCTGCAAATTTTGGGATAGAAGAGGTAACCGCTTTTGGAAATAATGTCAGTGGAACCTTACCATCCAGGCCTTTTACCATCTTCAAATGAGTTTTTTAACTTTATTTGGAGAAAAATTATGAACTGGATATGTCAAAATGTGGGCATAGCTTGTCATTAAAGCTATATAATATCTTCAGTACAGTAAATCTTTCTTCATATTTAATTCTTATATTTCCTTTCTTCCTCTCTCATTCATCCGTCGCTTGAATCCTAGAATAATGATGGTGGGTAGTCCTCTTTATTATAAGGAAAAACCAAAGTACTTGGATCAAAGGCACCTTAAAACCTTCACCAAAAAGTTAAAAGTCAGGATTTTGTTGCGAAGTGCTATTGTCTTGTCCCTAAAATGTTGTTCATAACAGTCTTCAGGTTGCTCTGTCTTTTTGTTGAAATTTTATTTAAGTTGCAGAAAATATTTGCAAATCCAAATGGGCAGTTGTTGTTATTGCTCAGTGCAGGGTTGCTTGTCAGTAGCAAACTTCAAAGATGTGCAGGGGCAGCCTTGCTGTGGGGATCAGTTTACTGACAGGTTACCTCTGTGTAAGGCTTGCACTGGAGCATGGCGAGACCATAAATGATTGTGTTATTTGGCTAGCATTCTTCAGGGGAGTTTTTCCACTCCCAAATTTAGTCAAAGAGAAGAAGAAAAGCCACTTCCTTTTTCTGAAAAAGTGGGACAGCAGTCATTTTAGCACTTCAGGACAGCATTCCAGATCCTCTAACTCAGTATTTTTCGGTGCAATTTTTCTGTTTCTGTTAATACAGTAAGATACAGGTAGCTGTGGCAAGACTCAAAGCAGATGGTGTAGATAGGTGTCCTGGACAAGGTAATGGAGAAGGATGAGGTTGAGGGAGCAGGGTTTGTTTAGCCTGGAGAAAAGGAGGCTCAGGGGGGACCTTAGCACTCCCTACAACCACCTGAAACGAGAGTGTAGTGGGGTGGAGGTCGGTCTCTTCTTCCAGGTAGCAAGTGACAGGATGAGGGGAAATGGCCTCAAATTGTGCCAGGGAAGGTTTATATTGGATAATAGGAAAAATTTCTCTACTAAAACATCAGGTATTGGAATAGGCTGCCCATGTCATGAAATAGCCATCCCTGGAAGTGTTCAGAAGGCCATGTGGACATGACACTTGAAAATGTGATTTAGTGATGAGCGTGGTTGGTAGTTGGACTCAGAGGCCTTTTCCAACCTTAACAATCCTATGGTTCTAAAGTCTCAGGGGTTACTTGGTACTGCTCCCTTAGTACTGTGCTGTCAGAATGTAGCATAGCTGTAGTGTAAGAAGAAATTTATGTTCAGGTCATGTTGTTCACCATGCCAAAGTAATTGAAGCCTTGATGAGATTATTACCTGTCAGTGGCTCAGTATAACCTTATTAAAAATGCAAGATTCTGACACAAGTACTAACCACATTCACTTGAGTGCAGTAGGAACTAGTGTAATATGGGTGAGTCAGTTGTAGTTTTTACCTGCTAAATTATAAAAAACTCTGTATTTTTTCCTCTGGATTTGGTTGTATGTCAGAGCTGTGCTGTGAAGATTTTTTTGTAAGGGATCTCTGCTGTGAAATGGGTCTAACCCTTGCTAACTGTAATATGTTTTATCTAATGCTTTACAAAATAAAATATAACCAAAAGTAATAATATTTTATGCTAAATCTGCTAGATAATCTGTACAATTTTTAAAGCTTTCTATGTGTATTGAATGACCTTTTTCTTCCTCTTTTGCACTAAGCAAAAGTTTTACTATAAATTTGAAGGAGGATATCAGGAATATATTTACTTCTTGGAATAATAACTGGAAACTCAGAAAATAAGCTGAAAAAATGTAGTGTGGTTTGAAATTACATTTGGGCTATTATATATGATCCACTAAAGTTGAGAAATATTTACACAAACTAAGAAGAAAAGGTTAGTGTTAAAGAGTTGAAAATTTGATTGTTCTTTTGATTGCAGACAGTATTGAACCTTAGAATTTATTCAAAATGTATAAATAAGCTGATATACTTTTGGTTTAATATTGGTACTTCGATGCCTTTTATTTTGTTGCTGAACATTATCTGTTTGGGCCATTCTTCAGCTTACTAGGCCAAAGGACTGGAAATGCAATGGTGTGTGATGAGGTGCAAGTTTGTTTTTCATACTATCCAAAAATACCTGGGCACAGCCTTCATTACTTTAGCTTTCCTATCTTTAGACTGAAGATGATCATGGAAGACCAAGTCATGGTATGACCAGAATATGAAGGTTCTTTTAACAAACCTATGTAGAGATGTTAAAATCCTTCCAGTGGATATACTGGATTACAGTTGATCTCTGTTTTGCTAATATGAATAGCTGGGTGGGCTTTTTTCTGTTACATTTCTTAAACTGTGTTTGGTCTGAGTGACTCAACTTTAGACTTCAACTGTGATGCACATACAGTATCATGCAAGGCACTGCATGCATATCACAGTACTTACCTATAGGTCTAGTAGATGTGTTGCTGTTTCCAAGTCTTGTCTTTTTTTTTTGTCAGTCCATTTATTATTAACTATGCTGATAATTTTGTCATTATAAACTATTTTTCTTGAGAACTTTGCAAATTCTTCTCATCTGAAATGACACTAATGGTGAATAAGTACTGTTTCATTTAATCTATATTAATTAATGTATTTATTAGACATTGGAATGTTAACACTTCTTGTATTTCTCTTTCACAGAGTTAGTGGGGAAAAACAAGAATTGTAGCAAATTTTATTTTCAGGAGTATTGCAAAGTACCGTTCTTAATATCTTGTGCATGTTTTTCACAAGGCTAAAGAACAGCAAGAGATGTACTGGTTTATTTTGTCAAACTCCACCTGAAAGCATTTTGTAAATGCTGGAAGGACTGACAATGATGAAATGCGTAGTTTTAAATCTCCTAGTTCATCTACATAGCTGCTTCAGCTTTCCTTCTTGATGAAATAAGATGATGACTGAATTCTTCCTGATAAAGCAGTACAAGTCTTGATTACAAATTGTCACCTCAGGAGAAGTTAGTTCTGTTGTTTAATGCCAAAATGCAACATTATTTAAATAAAGTCTTATTATGGTAGCTCTGTTCATTATGAACTCTGTTCATAAATACAGTACTCTTTTTAAAGTATATTGTCTATGGCAGAACCCCTCTCTTCCTTGTAAAGGAGTGAATTTTGGTAACACACCAGACCTGGGTGTTATCCACCTAGGAAGAGGTGTAACAAAACAGTTATTGTTATGTTAAAACTGAAGAAATATTTTCCATGAGGGGGAAGAAAAACTGGTTCTCTGTAGCAATACCTATAAAAGGAAGTGCACTTTGGATAATAAAGCATGTAATCTGATAAGCATTTATTTTGAAGTGTAGATATGTTGCCTTATGGTTTCTGTTACTTTCTGTTATTTTATGTTGGTAAAATGTTTGGTTTGGGTTTTTTTCTAAAGTGTTATTTTGGAAAAATATTTTAGGTGGTTTTTATTTGTTTTGCAATGCAATTGTTAGATCAAGGGCTACTGTTTTTATTAATTTTATTTATTCTGTCTTTTGGACTCTTTTCTCATCATATTTTTCTCCTTTTTCCTGTCTTCCTGTTGCCATCATGACTACTGAGAGTATTAAGGAGACAATTTTCTGAAGTGTAGGGATGTATCATTACTTGTCTCTCTCTGTTTTCTTCCTGCCCTTCTTATCTTCCATTTCCTTGCTGAGAAAACATCCCTCATTGTTCTTCCTGTTCCTTGCAGGAACTGGTTTTAATGCAGATTTAAATATAGTACCAGAAAAGTTGGCACAAATTAATAGACCCTCTTTGGTACTGGTGGAAGCTACAACTGGGTATTTTCAAGAGGTCCATTGTATAGGCATATAAATATATTAAGTGTGTAAAATATGAGGCTGATGATATGTGAATGTAAAAGTTTAATTTTTAATTTTTTTTTCTAGGGAGAAGAAAGCCATAATTGATCCTTCTTTGTTCAAATACAAAGTCCAACCTATTAAAAAACACCTGTATGAACCTGTTATTGTTAAAGCATCTCAACTAAGGTAAAAATTAGTATGTGGAAGTCAAAATTGTACTTTGTAACCGTGAATTGTGTAAGATGCTTTTGATATAAAATGGCATTTTAAAACAATGTTAGAGCTGTTAATTAAAAGCACTGGAACAAAATCTTGTAATACAGGCCTTCTGTATCAAGGATTCCAAGCTTTGCTAGCATTAACATAGGTACCAGCTCCTTTCAAGTCTCCTTTCATTGGCACACAGATGAGACCTGCTGTTGTTGTCTGCAAAAATCGGATTAGTTACCCAGTGTGCAACAAGCCAGTAATTACACACTCAAGAGACACAGATTATTTATTTCAGAGATGCACAAGCCTAAGTGATCAATGGTATTCCATAAATCAAGTGAGTTTTAGCAAGCAAAAGAATTAGTATTCATTGGTTACAAGTTACATAAGTTCTCTTACTAATTAGTATTCTATTTTCTATTGGTTAATGATTCCAATTAATTGAGTAATTACTGCATCTTATGCTAATTAGTTCGCACGCTCAGTCTTTCTCTTTTGTGTCAGTGGTCCTGAGTTGGTGGCCACAGATTTCCCCCTACAGAATTACCTTTTACCCAGTTGGAGCTGATTTGGTACAGTTGCTTGGTTGGGTTTCCTTACCTTGGTAATTCTGCTAGGTGTCTTTGTGTCCCCTAAATTCTGCATTCTTTGTGTCCACTGTCAGTGGGCATTCTTCCCAAGGTTTGCTAACCTCCCCCCAGGTCTGAGACCACTGAAGCATGTCCAGCCCTAAACCTTAACAAGGCAGTTCTACCAACAAATAATTTATTTTTCTAACACCTGGACATCAGTTATAGTAGCTAACAACCAAGCTCTCTGTTTCATGCATAAAATTTCCCTTTGTGTTGATTAGGCTTAAAAGTATATGAAGATCAAACATCAAAGAACATCCTTTCTTAAGAAAATTTTTGTATCTTCCACATTTTGCAACACTGTGACTTCTGATACCTTGGCTACTGTTGTGATTGATGGAGTAGGTGGAAAAGAGTTTGAGAGCTCTCATAACTATAATAATGAACTGTTGATGTTGTGAGCACTCTGGTAGCATTGCTGGTTTGAAATGTTGGAGCAGACACTGGCAATCTGATTGATTTAAAATAGAAAGGTGTAGAGGTTTTGCTTCTTAAATAACAAATTTGTCTCAAATTTAGTTAAAATATATGTTTAGAGTAGATTGTGCATCAAAACTTTATATAAACTAGATGCTGTAAACAAACTTCAGTTTGTGTGATTACAAGTAATTTAGTTTCAGCACAAATCAGGAACTATTCATTAACTTTTTTCATTAACTACTCCTGTGTAGTGAAGCTTTTTCCTTCCCATGAAGTAACTCAGGTTCCCTGGAATGCCAGGAGCCAGCAGAGTGCACACTGTACAAAGAAGTGGCATAGCTTGACTGAGAAACGTGTGAATTCACCTTGTCACTTGTTGGCTTGCCTCCCTGCTTGAGAGATGTGAATGCTGCTTTCCTGCTGTCCCTGTTTGTTTGTTTGTTCTCCCTCTCTTCAGAAGCAATCAGACTTGAGTTTTATTTAGGAATTTTAAGAAGTATTTGGAGGATCTACTATGGATCAAAAGGGTGTTTTTTATAAAAGAGGACATAACAGAATCTTCAAAATAAAAATTCCAGGTGCATAAACCAACTGTTTATGTACTACTTGGGTTTTGTTTTATTCATAAGGAAAATTTTAATTCAGTTGGGGTTTCAAAGAATGGTTGTTAATTACAATAGTAAGGGTGTTATTTATAATTAAGAAAATAAGAAAAAGATCAATCATACAGTCTATCACATGTATTCTTGCACATACTTTTGGCTGTACTTAAATACTAGCTGAAGATGTTAGTTGATAATACTACCTTTCTTTCCTAATACAGCCGGAGGAAACATCTCTTTTCTCGTGATAGACTTAAACTTTTTCTGAAACAACATTGTGAACCACATGATGGAGTAATTAAAGCTAAGGTAAGCAAGAAGAAACAATTTATGGGATAGAATATTGACACTATTTAGTATTTTTTTGCTCTTCTCTACTAGCTGCTCAGAGTTCCTCTTAAATACTGCATCATATTTAGCTTTTTGTGAGTATAATATACTTTTGATTAGTCTAGCACATGAATTATTTTCATTTTTCAAGGTATGCAGCTGGTATTTCTAAGTCAAATAAAAATGAACTGTTTCTGTGTTGGTACAGTAAACCAATATTATTCTGTTCTAATTCTTTTAGCTGGAAAATGTTTTATAATAGATGCAATTCAATCTCCAGATCTTCAGTGAGACATGTACCAGAGTTCAGGTGGCTGGAATGGGTTTTTGATAAGGCCTTGGATTTTGACTATGCATGTGTTTGTAATCTTAGATATATGGTGATACTTAGAACAAGTCAGACTAAAGTTCATATCTTAGTGGGCACCAGATGACTGAGAATTTGATCAGCTTTTCTCACAAGGCAGCAATTTCCCTTGCCTTGCTTGCTGTACCACAAGAGATCCTGGACTCCTTCACTGTGTAGTGCAGCCTTGACCCTGAAATCCTTGCTATCTTCTTGTTTTTAGAAAGTAGCAGGGTTTCTTATTATGTCTGTTATTTTCTCATACAGCTGTGTAACTGCTCATTCTGCACAGGAAGGCTTGGAGAGATGAGAGTCAGTGAGAGTCTTGCCTCTGAAAATTGTGGAAAATAACAAAGGGAATGAATTTCTAAATAAATCTGTAACTCTAGAGTCTGTCTCTTCTAAAGAAATGAAAATAAAAGAAAATAAAGCTGAAAGGGATAAACGCATTCCTTGGGCTTGTTAGTGATCATTTTGACCCAGCTCACTATACCACATTAAGCACTAGTGATCTATTAGTGATGCCTTCTGGAGCCTCAGGAAAATTGTTATATTCTGTATATGTGTATGTGTCATCTTGTCTTTATTTGGGCTTTCTGTGGCGTGCCTTCTTGTCCTCTTGCTGATTGCCTTGCATTTCAGTTATGTGAACATGTCCTATTTGGAATATCTCCTTTTTATCCTCATTTCTTATTGTCCAATAAGGGCAGATTTCCTGAGGTCATCAGGTTGAGAAAGTAGACTTGAAAAAAAACTTTGGCAACTTGAAAAATCTTCCTCCAGAAATAAGTACCTGTGTAATAGAGAATTACGTAATTCTTCAATAAGTTAAGTTTCTGCTTTTATCTGTCAAAATTTGTTCTTGACATGCTTCAGTAACTTCCTAGGAAGACACTGTCCAGCTGTGTTTGCTAAAAGGCATATAAAGAAATAACATCTTACCAAATGAAGCCAAATTCTAGTTTCAGATCTATGCTGCATACATTATTATCATTATCTACTTGGTAGATTAACTTTTCACTTACACTGTTTCAGAGCTTTATTTCTTACCCTCAGTTAAGCAGTTGTAGATATGGTTACTCTTATTGTCTTCTTTTGTGAATTAATGATTAATTAGTTTATATTTAGATTAATTAGGTTATATTTATAAATAGGTAAGAATTTCACCATGAATGTCTATTTTCATCTTTCATACTAAGGCAACATCAATTGAAAAATATAATCTAGCAGAACAAAACTTCTCCTATTTCTTCCCTGATGAACCACCCACATTTATCTTCAGTCCTGCAAGCAGACGGCGAGGACGACCTCCAAAGAGAGCATCTGCAAGTCTTGTAAGTAATAACATTTTTAACCCCAGATGAAGACACATCAGCATAGTCTATGAAGTTCTTCCATTTGTCTGAGTTTTCAAATCATTTGAAATACAGGGTTGAGATTGTGCTTTTTTTATTTTGAGGACAACTGGGATATATTCCACAACTGCTCTTAAAGTAATGCTTTATAATTAAGCTGGTAAAAGAGATCATAATTTATATGTTATTATTTTTGTCGTTATTTCTGGGATCCCATCAAGAAACTAGTTTCTCAGTGTGTTGTGATGCCAAGCAGAGTACTTGTCCATTCTGGGATTAATAAATAATTTCCTAAAAAGCTTTAATTTTGGGTCTCAGATAAAAGTATGGCACTTGCCCTCAGATACAGGTGTGTCACTTGCCTGTATTTAAACACTTAGTCGCTCTACTACTTCATTGTGTTCTAGAGAACAGTTGAAAAATTGGGAATACCTTTTGCTGGTCTCACTGTAGTTATTATGTTCTTTTTTTTCCTCTCCACCTCCAAATTCTCTATCAGGAGGAGAATATTACACCTAAACAAAGCACCCCAGGAAACAAAAATAAAGTATCAAGGGAAAGGGCAAGGTTCCAGAAGCAAAAAGAAGATGTGCAGGCCATAGGTAAGTTGAAGTTTACTCATATGACCAGTAGAACCAGTTTTTACAGGTTTGAGAGCAGGCCATAATTAGAGTATTTCTGGGGTTATACCTTTCAAAAGGAAAATACTGCCACACCACTTTGGCCAAGTACTCGTTTCAATAGTTAGCATACTTGTTTCCTGGTTTTATTTTTTTTTCCTTGTTAGTTGACTAAATGGGGGAAATCTAGGAAGCTTGTGGTCCAACTGTGTGGACTTCTGTCTCAGATAAAAAAAAAGCTGAATAATTTCTTGTAGAAGCTTGGATGGTGAAGCCATGTGTAAATTTTAACCAGCTGAAGGTATATCAAAGCACGAATGCGTAACACAAATCCATTAGTTTTTCCATTTATGGAAAACAATAACAATCTCAAAATTCAAAAGAACTGAAATATATTCTGAATTTTTTTGGTTTAAAAGATTCAGAGATTTTTAGTATGGACTGATTGAATTATTTTGGCTTAGTTTTAACCTGTTCCTGATCAATTTAAATTTTATTTCAAATGAAGTAAGGGGACCCATATGCCTTTTGTTTGGGTTTAACTAGATAAACTGGTATATGTCTTCTTGAGGACAAAGGTCAGACAAGGACATATTCTTCTGGATTGTAAGGACTTATGTCCTTCCTAAGGAACGGCTTTCATCTGTGGAAGTATTTTAGTCAACTTCTGGTTCCAGCCTTTCATTTCCTTGAAGATAGAATTTTTTAAGATGGCAAGGTCATTTAGAAATTACCTAGTCCAGCATCTGCTTAATAATAGCAAAGTTGTCTGATGCTGCTTTGGGCCTTTCCTTTATAGGAGATGGGCACAACAGAATTTCCTGGGTTCCATTAAACTTGTGTGTCCACATTCTTGCACAAGCATCTGTTTTGTTCACGTGCTGGGAATGACAGCACAGACCGAGGTTACAGCTGGTCAGCGTCAAAGCTGCTTCCTATCTTGTGTGGACAGAAACTGCAGCTTCTAGAAGGGTAGTTAAGACACATTTTCAGTGTGAAAAGGTAGCAAAATACCAAGTACCTTGAAAAATTAATCTTCTCAGTATGTTGAAGACCCTGGGTATCAACTTCACTGCATTTGTTTGCTAGGTAGAGACATTGCTGGTATGTGCAGTAGCTATCTGTAGAAGGAACTTAGCCCATTTTCAGAATGTTACAGAAAATATAATAAAAGTTTTTCTTGTTAGTACTATCCGCTTGGTAAGAGTAAGGATCTTTTTTCATTTCATTCATGTATGATTCTATCTTTTTTGTTTATTCAATTAAAGCAGTAAGATCCCCTTTTATTTGTTAGCCTGTATGTGGGCTGATAGGCACTGTCTGTCCACAGAAAGTGGAAATTTGCATCCTGTTGTTCTTCTACACATGACTGCAAAGAAATCTGCATCTCTTCAGGCAGTAGCATTTATTATCATTTAAAGTTCAGCTTAAACTGTGCAACTGAAGTAAAATTTGAACAAAATACACTGAAATGCATAGGTTTCAAATGTATTGACTTCAGTAATTCAGTAAGAACTAAATATTTAAAGATCACTTATTTAAAGGTTTTTCTTATCACAGATATTTCACAGTTGTGTGCCACACCTGGTTGTGACATGCTTTTATTAACCAGTCATTACTAAATATTTTGCTGTAATTATATGTTGGAATCAGTTTTCATCTTTATATGTCAATTGATAGAAACCAATAAACAAGTAATAACCTTCTATATACTCATAAAACCAGATATATTTAACTTTATTACCTGTTGACAACCTTATAAAACGTGTCTAACACATGGGCTTGAAACTCTGCTTCTCTAAAGAGTTTCCAAGTGTTGGAATTTCTGGTCGGTGTGGAAACAATTCATAACTATGTCTTTTTCATATGGTAATTATAAAAAACCAGTCTATTTATCAGTTAAAACTAACATTTTACAAAAGAAATAATAACAGGTTTGTTGTTTTCCTTTTTAGCTTTTGAGAAAGCTAAATTAAAACAAGAGAAGGCAAATGCTATGGAAGCGAGGAAAAAGGAGAAAGAAGATAAGGAAAAGAAGAGAGAAGAATTAAAGAAAATTGTGGAAGAAGAAAGGATGAAAAAGAAAGAAGAGAAAGAGAGACTCAAAATAGAAAAGGAAAAAGTAATGTTTTTGAAGTATATGTGTTTCATATAGAAACAGTATAATGGCTTTCTGGTTTCCTTGTTTATTAGTCGCTGTTTCAAGTTATTTTCCATTAATCATTTAAAAATGCACTTTAGAAGAATGGACAGTTACAAGATTAATGATGGGTTGTATTTCTGGTTAACATTCTCTATAATTTTAGTTTACCAGAAGTTCATTTTGAATTTGAACTTACTTCTGAAGTAATGTGGTGGGTTTGGGGGGTTTTTTTGCCAATAATGCATAAAACTCTTTGATTTAATGGTTGTCTTCTCTTTGGATAATCTGTTCTGCATCAGATTGACAGCATATCGAATGGTTTTGGTTTCTGTGTGGATTCTCTTTGGATGTAAATTGCTTAATAACTTTTTGTCAACTAGAATATGAAGAAATTATATATTCCACTATATTTGACCGCAGCCACATTCACTATCTTATTTTGATGGTCTTATTTGAGGCAGCTTTCAGAAATGCTGTCTAATTTTTGATATTTTTTTCTTTTGCCACTTCAGTTAAAAAGAAAACAAAACCCCAAACACCCCCAACAAAAGCAGCGATCTAATCTAACAAAATATCACCTCATTTAAATATTTTTGCCAGTATCATTTTATACAAAGTAAAAATGAATAGATTACTCCATTCTAATTAAATGTGATATTTTACTTTTCAGTGTGATTGAATAGTAAGTGGTGCAGTTTTAGAAATTGTAATAAGGCCATGTAACAATATTGTCACCTTTTTTTTCAGGAAAGAGAGAAGCTGCGTGAGGAAAAAAGAAAATATGTGGAATACCTGAAACAGTGGAGTAAGCCTAGAGAAGATATGGAGTGTGATGACCTTAAGGTATGATTAAATTTGGAATAGCTGAGGATTGTAGTTTGCAGTGTCCCCAGATGGATTAGGTTCCCTAATGCAGAGGCAAATCTAGATCTGATTGGAATGCTAGAGGCTGTGAGTCATCTGCAGTGTGTAACACATACTTCCCAGTGGCAATGTTAATGGGATCATCTGCATCTGCATTTTCAACCTCCAAAAAAGCTTTACAGGCTCAGTCTACAATGGAGTGTGTTCAATGTGCTGACAGTACTGAGTGAAGGGTATTGAGTATTCCTGATTTTTCTGTTAAGTATACCAAATGAGCTCACTTAGAAGAATATGAGTTACTTAAAAGATTTGAGTAATGAAAAAACTAAATTTTTGCCTCCGAAAGTTAGAAAATACGTTGGCTTGTTACTTCCTGTGGCATTCTTTTGATTTAAACTGTAGCAATATACTATATATACTATAATATACTCTATATATATATATATATATAATGTTTAATGAACATATTTCATGATGATACTGGAAACCTGTAGAAAGTAACAAGAATTTGCTTCTCAAAGAACTTATGTTTCACACAAGAGTATAGTGTGGCTGTACATAACAGAAGATTTTCTAGTGTTACATGTTTATGTATGCTTTATTTGGATTCATTTTGGCATGGGATAGCGAAAGGGGGCAAATTATCAGAAACACAAGGATAAGAGTTTGAGCTACACAGGGAAACGTAACAAGTGCAAGGAGCGCAAGTGGAAATAAAGGAGACTTAAATTAATTCAAGTGAAAGCACTGACTGGGAGGAATATAAAAGCTGAACATATTTGCAAGGAGAGCTCTATGGCCATTGAAGATGGGAGTGAAAACTCCTAGCTGTGTAGAAAGAGGAAAAAAGGCTGAAGAAAGTGAGAAAGGCCATTGCTGAAAGGGAGAGCAAGCTGGGAAAACAGTGCTGCTGTATTTCTGCTGGAAAGAAAAAAGGAGGGGTGGAAAAGCAGTGTCATCACTACAGTGAGACTCTGTTGCTGTACTCACCCCACTCTGTGCCTGGTGCTGCCTCACCTGGAGTACTGTGTGAGTTTTTGGGCACTGGAGTATAAGAAAGTGTCCAAAGGAGGGAAAAAAGGATTGGCAAAGGGCCTGGAGGAGAAGCTGTATATGAGGAGTGGCTGAAATCACTCGCTCTGTTCAGCCTAGGGGAGACAGGAAGGATACCTCATCGCAGTCTACAAACGTCCTTGTGAGGGGAGGAGGAGAAGCAGGCATTGATGTCTTCTCTGTGGTGACCAGTGACAGGACCCAGGGGAATGGCCCGAAGTTGTGTCAGGGGAGTGTTAGGTTGGATATTAGAAAAAGCTTCTTCACCCAGAGGGTGGTTGGGCACTTGGAACAGGCTTCCAAGGGAAGTGGTCAAAACACCAAGTCTGATGGAGTTCATGAACCATTTGGACAATGCTCTCATGCACAGGGTGTGATTATTTACATGGATGGTTCTGTGCAGGGCCAGAAGTTGGAATCAAAGATCCTTGTGGTTCCCTTCCAACTCAGAATAACCTCTTATTTTGTGATTCTGTGAATTGACAAGAACATAAATAAAGATGAGTTTAAGTGGGGACTGCTTTTGAAACGATTCCCTTCTCTGGAAATTTATGAAATACCTTACTGTTTTCTTAAGAAGCATAATATTTGGCTTTCTTCTTTTTAATATTTGTGAACGACCACATTGTGGAAAGGAGACATCATTCTGAAAGTTATTCAACTATGTGTGCTAAGAAACAGTAAATGAAGACAAATCCTGAAGAATTACATGAAGATAGTAATTTCAAAATCCATCTTGATGTTAGGCACTATTATCTGTGATTTGGAGGTGTTACCTCTGTTAAGTGGTCTTGTTATATGATTACATCAGCTCCCTTTAATGTCTTCAGCTATCATAAGTGCCTTACAAATGCAAAAAACCCAGTACCAGAACACACAGTTGTTAGATGTGATCTTGCATATCCTAGTAGTAGAAGGGCGTGTTTTATGTGAACATGTTGGGGTTTTGGTTTGCTTGTCTTTGCAAGCAATCATAAGTAACTTTTAAGAATATGTTTATTTTTACATGTCTGGACAGTTCAGGAAACTGAAATTCAAAACTTTTGTGAAATAATACAAGTATAAAGGAAAAATCTTGACAGTCAATGTTCTTAACTTGTAGTGGGATTAACCTCGTTTAATAAAGATACAAATTTCATGGACATGAGTAAACTTCTTTCTCAAAAATTTTACATTCTAGTTGCTTGCTCTTTGGTTTCCAGAGTTAGTACTATCACCAGTGTTACCATGATAACTGATCATGTGTCCTGTGGGACTCTTTTTAGTAAAATGTAGAGAAACTCAACTAATACATTCCTTAGAATAATAGACTCTTTGGTTTTAATCACTTGTGTACTTTGCACAAACCAAATACTGTATTAAGTGGTCCCATTTGGTTTGCAGGAACTTCCCATTCCAGTGCCAGTGAAGACAAGACTTCCTCCTGAGATCTTTGGCGATGCTCTGATGGTTTTGGAGTTTTTACATGCTTTTGGGGAACTTTTTGATCTTCAAGATGAATTTCCTGAAGGAGTGACTTTAGGCAAGTTGTGGCTTATGTGGCAAGGTGCCCCACTTTGGTGGTTTCCCTTCTACAACCAAACATTTTAAGTGCACACAAGTACCACTGCTGCAGAATTTTCTATGTGGCTTTAATCTATCAATGCTAATACATGCATATCAATCCAGTTTTCAGTTCATGGTCAACTCCAAGGGATTTTAAAATCAAAATTAGTTTTGGTGTACAAGTTGTTACTCTGCTTATCAAAATATCTACTTGTACTTTTTTCTTGCAGTTATATATTAAGAAAACAATGTTTGCTCAGCACTCTTTCTGGCACCATCATTCTAGGAATACATGCAGTAAATTATGGAAACGTAATTTGATTGTAATACCTGAAGGAAAAAAAATGTTTTCATTCTTCAGTACATAATTTTTTTTCCAACTTTGCGGCAAAAGTGACGCTTCTTAAACTTTATTCACAGAGGTTTTAGAGGAAGCTCTTGTAGGAAATGACACTGAAGGCCCACTATGTGAATTGCTGTTTTTCTTCCTGACTGCCATCTTTCAGGCAATGGCCGAAGAGGAAGAGGAAGTGGCCAAAGATCAAATAGCTGATGCTGAGACCAAAGGTCAGATCTTTAATTTTACTGCTGAAAAGCTGAAATTGCACTGGAATTAACTTTAAGCTGCATGAATTATGGCACTCCTTTTTTTAACCTTGTCTTATTATGCATGGATATTGTATGTAAATGGGCTTATTTTTTCTCTTTTATCTGAAATTAAAGCCTTGAACTGGGCATGTACCACAGGGTCTGGGGGGAATAGAGAAAAAGGAAGCTCATTGTTACTGTGATTGTATCCAGCAAAGCATAATAAGCTTTCAACAGCATTGCTTGTGTTTCGGAGGTGCAGGAAGCATCTTTACCTTCCTCCTCTTCCTCCAGCACTGTTACGTGTTTCTCCTGAGGGTCAGGAAACAAGTCATTTTCCTAAGTCTTTTCAAAGATACCTGTATCTATAAAAAAATCTGTACCTAACTAGATTAAAAACTAAAACTCCCCAGCACAACTGTAATGGAGAATTGAATATTCATTGTCCTTCAAGACTTGAAGTTATGCATGCACAGCTCCTGGATACTGCCATGTGTGTTCTTTCAGTAAAGACTCTCACAGTCACTCTGACTTTGGTCTTTGCTCTGAAGCTGATGTTGCCCCCGTTTTCAGAGGCATCCAGTGTACACTAACCACTGATCAGAAGGAAGTGCAGGCATTGTTACAAATTTGTGGTCCTGTGTTTATGGACTGCCAAATTTGCTAACTAAAGGAGAAGCTTTGACCCATCCTACTAGCCTTTATTTCATTAGAGGTAGGTACATAAAAACGCTCCCTGTTTGAGGTCAGGTGAATTCTGTGGTGCCCTTGCAAGCCAGATGTGTGAGTTACACGAAGGTTCCTTTAATTCCTCCCTTGAAGATTGTTTATTTTCATGCTTAAGAGTTATGTCCAGTCTATAAATTATCTTTATATAAAGCATGGGCACTGTCTTCAATAACAGTGGCTGCTCTTGTTAATTGAATAAAGTTAGAGATTTGAGACGGTGTTAATAAATTTAGACTGTATTTTAATTACTGTTGAATTTAGCAATTAAACTGTATTTGTTAACTACTAAGAGTATTGCCTTGGCAATACAAGCAAGGATTATCAGGTAATCATAGAATAGTTGATTAGATTCCGTATTATTTATGTGGCTGGTCAGAAAAAACATGATGTAACTTTCACATTTTGATTTGACATAATGGGGCTGGCAATTGCAAAAGTCTGCCATTTTGTTTCTAGTTTAGCAGAATCGTGGGTAAGACACTTCATTTATTATGTTTTACTTGCCTCAGAACTTTCATTTCTTGTCACTCTTCTTTCCCATAAAAGAAATTACATAGTCTTGGCTTTGTAATTCTGGCTAACCAAACTAGCAGCAGTCAGCATGTTTGCTCAGTTAAATTCTGTACAGGCAGCGTTTCTGCAGCAGGGAACACGATGGATGTGTGGGTTTGGGGTGTACAGTACTTTGTCTCAAAGTGTGTTATATAGTTAAAGCGAGAGGGGAGGTGCAGAGATTTCATTTTGTTGTGTCTGGGTGACAGTTTTCAAACAACATTAATCATCCTAAAGGACTGTTGTGGATTTGCATTTTATGTATTGTTTGTATAGTTTGTATTTGTTGTTTTATTTTGACTTTAACTGCTTAGTAATTTGGATTTGAATGAAGTGAAATTGTTGAAACAGCATACAGTGCTGAAAATACTCTGCCAACCCTCTGGAGAAATACCTGTAAGTGCTGAGGAAACCTTTGTTTAAGAAACAGGAATTTGCTGTTTCTCCCTTTCACTTCCCTGCTTACCTGGTCAGTTTGCTTATGTATGATTATCATTAAGTGCAGGTGCTTGATTTGGTGAAATATGATTTATTTTTACTGTCTTAGTAATTGTGTTTGTGCAGAACAGGCCATCTGAGCTACCGATAGGAAGTATAAAGTGAATGATGATAGCCAGTATCAAAATACACGATTGGTTTGAGTTATGCTTCCTAAAAACAAAATTACAATAAGAAAAACAGTTCATTTGAGGAAAGGAAATACAGGTGTTCTTGCATTGCTACTTGTCTGCGCTTTCAGGCGTATTCCCGGATTTGTTCTTGCTGCCTTTTGTGTTGCCATTGTGCATGTTCTGTGTGTTGAGGTTGCTTTAACAGCTTATATGGTATTCTCCCTATATATAGCATGTGGTGCATGTCCTTAGCTTTTAGTTGGATTTTTTTAGTTGCATTTAAAGATCTGTAAATTTTTGTTTGGATGCTGAATTGAGTTTTGAATACATTGATGCATCTGTAAATATCATCCCTCTTTTTGCTTTGTCTGCAACTCTCAAAACACAGCTTCCTTTCCTCCCCTCCACAGTACAAGTTTTAATTTGCACTAGAATAAAGTGTTTATTTCCTTAAAGATTTAACAGAGGCTTTGGATGAAGATGCAGACCCCACAAAATCTGCACTGTCTGCAGTTGCAACTTTGGCAGCTGCATGGCCCCAGTTACATCAGGGTATGTGTGGGTTTCACTTCTTGTTTTGTTACTGTTATTATTTTGCTATGTATTTTAAAGAACTATTTTTATATTTATGTACATTTAAATGTCTATATAAAATAACTGCTCGTTCTTCTCAACTGTAGGCTGCAATTTGAAAAACTTGGATCTTGATAGCTGCACTCTTTCTGAGATTCTCAGACTTCACATTCTAGCATCAGGTGCTGATATAACATCAGCCAATGCAAAATACCGTTACCAGAAACGAGGAGGGTTTGATACTACTGATGATGCTTGCATGGAGCTGAGATTAAGTAATCCTGGTCTCTTGAAGAAACTTTCAAGTACCTCAGTGTATGATTTGTTGCCAGGTAATAAAAGACAATACATGTTAGATTATTAGGTTGCTCAATAAGTGATCAATTTTGCAACTGCTTCAGACCAATAATGGTCAAAATTTGTCATATAATAATTGAGGAAAGGATCTTTGGGAGTCATATGTAGAACACTCGCTCCCTATGTTTCAGTCCGCACAAGCACATCCCACCACGTCAGAGATTGCAGAGCTAGGCAGTCTCATTACTTCTGGGTAGCTTTTCTTTCTTCCCGTTTTAAAAATGTTAGTGTTACTTGCATGAGGGGATCTCTTTGGAAGAAGCACTGGGGTGTTTGATTCAGCCCCTGCTTTCTTTTTTCCTGTTTGTGTTTGGGTCTTTTGTTATTATTTGGAAATGGACAAAAATTTCTATCTACTGTTCCTTTATCTCTTATTTTGAAGATAATACTGCATTTTACTACTTCTTTTGGTTGTAAAAGTTAATAAATTTAAAATAGAGGCTTGTGTCTCTGAGCAAAACTGATAACGCTTTCAGGAAATGTCTCTGCGAGTGCACCTAGTGCACTACCAATGTTTGCTCACTGTTCTTAAGTGAGAACAAATCCAGTTTGGAGTCTGTAAGAGTTAG
The DNA here is from genome assembly GCA_013399835.1 of Leptocoma aspasia. Classification (NCBI taxonomy): domain Eukaryota; kingdom Metazoa; phylum Chordata; class Aves; order Passeriformes; family Nectariniidae; genus Leptocoma; species Leptocoma aspasia. The sequence goes on from VXAX01003788.1 coordinate 139,781, forward strand.
GCTTATTATCAATTGCACAGTGAAATATAAACATTGGTCTGAATTTTATTAGGAGAAAAGATGAAGATCCTTCATGCTCTCTGTGGGAAACTTCTGACTCTCGTCTCCACTCGAGATTTCATTGAGGACTCTGTTGATGTGCTACGACAAGCAAAACAGGAGTTCCGGGAATTAAAGGCAGAACAGCATCGCAAAGAACGAGAGGCAGCAGCAGCAAGGTAGAACTAGGATATGAAAAGCTAAATTTTGGTGCTACAAATGAGATTAATCTCTCAGTTGCAGAAGGCGTATGAGAAACATCAGTAATGTTTCTGTTCTATGCTGGTTTCCTGGGACAGCAGACAGGAGTGAAACTCAGTTGTGCTATATGTTGTGTTTTCCCATGTTGCTGCTATTTTTGGATGATGTTCTAGTATAAAAGGAAAAAGATGTGGACAGACCAGATAGTAGATTAATTGCAACTGGTTTTCTATATCCTTCTTACTATTAGGATACGTAAGAAAAGAGAAGAAAGGTTAAAAGAACAAGAGTTAAAAATGAAAGAGAAACAAGAGAAGCTGAAAGAAGAGGAGCAAAGAATTCCTGCTGTAGAAATATCTGTTGGGTATGATACATAGTATTACTGTGATGTATAACATATAGCACTTTTCAGCTTTGTGGCCATACCTCACATATGTAGTTTCATTGACTAGATCATATACAAAGGTATATTTTAAGTATATTGTTCTTAATGTTGATTTTATTTTTCTTCATAGTGGTGTAGAATTGGTAAAAAAGTTACCTTGTAAAAACTGCCTGTGTTTCTGTAGGGTATTAATTATATTTGCTAGATGAGGCAAAAGTGTGTAACAAGCATTTTACAGAATGGTATATACATTTTGGGAAGGAAACTTTATTCTTAGACATGAAAAAAAATTACAGCAATAGAACTACAGTAAGATGTTTCCAAAAATCATCTGTTATAATAATAATACTGTTCAAATGAAAGTGTGGGTACCAAAGAGCAAGTTTTCGTCCTTAATATAGAACTTCACATTTTCGGTTCAGTGGATTTCTTTTGGGCTTTAATGTAGTCTGTGATTTACAGTTTATTTTTAAGAGCATTATAGGTATTTTACTAGTTAAGTACTTGGGAGATAAAAGTACTCTTTGTGTCAAAGATGCCATATTTTACTGTGTATTTTTTATCATTCACCTTATATTGCATGGTTGGTTAGTCACTGTTTGTTTATTTTGCTGTCAGGGAGGAGGAACGGGAAGACCTCGATACTAGTACAGAGAGCAAAGAGATGGAACGTAAAGAGCAGGACATGGACACAGTCACAGAGGATGAAGAAGAGCTGGGACCAAACAAAAAACGACGGAGAGGTAATGCTGTAATGAATTTGTTTGTGTACCTGCGCACCTGCATGCATGCACCTGGCAAGCTCTTGTGTTTTATAGTAAAAGCATCAATCTTTGCTGTAATTTTCTTTTAAGGAAACAAAACCACACTCGAATATGATCATAATGGGCTATTAAGTACATCGAGCCAGCCTGGTGTAGTTCTTATGGTCAGCTGTATGTTCTTTCACACTTCTGTTTCTTCTTGTCTTCCATATGTGCTGTGTGGATTCCTCTTTTGTCTAAAAAATGTTATGGTGTTGCCATTACAAGTACTTGCCCTTGTAGAGAGAGTTTGTAGGAGTTTCATCTAACAGGAGATGATGGTGTGGGGGTTTGATTTTTTTTTTTTTAATTTTTTTAGTGAAGTGCAAAACCAACTGGTATTTCAAAAGAAAACGTTAGATCAAGCATTTGGGTGTAGTTTGCCTTTATTAATGAAGCAGCATGCCTCCTATACAAGAATAAAACCAGACTTATGCCTAGATATAATTTCCTCAGCAGTGTGCTGGTAGAAACTGCAGTGCAGTAAATGGTGCGGCCTGTTGTTCCCAACTAAACATAGATGTCACCACTGGAGGAAGAACTGTTAATGGCTTTGGGCTGCTAGCTCATCTGTGTGTTTCTGCTGGGAAGGCTTTGTGCTGGTGTCTGAGCCAGTGAAAGTCCAGATGATTGTGGACTTAAGTTGCAAACTTGTACAGTTCCTAACAGTACCTGGGATGGAAATTCTAAGTCATTCAGTAATATAGATTTACATGTTTGTTACAGCTTTGTCATGGCAAAGCAATGAGATCCTAAACAGAATTTCAGGTTTCTCAGATACCCATGTTTGAGACATTGTGACTGGATGACAAACAAGTGTTGTTATTTCATTCATACAACTAGGGAACTGAAGGTCACACTGGAAACATGTAGAACTTGAGTGTTAACAGCACCTTTCAGGTTGCATGCATCAATTGTGAGACATACTGGTCTAGATGACTACCAGGACTTAATACTTTGGTAAACTAAAGATGTTTTCAGCTGGTACCAATTGAGGGGGAAAAATAATAGTATATACATTTAAAAATTAAAGTGATCAATTAAGATACCTGAGTTTGCCATAAAATCTGCTATGTAGGGATTCTGGTCTTTCTTGAGACCTTTGGGGGTTTAAGATCATCATTTTGAGTATGATAAATAAAATCTGAATCATAGTGAAATTGCTAGAATTTTACTTTATCCTTATAAGATGTTTCTGTAATACATTTTTGTGTTCTTAAAATGTTGGTTCTTTTTGTATGATACTGAAGATGACAGTTGTCGGTAAATGAGACTTAGTCTAGTTTCTGCAAAGTGAAGGTGCATTTGAAGTGGCTACCTGTTCTTCAAGGGAATGGGGGGTTAATCTCTTGAGTTTTTCTTTAATAAGACGAGTATTGTCTCTTCACTGAGCTGATGGTCTTTGACAGTGTAAGTTTGGATAACCAGAAAGGGACAGAACTAAAACCTGCCCTTTACTTGAGGTTTTGGTTTTAAAAAATTGTAAATTAATTGCTGTCATATTTCTTCTGTTAACCTTAGGAAGGAGAGGGCAAAATGGATTTAAAGAATTTACAAGACAAGAAGAGACCACTTGTGAAAAGAGTGAACCTCTTACTGCTGAAGATGAAGAAGCTTTAAAACAGGAACAACAAAAGAAAGAGAAGGAACTGTTAGAGAAGATTCAGAATGCAACAGCCTGCACAAATATCACCCCGTTAGGTCGTGACCGTCTGTACCGACGCTACTGGATTTTCCCTTCTGTTCCTGGATTGTTCGTAGAGGAGGACTATTCTGGTCTCACAGAAGACATGTTGTTGCCTCGAACCTCTTCCTTTCAGAATAGTGGACAGTCTTGCACAAATGAACCTCAGGTATTCAGTAAAACTGGAGAGTCTTTGAAATCCTCTGAATCTACCTCCAATATTGACCAAGATTCACATACCAGTGTTGTCGTAGAGGTGCCAAGGCCAGTATACAAACCAAACCGTTGGTGCTTTTACAGTTCTCGGGAACAACTGGACCAACTCCTAGAGGCTCTCAATTCCCGAGGACATAGGGAGAGTGCCTTAAAAGAAACTCTTTTACAAGAGAAAAATAGAATATATGAACAACTAAGCAGTTTTCCTGTGGAGAAATTCCATATTCCAGGTAAATAAAAAGGTTCTTGGTCTTAATTTGTTTCTACAGATAAAACTTCTATATAATATTATAGAAACCTCTAGTTCTAATTTAACTGTAGTTTTCTAAGATCTAAGAATTATTCTTAAGCTTTTTTTCACTCCATGGAAAACACGTTTGGTTTTTTCCCTGCCTTCCTTTTTTTTTTTTTTTCTTCCTGCTTGACAGACCTTTGTGGTGTTTTCTGGTGTTTCATGCTAAAAAAAAGCAATAATTTTCTGTGTTCTTACTGCTTAGTAAACCGGGATTGGCTTTTAAACAGACAACTTTAGGAAGTAATTTTAGCTTTGGAAGAAGATTAACTGGGAAAAAGATTAAAAGTTAATACGTGCTAAAAAGCCGTGTAGCTGTGTTGATTGTTACATGGATTAACATCAGTGCAGTGGCATTTTGTGATATTACTCTTTTTTGGGGTTTTTTCCCATTTTCTTCCTTTGGCAGACACTCAGTACTGAAGGAAACCACGGGATAGCAGATGTTTCTATGGGTTTTTAAACATAGGAGTGTACTGAAAACCATCTTGTACCTAGGATTTAGGGCTTTTTCCTTTAGCCAAGTATTTTGCCATTTATTGGCAAAGCATTGGCTCCAAGCACTGATAAAATTTTGCACATGCAGGCTTACAGCTGGCTTGCTTATGGCGTGTTGGTGGGTAGACAATGTTACCAAAGTAAGACTCCCTAGGGTAATGTTTAAGAAATTGCATTTTGTTTTTAATTATGACAAATTACCTTGAGGATTTGGGCTTATCTGTATTGGGACAAGGGAGTATTATTCACTTGACACAAATTCTGTTTTCCTGGCTTGCGTATGCTAGGACACGCTGTGAGCACATCAGGTACTGCTAAATCTATCTACCATTTCTTTTGGTGGAAACTAGCTCAGGATAGAGTTTTTGCATAGTAATTAAGCTTTGTTTTGAGGCCTTTTTTCTATATTGGGGTGTTTTTTGGTGAGAAAATCTCCATAATTTTCTGATATGTTTGAGTTTGTATGATTCCTTACTTTCTTAATTGCTGCACCTTTATCTGTGTTTTATGTGTTGCTTTCTGCTCTGAACCAACTTGATGTCCACAGTCAGATTTTTCTTCTCTTTTAATGTTAGAACTGTAGAATAACACTGATTTTCATTTGAAAAAAAAAGGCAGCTTTGAACTTCACTTTTCAGATAAGAAAAGCAGTGGTCCAATACCAGTGGTGCCACACCACTGGGTGATAAGCAGGGATAAATGGCCACGTGTAGATGCACTTGGCTGGGAGCTTTTTTGCTGTGGACTCCAGATACTGCCCTATTGCCTTCACTCAAATGACTTGAAGCACAAGAGGGATCCTCCTGCACTGTAGGCTGTGCTTCTGCCTTTTCTGGTTCCTGTGCAAAAGAGCATGGAAATAAAATTGATGTGTGCTATTGCTTGATTTTATTCCAGTATCCACTAAATTCTCTTTGTCAATTATTTCAAAAGCAGTTGCTGCTTTTCTAGTTCTGCTTAAGAAAAAATACTGCATTTCTTCTTTTCTTTTAAGCCAAAAAGGATGTTTCCCACATCCAGGCATTAGAGTTGCTAGTCTACATTTTGAGAGTATTGGCATGATTACTTTACATTACAGGGAATTGTTTCAGCAATTGAGAGCACCTTAGAAATTCATCCTGTGCTTTCCTAGCAACAGCTTTAGTTATTGTATATTAAATACCTCTTAAACTGTTGCATGTGCCTTCTTATCACTGCACTCAAAGGTTTTAAGGTAAATCCTGAGAACAAAAATGTTCACCACCTATGCAGACTTGTAAGCACTAACTTAGGATTTGGGCAGACTTTCAGCTCTTTCCTGTGGCTTTTGAGTTTTTGCATGAACTTTGAGTTCTCTTGGGAGTAGGTTTTTACTTGACAGTCCACCATCATCAGCTCTCACCTTGTTTTCATAAATTATCATGTTGTCTTGCTCCTTCTTTCTCTGCCTTTAATTAGAGGACACAGTCGGTCTTGTCTGTGCTTGTATCATCTTATCTTTTTGCTGTGTTCTAAGGTTAAGTTTTTAAAAGAGATTTTATCTTGTCTTGTTCTGTTAGGTTTTGTGATTTTCAGTTGCACATGCTTATTTTAAGTGTTTCTATGGTAAAGATACATGCAGAAAAGACAGTTGAAGAATTCTCTTGTAAAGTAAGAGCAATCAAATAATAGAAATGTGACTCTATTCTCTTTTTTTCCTCCTTGCACTTAGAGCAAGGTTGGTGTTACTTATCTACTACTTTCAAAAGAATTTTAAGACAAAAGAACTACTTCTAAATTAGCAAGGACTTCTCCCATGAGTTGTTATGCGTGGATGCCAATCATCTATTGGCCATCAATTGGTCATCATTACCCTGCTTGGTTGAATCAGATACCTTGGTTGGCACAGATGTTGGTGTTGGCACCTAGCTACGAGAAGGGAATTTTGAACCCCTGTATTCAGCTTGTTCTGTCTTGTACTATTGTTCCCTCTGCCAACAGCTGCTTTAAAGGAACAAGTTCTACTAACACCACATTCCTTGCTGTTCTTGCAGAAAAACCTCAAAGTGATGTCAGACCTCCTATAGGACGGGGAAGGATGCAGAATGTCCACGATGGACCTCACCTATCTGCAGAGAAGCAGCTTGAACTGAGACTTAGGGACTTTCTTTTGGACATTGAAGACAGGATCTACCAAGGAACGTTGGGGGCTATTAAGGTACTTGTAAATGGTAGAATGTAGGAACATAGTGGTGCCATCAAGTCTGTAATTTAAATGAGAACTCTTGCATGCAATGGTTTTACTAAAAGCATAATTAAATTAAATGTAGGCAGCAATGGGTATTAAAAGTTTGTGTCCTTTGATTCTTTAGAAGCCTCAAATTTGTATGTTTGCTTCAGGTTACAGACAGACAGGCTTGGAGAGCAGCCTTAGAACATGGGCGATACGAGTTTCTGAATGATGAAAACAAAGAAAATGGTATTATTAAAACTGTGAATGAAGAATCTGAAGAAATGGAACCTGATGATCAAGATAAGTTTATTGTGAAAGACAGGTAAAAGCTATAGTTTAAGTAATGGTTCTTCTCTCTGAGTTTTACAGCAGTGCTCTGGTTTTGTTTGGCTGGGGGCTTTTTGACCTTCAAATTCTTTTAATCCTCAAATTCTTCCACTTGGTGATTTTTAAGACTGTGAATCTTAAAATGCAAGATTTTACTTTGGTTTATAGTGTCTAAATGATGCTTTTCTACTACCATATAAGACTAAGGCACCAATTTCTACATCTTTCAGTATTCAGATATTACACTGCTCAAAGTAAACATTAATTATCAAAGAAGGAACATGTGGATTCATTTTGAAGTAATTTTAAATGCAGGGAAAAATTAAACTGGCAATTGATGTTTTGTTTTCCAGAAGAACCTCCCCCCAAAAAACCAAACCCCCAAACCAAAAAAACCTCATACAAACAAACAAAAAAAAACCACCTCCAACAAGGCACAAGACCAAAAACCACCAAACAAAAACAACAAAACCAAAACACTTCAATTTCTGAAAAGAGTAGGAGTCTTGAAAAGGAAAAACGGTAATAGTAACAAATCTCTGGTTGAACTGGTCAGTGTACCTCGTGTGTTACAGTAAGAACCACCGGGGCAACAGGCCATGGTCTGGATTAACTTCAAGCATAGCAGCAAAATGGAGATGTGATCTTACAACTTCAGGAATGATAATAGTTCTGTGAAGCAAGCTGTGACATAGTTAAAGGAAGGAAACCTCAAATCCTACACCGTTGTAGCTGTAAAGTGTTTTGTGGTGTTTGGTTTTTAAACATTTTGAGACAGATGTGGCTCTCTGATAGCAGTTCTTGTTGTAAATCAAACTTCAGAAATCACAGAAATGGTGAATATTTTCAAATTCTTACTTTTCAGAAATAAAGGTCTACCTTAATATAGTTAATGCATATAAAATTGTATGTCTTGATAAGGTGTGAATATTGAAATACTTCAGAAAAAAGATCCATTCAAGACAATCATTGCACTAACATACAGTTTGCCTTACATATTTTGTGACGCTTTCTGCTGTTAGACTTCTATAAAAGCTGTATTTCTGAGTGGACTAATGAATGCTGTGTTGGATTGCTGAGGTTTTTTTCTCATTTTATTTCAGTTCTTATTCATCACTGTGAGTTAGAATTTTCCTGTAAGACTATCCTTTGAATCAGAGTTCTCTAGTTGCATGCAAAATGGATGGGTTCATCCTTTATATTAATCACTTAAGTTACAGACATTTGGTTCCTGAAAACCACAATATAGAAGTATTCCACTGTTTTAACTAAGAGGCTGAAATTTGTTTCCACTTAACATTGGGTACTTGTTCCATTGCCAACTCTCAATTCAACTGCAGAACTTTGTAGCTTAATTTTTTTCCATTTGATACTGACTCCATCAGAGTTTCTGAATAAAGTCTACTCTAATAAAGTCTTGCATATGAAATCAGACTATGGGATTCTGAAATCATGTGACAGATTGCTTTTGATGTGGGGCTTTTTATCCACCTCAGAGCAAGTGACATCTCATTAAGACCTTGGAGTTTGACTAGTGAAATGTAAATAACTACGCAGCTTTCTTTCTGTTTGCTTTCAGGCTCTCAAAATGTGTGTGACTGCAAAATATAATGAACAGCTTTTAAGTGTGAAAAAAGAACAGGGACAACCAAAAGCATTGCTTATTCACGAGAATAAGGCAGAATCCAGACAGTTTTAATTAGTCAATTTTTTATAAACCCCAAGTAGAAGTGGAATTTTACTTTCAGTAGTGTGAGCTGCTGTCCTACACTTCACTTAATGTTTGTGGTTCAGAAAGATTAGCTACATTTTGAGATGATTACTTAGTCTTTTGGTCCTGTTTTCTTGGAAAACTACCTCTTTGGTGGTCTGTTAGTTCATTTGTGGGGTTGGTTTGGTTGGTTTCAGGGTTTTTTTAGAGGTTTTTTAATTGTTTGGGAGGTTTTTTAACCACCCTTGCATAAAAACTTAGTATTTTATAAAGGTCCTCCAAGGATGAGGATGTACAAGTTAACAATTCTTGATTTACATTGAAAAATTGCTTTGTTTTTATTTTTTTTATTTTCAAACATCTTTTGAATTGTAGGGATCTGTGTAGTTGAACTTCTGCAGGTGGACGTGTTCTAAAAGGCTGCACTTCGCCACTGGAAGTGTTTTCACTGAAGAATTATTAGGACTATATTCTTCACAGAAATCTGTCATAAATTAGCTGATGGATGTCATATCAGATTTTCTGGAAATTTTAATTGTTTTGAAATTTGTCATCCACATTTCTTGCAATTTATGTAACTGTTACCTAAAGATGATTTATGTAGATCAACTAGGCTAGCAGAGCAAACATAAGCACTAGGATAGCTAATCACGCCTGTGTCGTATCCGTTCGTGTCAGTAATCCATGCATGTACATGAAGTTAAAACAAGAAGCTTCTGTAGATACATTTGCAAGTATCTCTGGTGTTAAATTCAGAGACTTGAAAGATAATTTAATACATTTCTCTTCTAGACTTGTTGGGTTAAAAACCGAAGCTCCAAGCGCTGCATCAACAAGCACAAGTACTCCTCAGCCAGTCAGTAACGTGGTCCACTACTTGGCGTCTGCACTGCTTCAGATAGAACAAGGAATTGAACGCAGGTTTCTCAAAGCACCTCTTGGTAAGTCTCAGAATTGAAACTGTGTCTCTAGTCTTGTGTAAGATTTTGTAACTAATAAACCAAACACATCCACCCCAACACTGCAGTAAGACCACTGACCCCAAACCCATTTGCTTGCTTTGTAAGACTGGGTGCTTTAGAAGGACATCTTGGGGAAAAGAACAAAAAGTTAACACACCCACATACATATACATATACACATATATATGTAAAAAATTTATTAATTAACAAGTAAATTTTACTCTTAAGTACATGCTTATTTAACATAGACTTCTTTCAGTGACCTTGTTTATGTGCTGCTACAGTTATACTGATGTATTGGGAGACAAATTAGGCAGAAATGATCAAGCTTTCTTGGGGAACACTATAATTCAGAATTACTGTTGAGGCCAGGGTGAGGCTAGTATATCATGCAGTTGTAGGTTGTAAAAATGTTTGCTTCTTTTTATACTGTTTCAGTGAAAGCAGTATAGGCCTAGTTTACCTTGTTCAGCAATAACAGAATACTTACAGTAAAGTATAAGAAATACTTACATTGCAATCATTTAAGATTCTTAGGTTTTGCATTTGTGTGGTAAAACTTGGAAATAAAAGGTTGCAAGAAGAATTTAAACCAAAGCAGGATTATAGCTTGACTTTGACACGTATTTCTTACTTGGCTTCCTCTGATGAGGCTCCAGAGGTGAGAGAGGGGATCCAAAGTGCATGAAGTCTGTTTGTTTTCCCATGATCCGTCAGGTCTGGATTCCTTAGGATCCTTTTGCAATTCAGAAGTGGACTTCTATCTTAGAGAAATGTGTAAAGGTAGTTCTTCCTCCCCAAGGTGGCTGTCTTGGTCACACTTCTGTCTTGATGGCACACTGTGGATGAGCTGTGCTCTGTGCTTGCTGGGCTGCTTTATCTCTCACCTCTGGTTTGCCAGCGCAGCGCATTCCAGGGTCCTCCAGAGCAACAACTGCTACACACCCTGGTAGACTGATACTCTCCTCTGATAATCACTGTGTATAAAATCCTTCTGCTCTGGCAGACTCTGCTGTAGTAGTTGAAAATGCAGGTTTTGGTGTGTTAACACAAGATGTCAGTGCTCTGTGACGCAGTTGACCTGAAGTTGTTTCTGCATCTTGGCTGCTCCTGCATGGAGCCTGCTGTCTGGGTATCAGTTGCCACTGAAGATGGGTTTGAGCTAGATTTGTGCCAGAGACTGACACGTGGGCATGGGTTCCCTTCCACAAGCTTTTGATATCGGTGTGATGACCTCTAGAAGAGGGAAGTGCAGGAAATGATTGATATGAAAGGGAGAGTACAGGAATAGTTGAAACTGCAGCTGTTTAAAAGCTTTACTTGGCTGAGTGTTTGGTCAGCTCAAATATGTCTGCACTTTCCAAGCCAGGCATGATACAGCTTATTTCCTGCTATATGACTAGATTGCAACCTGTGCAACAGTTAATTGACAGTGCCTCTAGCATTTGTCCTACTTGTCGTGTACAAGTTGTAAATATGTTGTGCATTATATGCCTCCATTTCCATACGAGGTCTGAGAGTATTTTGCTGACAGCCCCTTCCTAATAGTTGTAAGTTCACTGTTCCCCTAAGGGGAAAAGCATGGTTATTAGCAGGCTGTAGCCATTGATCATGTATCCTGAATTAGAAGAAAAGGACTAAAAGAAGAAAAATGCCCCAGAAGTATTGGAGAGAAAGTTTTTTAGCAGTCCTCTGTCTTATTTTTGGTGGTTTCAACTCTGCCAAAATCTTTTGTTGGTTCATGTTTTTGCCTTACCTTTGGAATGATGGTGGGTTGTTTGTTTGTTTTTTTACTTGGAAATCCTGTTCTCTTAGGTGTTTTATACTGAGTGACAAAGGGAGCATATAAGGAAAGCAAATATATGTGTTTTGCATGTCTTAAATCTCTGATGTTTGTTTACTATAATGTGCCTGTGCATCTCTTCTGCTATGAAAAATGCTACTGCTCTAAGATTACAGTAATGTATAGAATAACCTACATTGCTGAGGAGCAGGAAGGATCCCAGGTGTCCTCTGGTCTGCCTTACTGCCCTAATCATTAAGTGACAGTGTCAGGTTCCCTCTTGCTTTTTGGTGCCAAATGTCTCATGTTTTCTGTTGCGTAATGGGCTGCTTTTAGCAGGAGGTGAATCTGAATGAAGGCAAGATTGTATATGTATAACAGACATAGAAAAGTTCTCTATTTAGCTTGACAAGGAGGTGTTTGTAGTGCTACTGAACCTTTTAATGAAAAGTGGACGCTTGTTTTTCAGGACTACTGTGTGCTCAAAGCTGTGATGCATTTTTTCCCTGACCCTTCTAGAGTGTGACCAACAGTTTTCTGATTATAGAAATTAGCTCTGAGTTTGTAACCACTGGGGTATAGTTTGAGGAATTTTTGGCTTTGTTTGACTGTTCTTATATAGATTACTGTGTCTCTGCACGCATTCTTTTTTTTTTCTAACAGGAGGGATGCTTTTTTAATAGTTGTTTCAGTTATGTAAGGGAACCCCTGCTAGACAAAATGCCTTGCATATCTGTTTCTCTGTTAAATCTGATAATCCCAACTTTTTTGGCTGACTGAGTTACCATTGAAGTAAAAATATTGGAAGTCAAGCAAGTGCTAGGAGCTCTGTTTTGGTAGCAGTACAGGGGAACACTTGCAGTAAAAAGAGTGCCCCTGCATTTCTGTTTTAAATCACACTGACTATGCTCTTTGTCATTATTTCAGTACTTGCTTTTGCTGCAAAGTTTCTTTGCCCTCTCTGTCCCTCCCTTTACTCTGCTCTGTTCCTATTAGGGAATGGAGCCATACTTAACAGTTTTCAGTTTTCATTTATGGCTGCTACTCCTAAAGCCAGCATGCTGAAATTCCCTGCAGTCACTGGCAGGTTTATGCTGGTGGCCTCCAGGGTGCAGAGCAGACAAAGGGACCCAGCACAGCAATAAAAGGACCAGCTGCTCCTCTCAGCTCGGTTTTTGTTTGAGGCTCTATCAGCCTGCCAAGAGCCTTGCTGGTGATTCTGATAGGTTTAGAGTTGAGGTGCATACCAAATGTTCAAGTGGAAGAGCAAGAAAAGACTGACAGAGAAGATAGTGATGTGAAAGGAGATCTGGAAACCCCAGAAATGGCCCCTTCAGCCTCACAGAGCTGCTAGATGCCCTAATCTTCCATTGTCTGGTGATTAAATGGAACATGATTTAAATTGCATGCATTTCTTAATTATGAACTGTCTTTTCAAAATCCTTTCATTAAATATTACTATGAAAATTTGGATTTTCTTCCTTCCGTGCAGCCCAAGGTAATGTTACAGGAGACTCATGGAAGGGAGGGGCTGCAGTTGCAGTACATTGTTTTCCTGCAAAAATTTCAGAGTTAAGATGTAAAAAAACCTTTTTAAGACAGTTGTTTGAAGCACTGCTTCTCAGAAAAAAATTGTTTGAGAAGGAAGAAATACAAGCAGTTTTCATTATGAATTTTGCTTCTTTTTTGATATAAATTTACTTTTCCTTTCATTTCAAAATACTTTGCAGTGCAGTAATAGGTCTCATCATTCCTTTTACAGAGATGTGAAAGTTGAGGTATAAAATGATGAAGTGATTTGGTTGCCCCGGAGTTCAGTGAGGCATCCACAAAAAAAGGTCTGCCTTCTGCACTAGTTCAGGACTTCAGTCATTTAAGCATCCTTCAGATTTCCATGCAAAAGGTTGGATTCTAATTCATGGGAGCACCTTTGATGGAGGGAACCACTTGCCTGCTTTGTAACTTGTGCCATGCACTTCTTGCATGACAAAACACACCCAAACCAACTTTTTTGCTCCTTTTTGCTTGTATTTATTCCATTCCTTTCTTTTTACATTTTATCTTTGTTTCCTGTACTCCCAAAGCTGTTTCCTTTCCTAGTTATAATTGTCCTCATAATAGCATCAGACATCCTCCCGCAGTATCCTGGGATATGATTAGTATATACACATACTTTGTTCTTATGCTTTCATTACTTCCCTGCAGAGTTTCATGAGCAGAGGCAGCAAAGGTGGAAATGGGCTTTTTTATGATAAAGAATTTTTGTTTACTCTTCAGAGAAGACAGTCAAAGAAGGTGCCTTGTAATTGGAGCAGATGAGGTTGACCGTGGCTCTTCCTTCCTGGGAGGTTAATTTAATCATTTTAATACTCAAGAACATACCTGCACAAAAATATCCCAAATATGTTGTTTCAAGTGGACAGATGAACTAATTCTCTTGGTCCTTGAGAACTGTGCCCATAACCTGGCTACATTTTTTGAGCTGTGAGGAGGTTTGTGGTAGCACAGACCAAACAAATTGTTTGCTGAGAGAGAAACCTGTGGTTAGTATCTGCTCCTGTGGCCATTTGCACCAGAGATGGACAGAAAGGTAAGGCAGGGTAGGACTCAGAGCTTTTAGTTCAAGCATTCTGTTTGTAGTGGGAGTCAAAGTAAACACTGGGATGTGCAATTCCTCCATCCACACTACTCCCTTACCCTTCACTGTCTACCTTCACTGTGTGCACATATTGAGGACCACTGTTCAAGTCACGTTTATAGACTACACAAGTATGGAATAGAAAAATTAATTAAAAAATAGTCTGCCATGCTTCAAAAAAGTATTTGAAATAACTCTATGAATTTAATGTTAGGTAATGCAGAAGATGATGAAAGGCACCACTGGGGGTATAAAAGGAGGAAGAGAGTGAAAGACAAGACTAGTCAGAGAGATGGTAAATTTTAAATGTTACTTGTATTGCTAAGAATTAGAAAGCATTGAATATTTTATCAGGTTTTCTTTTTTAAATTTTTACTTAATTAATTTTGTAGCCAGTTTCTTACATTGAAGGTATTGAAGACAAATGTTTAAACATGAAACAAATACAGCTCAAATATTTAAAACTAAGAAAAAGGTTTCTGCAACCAGAAATAAAGAACTGTATTTTTTTTTTCACTTTGGGACCAAAATCTGCCTGTTCACATAATCCTGGGGTTTTTTCCCCTTTCTTTTAATGTCCCCATTTTTTCTGAAACTTCACAGCATTGTGCAACTGCATATCCTTTCTAGAAACACTAAAATGGAAAACCCTTCCCTGAACTCAATTAGCTATTGATAGGTGAGTGCATAGATCTGTCAAATGACTTCATTTGCATTGTAGCAAGGCTCGGAGGACTTAGCTGACAGAAGGGTATCCCACTGCGCAGTGTAGAGCTGCTCAGACACAAAGGAAGAGGCCATTTCTCCCTCCAAGTTAACAATATAACTGAGAAAGATGATGGATGGAAGAAAAAAGTGTTATTCTTACGTTACAAATTGGGATCTGAAACAGTAGGTGTTGTTTGGCTTGTTGTTTCAGCAGCAGGACATGCTGAAGCAGGTTGTGGTCAGTAATTTTCATCTCTACTTGCTCTGCAAATTCACAGTTGCAATATATTTCTTGTGTGATGAACTATATCGATGAGCCAATCCAGGCTGAAAATAACCTCCAAATAAAAGTAATAATGCTCAAGCTGTCACTGTCATTGTTAGCCAAAGAAATGCTTGCCAGACTATGTATGTGCTTAAGATAAAGTGTCTTTAAGAGTAATAGTTACAGTACAAATCTGATTTAAGTGATTTTAATTGTCTTACTGAGTTAAAAAAAAACACATGGAGATATACTGCAGTGCTGTGAAAAGGACCTTGCCTACTGTCTTCAGAAGACTGAACTTAACACAGGAGACCTAAGGTCTAAGTAATAGGAAATTATGAAATACAGGTTTGCTGTTCAGGAGTGGCTATATTTTATTTATGAAGCTGTGTTGCCTGTTTATCCTCTGCCTTCTCCCATCACTTCTCTTGTGCTGCTTGCTGCTAATGCAAATGTATGCAAGATTAGACAAATCCTGGCAGCCAGTTCATGAGAAGGCAGAAGGCCTTGCCAGGAGAGCAATTAGTCTCATTTTTGTTCTTTCATTTTATTTGTTATTAGATATTTTCTCTTCCTATTCCTGGGAATAAATCACTTGGCAGACAGGTGCATCACAGGCCATTCATGTGCCCACTGTCAGTAGTCCAGCAGGCAGGGTGGCATTATATACTGGAGTGCATCATTAATCAACTGAGATCACGCAGCAGTAGCTGGACTTTTACTTTTAGAAGGGAGGTCTGCAGACATTTCCATAATCAAAAGCACGGTTGTATTGTCCCTTCCTGTCCTCAAACCCTTTCACTTTAAAATGTAAGAAATAACTTCGGCTTCCATAAAGAAATCAGCTTTTTGCTCAACAGCATCAGTGCAGGGTGTCATTTATACCTTTTATTTTCTCCAAGGTTCTCAAACAGCCTACTTGCTTCTCTAGTTCCCAGCTGCCCATTCCCATTCAGTGCTGTCCCCCTCACTATTCAGTGTGTATGTTTGTGTGGCTGCTTCCATGGCCTGGATTGCAAACCAAAACCGTTTGAAAATACTATCTAATTTCTCACCCCTGTTCCCTCCCTGTTTATTTTTAACTTAATTAGGAACTCAGGTGTTACTTGGTTTGACACTTGATGTGCACCACAGGTCCCTCCTGTGTGCTACATTGCTTTAAAGGTATTAAGGAAATAGTTACATTTCATCCAGGTCAGTCACCCAACCTGGTCAGCCACACAGAGATGCAGGTGCTTGTGAAGGCAGAGTGCAGGGCAGGAATGAAGGCAGTGAGGTATGGGCAGAGGGCTGAAAGGTTCTCTGGTAGACAGTACTGGAGCAAGTGTGGATGAAAAGTACCCTTCAAGCCATTCTTTGCCAGTCAAGTTTCAGGTACTTTCTTTAAACATTTTGGGATTTCCAAATGTAAACACAAAAGAAGGTAAATTGAACATGTGATAATTTTTTCATGACCTTAAGTAATGTTTTATACTTTATAAATGGAATCAAATTAGGTTTCCAGGTTGATGTCTGAGTTTAGTGTCTTATTAATGACCTTTGTATGTGCAAGTTCTAAGTTGAATAGGTATTGAAGTAAAATCTTAAAGGTCCAGCATCTTGGACACTATGGAGAAAATACTCCATAAGATAAGACAAAGGTTGAATTATTATCCCAGTTTGCTACTTGCTGTCTGACAGAGTATTACCTCATATTCTAGAATAACCTGGATCTTTGAAAAAGAAGTTTGATAATTCTGTGGGGGTTTGTCATTTTTTCTTATTTTTTTAAATCCCCTTCTTCAATGGAAGATGCCAGTGATGGTGGACGGTCCTATAAAACAGTTCTGGATCGCTGGAGAGAGTCACTTCTTTCTTCTACCAGCTTGTCCCAAGTCTTCCTTCATCTGTCTACACTGGATCGAAGTGTCATCTGGTCCAAGTCCATCCTCAATGCCCGCTGCAAAGTGTGTCGGAAGAAAGGCGATGCAGAAAGCATGGTGCTGTGTGATGGCTGCGACCGAGGATATCATACTTACTGCATCAGGCCCAAGCTGAAGGTATCTCAGGAGAAAGAAGTGCTTCCTTTTCACACAGAACTTAAATAGTTCTTAGAATGCAATTGTATATTGCTAATGCCTTTTCTCTTCATTTCTCCTTCTGTTTCTAGGTCATTCCTGAAGGAGATTGGTTTTGCCCAGAGTGCCGACCAAAACAGCGCTCCAGACGCCTCTCCTCCAGACAGAGACCCTCTGTGGAAAGTGATGAAGAGACTGCTGAACAACTAGAAGGGGAAGAAGAGGCAAATTATGATGAGATGGGACAAAGTGAGGAGGAGCATTATGAAGAAGAGCAAGATGAGGAGGATGAATCTCAAGAGGAGGAAGAGATAAGGTAAATAGACTTGTTAAAATATCACCTTGATCGTTATTTGGAGTAATTGTTCACATAAGCATGTATGTTGAAACTCTAGTTTGAAAAATATGTTTATTTTTAGAAAAATGGCAGCTTGTTGTACATTTGGCTGTTACCAAAAGATTTAATGCTGACAAAAGCTAAAGCCACTGGACTTGGGCTCACTTTTTAAGATAAAAATTCCAGCTTTGGATGTATAGGTGAGAGAAGGCCATCAGAGTTGCAGTTCTGTACAGCTACTGTTTGAATGTAAAGTGGAGAGAGTTTCAAACAGTAAACATTTTCTGGATAAAACCTGAACTTATTTTTGTCCAGTTTTGAATTTTGGAGGACTAGATGCATACAGTATTAGAACATTAGGGAAAACAATCCATCGGAGTCGACATGACATTGGGAAGGCTTGAGGACTAATGCAGTAGCTGTTTAAAAAAGGCCAACAAACAAACCAAACCACCCTCACCCCCTGAAAAAGCCCCCCAAAACCATAATAGCACCAAAACAAACAAAACCCAAACAAACAAACAACCCAAGAAAACCTCCTTGAAAAACAACCAACCAAAAAACGCTACACAATCAACTAAATAATACAAAGTGATAATTTTGATAAAAATTTGATTTGATACACATGCCAGCAACATAAAAACTGATGGAAGCTTTTCTGATCTCAGAGTATTTTTCTTCTCTTTTTTGTACAGTCTTTTGAATTTACTAAAGCAAGGTTATTTGCAGCTCTGACAGTTGAGATTCAGTAGTTGGAGAAAATGTGCATGTCCTCGGGAAATAAATTTATCTCTGGGATCTTGTCTCTCTCCTGTAAAGGAAGGGGAGTCTTGAGTATTAATTATAAACCCTGACCAGAGCACAGCTCTTCTACATAGCATTTTACAACTGCATTTTGTTTATGTGGCTGATAATAATGTTCAGAAATCCTAATAGTTAACACTTGCTGTGAGAAACAAGTGATTTAAAAAAATTGGCAGCTGGTGCTCCAGTTAATGTATTCCTATTGCATAAGCTGCAAAGGTGATCAGAATTCTGGGCATTTCTTCAAGGTATGTACTCCACGTAATATTTAATGAAGAGACCCCAGAGCAGTATTTAGGATAACAGTAATTATGGGTGCCTGACTGCATCAGGTTGCAAGCCAGCTGCTTACCAGTTGAACTTTGAATGACTGGGTTTTTTAAATGCTGAATTACAAAGCTGAGGGAAAAGAGACAAATGGAATTTTGGAATAAATAAACATAACTCTTCACTTCATAGCCCATCAAAGCAAGGAAGATCCCAGGTCAAGTTTCCATTAAAAATGAGAGCAGCCAAACTCAACAATCCATTCTCAAGTCAGAACAGCCAGCGTCAGGCAAGATATGCTTCTCGGGGCCAGCAAATGGAATCTTCATCAAAAATTACCAGAAGGGGTTTAAGAAACATAAAATCAGCCTCTTCAGCAGTGACTAAGCCTACTTTAAGACTTAACAGCCGGACCACTCGTCAGAGCCAAAGTTCATTACAAGCAGATGTTTTTGTGGAGTTACTCAGTCCTCGAAGAAGACGAAGAGGAAGAAAGAGCGCTGATAACACACTGGAAAACAGCCCGTCCAACTCTCTTGGATTTAGAATTGTGGATGCTGCAGACCCCAGTGAACAGCTTAGGAAATTTCCAGTTTCTGCATCAAAGCTTTCTCTTCCTGTTGCCGAACCCAAAAGAAGAGGCAGAAAACGACAATCTACAGGTTAGAGAAATGTGTTTATCACAGCAAAATCCACATTCTGTTCCTTGCTAAAATATTTGTGTGGTAGAGCATGGAGACTAGAGTAGTGGTTGAAGGCAGTTTTGCCACTTCCAGTGAGGCAGTTTTTCTTTCACAGTGACAGAAGTGAACCTTAACATTTTCAGCCATCTGAGATTTATTGTATCCATATTTGAAATTTCATATTTGCACACAGTATACTCTATAATAAGTGGATAGAAAATATGAAAGTGCCTTAACCAATGCAGATGTTTACTTGTAGCTTTTATGATTCTATTTTATTAAAGAATTAAACAGTGAAGAACACAGATAGAGGCAAGGTAGTGAAATTGGGAATATACACACAGAACAAGAAAGTCCTACCAGAAGAAAAGTGTTGTCTGCCTGGTATAAGGCTAACCGTGTCCTTGCTTGTTAAGGTAATACTTTGATGGTAAGGAAATACTTGGAAAGGTACAATAACCCTTTAAAAACAAAAGGGACCCAGTGTGAGACTGAAGAGTGTAAAAGAGCTTGCACTCCCGTCTGGCAGCCTTGTATTCTTCACCATTTCTGTCTGTCACTATTCAGAATTTCTGAGCTTTTCCTTTAACCACCCTGCTGCCTACTCTTGAAAGCAGATAAAACCACTCTGAATAGAGGTTTTGTGAAAGTAAAAGTTAGGAGCAGGCAGCTTATTCTGGTTTTTCTCTAATAGGGCTTTTCTTCAAGTGTTTAACAAATTGTTTTAAGATTGAAATCAGTAAAAAAAAAAATCATGTCCAAAATTAATGCAATGGAAGAGGCACCCAGCTAAGACCTGGTACTTTGCATTTTGTATGACAAGAGAGACATTTTAGTAGTAAATGACAAGACTGGAGTATAGTTAATACTTTAGGCCAAACTAGATGCCTTGTGCTTTTAAACTACAGTTTTAGTAACCCAAAGTAATGGTGTTTCAACTTTTTTTTTTTTTTTTTAATTTTACTTGTCAGGCTTTAATTTTTATCTGGTGGGGTATTGGGTTGTTTTTTTTTCCTCCAGAATAATCTCCTCAGATATTGAACAGGAGAAGTTCAGGGCGTCAAGGCGGAGTCCATGAACTCTCAGCTTTTGAACAGCTCATAGTGGAACTGGTGCGACATGATGACAGCTGGCCTTTCATGAAACTGGTTTCCAAAATCCAGGTAACTGACAGAACTGTAGAGGGAACAGTAATGGCTGAGAGCCCTGCTTGCTGCTGGTAAACCGTGGGAATTTACAGCATGGTCCAAACAGGGGGATAGAGCCAAGCCATGGGATTCAGGGCAAGTCTTGCATTTCAGCTCAGGTATTTGGTGCCAGAAATAACTTCTACAATTGGTGTGGTATAGGCAAAGTTTTAAATACACTTTTCATGGAGCGTTTTAAAATGTGAAATGCTTTGGTTTGAAAAAACCCAACCAAATAAGTGGAGCACAGGACTGCTAAAGGTAGGCTTGTGGTTATTAATTCATTAGTTGAATTAATCTTTACTTTATGCAAAGACATTCTGAGAAGAGACCTGTGATAAATAATAACATAGAAACAACTTCAAGCTGATCTTAACTATAATGCAGTAAAAAGATGATTCTGTAGCTTCATCTTAATTTCCCTCTTGTTTAAATTTCAAAATACTGGATGATAATGTGGGTACCCAAAGTAAGTGCTTCTCCAGAGGTTTTTACTACAATAAAACTTCCCAAAGCTGCTTTCTACAGCCTGCACTGGCTTGCCCGTTGTAAGGCACTGCTGGAACTTCCTGACCCTGCCAAAGTGCCTGTCCTTTCCAAGCCCTCTGGGGCAACTCTGCACAGGCATTCTTGGGGATGTAGAGTTTGGTGTTTGAGAGCTCTGCTAAAATTAGCAATGATAGCTGTTTAATGAAGACCTGAAATGCTGAATTCAGAGTTGCAAATAGTTGGAAGGATTAATCTATCTGGACAAAGAGAAGGATGTACAAATGTGAATGAACAAAGTAAGCGTAGAGGAGAGGAGGAGAGGAATTTTCAATGAAATGGAGATGAGTGACTGCCTACTAGAGTATTGGAATTATGTTGGGAAGGGTAAGAATCTGGTGAATGCAAGGAAGGATGGAGAATTCAACTTAATTTTGATGCTGAAACTAAACTGCCAGAATTCAGTGCATTCTGGTTTGCCTGAATCAATCACTAAGGGATAGTCTCTATATAGTTGGAAGGAAAAATTCGTACCTGACCCAGATTTTCTTCCTCATGATAGATATTTCGGTTTAAACTTTTAGCTGCCTTTAAGACAATGTAAAGAATCCATTCAATGACTTGAATGGACAGTGCACAGCAAACCAGAAAGAGAAAAATACTTCTCTTTTTAGTAATTACATAAACAGCACTTCTAAAGTGAAAGGAATGAAAAATATGTCAATTTAGTTGTTTCTCTACTAATTCTTCCTTTAGGTTCATTTGCAGGTTGCACTTGATCTAGAGTAAAATTACAGGCCATAACCAAAAACTTGTTTTTAAAACATACATGACAGTGCATGTGGGTATCTTTGCTTGGAGGAGGGGAAATCATGTTTGAATCAGATACCTTTTCCTTTTGCTTCCCCCACCCCACTTTGGGAGACAGTCACCCTAGACTTGGTGCTGACTGGAATTCAAAATTGGGTCCAAATGATCAGGACACTTAAAGGTTAGGCAGTCCTTTTCCTCCCCTGACTCTTGATCCCATAGATTTGTTCTGGAGTGGCTGTTTCTCTCTGGTACTTGGATACAGTCTCCTGCTTGCTGCTCTTCAACACAAGTAAATGGAATCTTACAATTCTGAATGAATAGTGGTGGAGTCAAAATGGTTATTACTCAAGATTAAAGAGCTTTTAACATTGTAATATATTACAGGAAAAATAAAAAATCTAAAATGTTGGAAATAATTTTTGTATTTTACAGATGGGAATAGCTGGAACAGCATAATGCTTACCTGCTCATTAATCTGCAATTTTCTTACAGTTGTTCACAGGACATTTAGGAGTAGATTTATTCATTAAATTGCTGGCTAATGTTTCTCGTAATCTGCTACTTGAATGATAGAAAAAAAAGAAAAGCAGTGCCTGAAAACTAGTATTCAGTTCAGGGAATGAACGTAGTTGTGTATGACTCCTCTGTTTAGTTAAAAGCAAAACATAAATGCTTTTTGCTGATACATGATTTGCTTTAATGTTTTGCATAGGCAGAATTTAAGCTTCCATTTGTTTGTCCATTAATCTTTTTGTTTGGATTTTTTTTTAGGTACCAGACTACTATGATATAATCAAAAAACCTATTGCCTTAAATATAATCCGTGAAAAAGTGAATAAATGTGAATATAAGTTAGCATGTAAGTATTATTTATTGGAAGGGGTATATTGTACCATGTTCTCTCACTTTAAATATTTTTCCTAAAATAGAACTGTGTCGGATGATTAGAAAGCTGAAATTGTGTTTCCTCTGGGGTTTTGAGGTGTGTTTTGGGTTTTTTAAAAGAGCAGCTACTAATAGTTTTAAAAATAAAATCTGTTGAACAAAGTTCCTTTACTACTAACATACATGAAGGATAGAAAAGAAATGGGCAGCTATGAAACTTCTGGTAATTTCTCAAGCCTTTAATATCAATGAGTGACACTGATGGAATAATTAGAAAAGGTACTATTTTTCCTGTCTCTGATTTGTATTTCCTGTATTGATAATCAGAGAAACTTAAGAATGCTTACCTGGAACAGCACTGATACAGTGGTAGAAACTTGATACAAGTAAAGACATTTTTGTGTTGCAGCTCTGTGTAGGATCACTGTACTAATTTATTGGTGTCATACTTGTTTATCAGACTTCTGTCTGGTGACTTGAAACTTGCTAAATTAATTTATTTTATTCCCTAGCTGAATTCATTGAAGATATTGAGTTGATGTTTTCAAACTGCTTTGAATACAACCCCCGTAACACAAGTGAAGCAAAAGCTGGAACTCGACTTCAAGCTTTCTTCCACATTCAGGCTCAAAAGCTTGGACTTCCGATCACATCTGGTAACGTGGACCACACTGCTCCCGCGGTGAAGAAGTCACGAATCTAACCCCTGCCTTCCAAAGGATTTTTTGAGGGAATTTATTACATTCATTAAAATGGATTGTTAAATTACGCAGTCGTCATGTCTATTTAAAGCAATAACAACTGTTTAACCACCTTGAAGTGTGGCCTGCACTATATTCTCAATATAATATTAAGCACTCAGGAGAATGTAGGAAAGATTACCTTTGCTACAGTTTTATTCAGTGTCTAATAATTTTGATAGATGTACTGGATACAGTACTGGTTTACAGAGGTTTTGTACATTTTTAATACATTCATGTGTCCAGATATCTTCCAGAAGTACTTTGTTTTTTCCTGCACAAAATAACGTTGTTTCATCCTCTAGATTTTGTAGGAGCTGTGGTATTGAGGGCTTTATCAACTCAGAGAGAATCTTCTGCTGTAGCACAGTTGAAGAAACTGTGTGTGTTGTTAAAACTTGTTTGAGCGTGTCTTCTCAACACTAATGAGTACAACTGCATATCTTTTCAAGTACTGTACCAGTGCTGGCTGGAGGTATTTGGTCTGAGTTTATTAAGTAGATATTTATTTAGCATTCAAAGTAATTTGTGAATTTGTTTTGTATTTATAAAATTTGTACTTGGGGCAAAAAAAAAAAGTCCCATAACTTTTTAAATTTTTGGGGGGTTGGGGTTTTGTTTGTTTGTTTGTTTGTTTGTTTGTTTGTTTGTTTGTTTGTTTATTCCCCTCTGACTTGATGATCAATCAATAAATACCTTCTCGTGTCCCTGGCAGTTCTTCTAGCAATGAATAAATTTGCAGGACTGTACTCCTAAATTTTTACATTCAACTTTGGAAGTGTACAAATAAAATGACACATTTTTTCAAAGTATGTTGAGCTTGGACTTCCTCTTGAGTTGTACTGCTACACACCTTCCCATTAACTTATGAGGACATTTTGCTGGAGGCAGCACAGCAGAATCTGGTTCCAGTGTGAGTACCCCAGCCAGCACTCTTGGATAGCTGCAGCCACTGTGATACCTGGTGTCTGAGGGATGCAGGTGTCCATCAGTATGTAATGGGTAATGTAAGTAGTGTAAGTTGTATGGATCTTTAATTTGGATCTCTAACAGTGTAAAACCCCACAGATTTGTTCAGTTGACCAGCAGCTTCTTTAAACTATCCTTACTATGCTTGATAGTTTTACTTTCAATATTTATTAATTTAAATTTATTAAGCTCAGTTTGAGCTAATAGGGTTGAAATCAGTCCTGCCCTCTTGGAGATATGCCATACTCCGAGAAAAAAGTATGGAGCGGAAGTTTGGGGATAGGAGGGAGCAGTAGGAAGAACTGAAACATGAGGTTTGCTGCTGCAGCATCTTTTCCGCCTGTGTTTATGCAGCTTGTGTTAAAGGGTTAAAACCTGAATATGCTCCTAACAATTACTTGCTACAGAGTTTCGGGCTTTCTTTGTGCCTGCCTTGCCTTAGAGGTGGTGAGAATGGGCATTCTCTTGAATTTAGGGAATGGATGCCAGTGGGTGGGAGACTGATCAGTTCCAAGTGTGGCAGTTGTGAGTTGGGGGGTTTTTTAAATAATTTTTAAAAATTATAAGAATGAGAAGGGAGAGGGATGTTGTTCAGAAATGTCTGCTCATACTTGCGAGTTTCTATGGAAGCTTTCCTGTTCAGAACTGACATCTCTGTCCAGATTCAAGAGACATTTTTTGTTCCCACAAAAGAAATGCTCCCAGTAAAGAATGCTAAATTCTGCATGGAATATGAGCAGCAGAAGACTTGGTTGCAGGGTATAAGTTGTACTTGATACCCCTGCATCTGTCCAGTCCGTCGAGGCTGTGAAAGTCCTGACTAGTAGGTTGCACAAACAGTTGTGCTCATTCTTGTTCACATGAATAATCCCCATTGACTTGAATGTGAATACATTTTGAGGAGGGGCATGGTGAGCTGAGTAAGTCTATCTGTGGCAGATGCAATTTAAATAATTTCTGTCCCAAACCTACTCCCAGCTGTTCATTCCTATCACTCTTTTTTCAGGGTTATTTCCTTCAATAGCATCCCCTTAACAACGCAGCTATTGTTTTGAGTTTGGATAAAGCAAGTGAAACAGTCCAGCTCAAACCTCTGCTTATGACAGTGGTGTTTGTATGTTTGTGCTGAGCAAAGTGACAAATTTCCCTTTAAGTTTGCAAGCCTGAGGTCTCACATACACTGAAGGTGAAATACAGGAAGTACTATTCTGCTTTGAACAGCTGTGCTTAAAATATTCTTGTCTGCCATATGTGCCATTCAGGTCTGACTGTCCTTGGCTTTAGTCATGCTCATGGGGCATGAACCAAGTTCTTCAGAGCAGACTGCCTGATCTGGTACTTTCTTTGAAGCTTTTTTAAGTTTCAGTGATGCTTTTTCTGAGCTATGTCAGGCTATCTTTTTTACGGCCTTTGGAAAAAGGGGAGTTACTTCTGTCTCCCTCCTTGTCTTAGGGGCTGAAATGCTCCTCATCCATCTTTCCCCCCAACAATACGTGTTACCATGATCAGTCATCCCACCTGATGTTACCATGAGGATAAGATCTGTACAGTATCTGTCAGGGGCTCCAAGCAAAAGTTTTTCACTGAGGTGTCAAATGGATAGGGTGAACAGCTTCGTCTTGGATTCAGACTAATGAGGTTGTACCAGACTCTACAGAAAACAGGCAGTAGGCTTCCTTGAGCTTTAAGTGTAGCATCTGTGCTCTAAGCATATTAACAAGATGCAACAGTGAAAGTCTTGCCCTTCTTGGTAGCTCCCATAGATCTTAGCCCTGGCATGTATCCAGATACTGCAACACCAGCTGGTTTTCCTGCTGTGCAAATGCTGCCCCTTTCCTTCACGTCAGAGCTGAGTAACTACCCTAGGCAATTTCTTCTGATTTTTTTTGTACATAACTCTCTAATGGCCATGGGACCAGTCCCTTTGGGCTCCCAACCCAAAGGATTCTCTTGCCCAGGAAATACTAGCATTTCCTCAAAGACAACTTGCTCACCTCCTGGCCACCACAGGCTACCAAAGATGCAGAAGACCAACCCCTACAGTGACTGCTGGTACTAGAAGCAGCCTTTCCTACCCAAGCAGGATGAGGTCACAAGGAGAAGGCCACTTCAAATGCTGCCTGTAGCCTTCTGTGGTGGTTGCAGTCAAGCTGATACTGGCTGTTTATGTTTAGATGTCAACACCAGTGTAGCTAGGACTTGTTGTATCAAGTCCCTTCACCTGTATTAGGAGGCAGGTGATCACCTTAACTGGCATTTCCAGTGTCAGATTCATCTGCTGGAAGTCTGATTTCTGGAAGCCTGTAACAATGCTGGAAAGCATGTGTTGCTTTGGTCTGGCAGCCCATATGACAGATGTGAGCTAGCACTCTTCTTTGTGAGGGCTTTGAGCTGGGGCCAGTGCCCCAGCACCCACTGCTGGATGGCTCTGTTGTGGAGGGGTGAGGTTTAAAGCACTTAGGAGAGAGCACTTAAATGCTAGTATTAACAATGAAGCAAGATGATCTTAGCAAATATGGGCATTAGAAACCAGTACATAGCAGCTGAAAACCAGCCTGAATGTACATATATAGTTACAGGGAGGCAGACCCTGAACAGCCCCACTCCACTCACTGCAGTCACCACAGCCCTGTCCCTGCATCTGTCACAGTCCAGAAGTGAAGAGACTTCCATGGACATGTGCAGGGAGCAGGTCTCTGGGGACAGCAGGCCATGCCCAACACCATGTTTCTGCTGCACTGGTAATCTAGTACTTTAGGATTTAGGAGATTACACTTGTGGTTTATGAATCATTGATGTAACCACTGAATTAACCCTTACCCTACAGCGATCTTGTCTCTTCCAAGTTTTATCTGTTCGTATTCAATAAATAATATCT
The DNA here is from genome assembly GCA_013399835.1 of Leptocoma aspasia. Classification (NCBI taxonomy): domain Eukaryota; kingdom Metazoa; phylum Chordata; class Aves; order Passeriformes; family Nectariniidae; genus Leptocoma; species Leptocoma aspasia. The sequence goes on from VXAX01003788.1 coordinate 166,590, forward strand.
AACACTGGTCACATTACCCATTGGTGATCACTGTTGAAACTGATCACAGCAATTCTAGATAATGCTTCTTGAGGCTAGCAAGAACTATTTCTATCCTGCAAGAGCCTTCTCACTCTAAAGAAATTGCCAGTCTCCAGACAACTGCAGGAAGTTTTTTGTACAGCATTTGACTAATTCCGAGAGATCTTTCCCTTGCACTGCTAAACTGCCTTGATCTTCATAACAATGACAGAGTCTAGTTCTGCAGAGGTGATCCTGGTGCTTTACCCAGCTTGCTGCAAGGGGATAGTCTGAGATTCCTCAGCCTCCATATATTCTTCCTCCAGCCCTTCATCAGCTACCCACTTCCTTTAATTTGGTGCTTCCTTAGACAGTGCTATTAAAACCTTGCCTTTGAAGTGCTCAGTTGTTTATATGTCCAGTATCAGACCTGTGTAAAAACCCCTCAGAGAATCTCCAATTACCACCAATAAGAAAGCTTCCCATTTCAGGGCACTCAGGTTTGAAGATGATGTCTGGATTAAGACTGATGCAAAAAGTAAAATAACTTGTGCTGCAAATCAGAAGAATTATAAAGACAGGTAAGTAAACTGATTACCTTGTTTTCCAATAGGGATGCTGACGTAGCACCATCCTGAAAATACGTTTGTGTATTTGTGGATGTATGTGTATATACTTGGGCAAAGTTTGGGATTTTTAACTGCTCTAAGTCACTGACTATTACAACAATGATTATCATTCATGAATCCTAGAACTTAGAGAATGGCTTGGGTTAGAAGGGACCTCAAAAACCATCTTGTTCCAACCCTGCTGCCATGGGCAGGGACACCTTCCACTAGACCAGGATGCTCAGAGACACATCCAATCTGGCCTTGAACACTGCCACAACTTTTCTGGACGACCTGTTCCAGTGCCTCACCAACTTCACACTGAAGAATTTCTTCCTCTTATGTAATCTAAACCTGCTTTCTGGTAACGGGAAGCCATTCTCCCTTGTCCTGTCACTCCATGCCCTCATAAAAAGACCCTCTCCAGTTTTCGTGTAGGCTCCCTTCAGGTAATGGAAGGCATTTTGGAGAGCATTAAAATGCACATCAATACAAGCTACACCTGAAATGTTCTTGGGGCAGAAAGCCACAGACTGCATGTCTTTTCCAAAAACTGCACTGAGACAAACTTTAGGTTTGTTTCTTTACCATAATATATCAGTTTCCTGAGTTTGTAGTGCTTCTTTCCTGGAAAACTGCTGAAATTAATTTTGAATATATTTTTTTAGGTGCAAGTCAATCTTTAAATATTTTTAGGGGTGAAAGAAGGAAAAAAGTGTTTTCTGGGTCTCCAAAGACAGGGCTGTATCAGCCACTGCCCTGTGAGTGGCTCTGGGTACGCAGCAGCCAGCCAGGCTGGAGGTGCTCAGCCCACACGATGTCCTGCAGCCTTTGCCAGAGGGGGGAGAAGGCAGCAAGCTCCAGCAGTCTGCCTGTGCCTCCCTGCTTGCTCACAACGTTTATCCAGCTGTTCAGGTCACTCGCTTTTGATGAGAGAAATGTTTGATTGGGCCAAGTTTCCTACAAGGACGTTACATGACAGCATACTCTCCAAAACGCTGGCTGATGGCCATGGAAGATCAGCTTTCACTTCTGTCTTCTCTGCTGTTGTTCATCTTTTTCCTTAGATTGATTTCAAAGAACCACGAAAGAAAGGGTCTTTATTTGACTAACATAGAGCTGCTGCACCAGCACTGTGTCACAGCATCATGGTCTAGAGTTATTCTGGTGCTTCTGCTGCCTGGTTTAACCGTGCCATGTGGAGGGACTGAAATTATGTTTGTCCCATAATTTCCCTGTAACAAGGTTAGAAGGAATCCTCTACAAGGATTACCTTGCTCTGCTAGGTTAGCACACAGTTCAACTTCAGCTTTGTTGATTTATATTGATAGTTCCTAGGTTAACAGTCCTATAAGAATGTGTATTATAATCTACATGCTTTCCAATTTTTCTCCTTCGAGCACCCTACAGATAAAACTAGCTTGAAGAAAAAGGACTTTGAAGAGACAGGCAGTGCTGTGGCTCAGCTGCTGTGAATTCTGTGTTCAAAATGGCAGAAATTTTGAGCCGGGATGCTAAAATGTTTGGGGTTTGGATGGCAGTTCTGCATTTGACTCTGGACAGCATGGGGCTTCATAGCTGCTTTTCATGAGCATTCCTGTGCAGATCCCACCATCAGTCACATGCTGGGCTCTGCAGTCCTGGCACAGCTCGTGAGTGCTGCTGTCACCAGAGGACACTTCTGCACTGACCGACAGGCCCCACGATCCAGCAATAGTTATAAATATTCCCGGGCCTCAGTCATCCTAAAGCCCATCCTCAACCACCAGAAAGTGACCTCAACTCATGTATTTAGCATGTTAAGCTTAGCTCATGTTTTATTTTTAGATTGTTGTCTGAAAAACTTTGTGGTTTTAAAAGGCAGTATCAACGTTTTAAGCACCTTATCTTGTGAGGGGGCTTTGAAATGCTTGAATAGATTTAGACCGTGCATCTTTTGTTTCCATAGTTGTTGCTTTTAAGAGGTTTCTTAGAACCAACCCTTGGGGTCAACCTTCATCAAACAGAATTTCTTTTCGTTCAGGTGCAACGCTGCAAACTGAGACCCGTCTGGAGCAATTTTAAGAGTATTAAAACTCCAGAACCAAAAGTGTCTGTCCTCCTTTTTGTCTGACCTTTGCAAGTTCCAATCTAAATAGGCCATATGAATTAATCTCTGCCATCTTCGCACTTTAGTCACGGCTTCCTCTATCTCCTGGAGAGTATTTGATCCTTTACTAGAGATTCTTTTTTATATTTAAAAGATGTCTCCTTAAATCAGACCTGCAATATCATAGAAGTGCTGATCATGACTAGAAACAGTCCATTTTCCAAGGCCCTTATTCCAACGTGATGACATAACCCCAGCAGGAAAAGAAGCACAGAGCAATGAAGGTTAGTAGCACAATCAGGCCAAGCCTGGAAGACCTGGGATTAATGCCTGAAATCTCTGTCCAATCTGTGTATACTACTGCTTTGCACTTGTCCAGGCACAGAAAAACAAGGATTCTTTGTCCCACCAGGAATCCTGGCTGTCTCAGGGGGGGCTTTTCTGTAAAAAAGAACATAACAAAGTTGAATCATTTATACACATTATGTCTCAGCCTGCACACATCTATCCTAAAGGAAAAGCTTTTGCAAACCATTTCTACTGTTTCCTGGAGGTGTACCAGTTTAAACTGTGCCATCTGCTGAGATGGCTGGCTGTATCCTAACTTTTGGCAGTTGTCCTGCAAACCAGGCTGAGGCTGTTCAAGAAATGGCCCTTTCCAGCTGTCATGCTCGTCTGCTGAGAGGAGTCACTGCTCTGTGGCTCAACAAGTTTTCAGAAACATAAACAAGATGAACTCACTGCTAAGAGAATTGTAGATGTGCACTTCAGTAACACTAATGTTGTCCTTACTCCTTCTTTGTGTAAGATCTATTATATTTAGATACTAAATATAATGTGCAATATAATTAATATTGTGAGCAAAGAACCAACTGTTGAGTCACAACACAGAGTAAGGAAAGAAACGACACTTTTATCTCTGTTCTGATTTTAAAAAGAAACAAAAGCTTCTGCTTCTGTGCTGCGGTAAGTCTACTAAAATCCTAGCATAAGAGGCAGCAGAATTTGACTTTCTAAGCTTGAAGAGAGAAACTTGGAGACTCCCAGCATACGGACGATCAGTCATTTTGTAAGACATGGGGAAAGTGTAAAAATTGCTGAGTGGTGTTTATGCATGTGCATAGCAAAAGGACACTGCAGCAGTTGGAGACACATTTTGTAGGGCATACAGGAATTATAAAGGCTAGCAGGATAAACAGTAGTTATTTCTTCTAGTGCTACATTTTACACGAAAAAAGAAGTGTTAATCTTTGCAAAAGTCGAATATGTGCTAAATATGTAAAGGTAATTTTTATCTTCTGTTTTCATTAATAAGGCTGAGCGAAGTTTCCCTGTATTTTAGAATGTAGTGGAATTTTTTGTTCTGTTCCACCATTATTTTTCATGTTTCTCTCACAGGAGGAATTTTTATTTCCTTTTTTTGCTGTATTTAAATACCATCCCTAACACGATGGCATTACAAGACATAACATTTTAATTAAATCCCTCTTTTGCTGTCCATTGACAGGCCCGTGGCTGCCCGGCGTTGTGATTCAGTGACACGTATGAGTTACCAGCACGGCGGGAGAGGGGGAATTCCACCCTGCCCCGAAGAACATGTGGCTGCTGCTCCTCGAGCATCCCTGCTAGGCTTACGCTGCTGCCGCTCCCTGCTGCCTCCCCCTGCCTGCTCTTCTGGCATACGGCCATCAGGTCAACTCGTCCAGGGAACGCGCGTGGTTGACGAGCTTTGCTAAGGGGGGGAGAAAAAAAGGGAGCTTTTCCTCAGCGCATCCCTGCACGGGCTGCAAAGGGCCTTCCCCACTTGGCAGGGGAAGAGGCTGCTTAACCCAAGTGAAGCATCCCAGCACTCAGGCCGGCATCGCCGCCCGGGGACCGCGCCCGCCGCCTGTCCCGGCGCATCCCCTCGCCGCAGCCAGAGGGGCGGAGGGGCCGGCTCCCGGAGCCCCGGGGGGTGGCTGGGCAAGGCGGCGGGAAGGCAGGCAGCGCTCCCACCCCTGGGGCAGCAGCTGGCAGGCCGGGGCTGCGAGGCGGCGGCAGCGGGAGCAGCCGGGCCGTGACTCAGCCGAGGAATGTCCTGGCACGGGCGGCCGCGGCTCCCGGTGAAGGTGACGCAAGGCGCTCGGCTCGCCCGGCCCCGCCGCGGGCAGAGCCGCCAGGCGTGACCGACTGCTCGGCAGGGAGGGAGCCAGCGCCCCGCAGCCCTGCCCAAGCCGCTGCCGAGTGCAACGAGAGCTCGGAGCCCCAAGGGGGTTTTGGGACCGCACCGGTGGAAGAGACTGCTAAAACCAGCAGAAGCGACCCGTGGAAAAGGGATAGCGGAGTCTGGAGCTTCCCTTATGGGGCTTGCTGGGGATCCGTGCCTCACGCTAGCACACGCGTCCTGCCCCTCGCTTCAGGCTCCTGGAATTAGCTCGCAGGGAGGCACTGCAAATCTTCCTAACTTGCAGCAAAATCCTTCCAGGATCCACAACTTAAGAGTCAAATATATTTAATGTTGGGGGGTTTTTTTTGTTGTTTTGTTTTTTGTTTGGTTGTTGGGTTTGTTTGGGGTTTTGTTTTGTTTTGTTTTGGTTTTTTTTTGAGGAATGTAACTGCAGTGTAAAGAGAGAGAAAAACTCAGTGTTAGCATGTTGCAGCTTTTCTCTAATACTCTCTTACATGACCAGAAATTAGACTTTGTCTGGCATTCTTTGCACTCCCACTGAGAAAACAGAATTGTTAGAGAGAAACTTGGTATTTTGCATGGGTATGGACAGCAAAGGGGAAGAAGAAGTGCCCTGAGCAAGAGATCTCATCAAATGCAGTTTCCAATGGATTTCTCTCCCTTGACAGATTGATTTTTTGAACTGAATGGTAATAAGACTCTCTGTTATTTCAGTGCGCATCTATGCAAAGTTTCTCTGCTTAGTCCTTAGTTACTTGAAGGTAATCTGGCTACACCATAAGAGCTCCAGTGTCCCCCAGGAGAAACCAACAGGTTCCTGAATTGGACTGGTAGATATATAGCTCCACTTTCTTCTATTTCAAATGAATTATTTTATAAAATTTAATTACTTAATTAAGGATCTTAATTACTTTTGTGACCTCTATTCTTCTGTCAGATTTAACTCAAATAAGCTAACAAGTTAAAAAGTCACTGAGACAAGGCCTAGCCCGAGTGAGAGAGGGGATGCCTGAGGAGGCCAAGCAGAGCCCTTGCTTCCATGGGAAATGAGGCTGAAGTGGTAACACTGAGTTCAGCCAGGATGACAGAAAAGCAAATAGGATGCACAGCGTACTAAAGGAAAGGACTATGATACCAGAGAGCTCCCATGCATAAGGCAGCTTAGTCGATTATAATAATTTCTCACTAATGAACATCCAGGCGCTGAATCCAAACAAAGAGTGCCTCCTGCTTCACGGNGGAGAAAAAAAGGGAGCTTTTTCCTCAGCGCATCCCTGCACGGGCTGCAAAGGGCCTTCCCCACTTGGCAGGGGAAGAGGCTGCTTAACCCAAGTGAAGCATCCCAGCACTCAGGCCGGCATCGCCGCCCGGGGACCGCGCCCGCCGCCTGTCCCGGCGCATCCCCTCGCCGCAGCCAGAGGGGCGGAGGGGCCGGCTCCCGGAGCCCCGGGGGGTGGCTGGGCAAGGCGGCGGGAAGGCAGGCAGCGCTCCCACCCCTGGGGCAGCAGCTGGCAGGCCGGGGCTNGACGCAAGGCGCTCGGCTCGCCCGGCCCCGCCGCGGGCAGAGCCGCCAGGCGTGACCGCCTGCGCGGCAGGGAGGGAGCCAGCGCCCCGCAGCCCTGCCCAAGCCGCTGCCGAGTGCAACGAGAGCTCGGAGCCCCAAGGGGGTTTTGGGACCGCACCGGTGGAAGAGACTGCTAAAACCAGCAGAAGCGACCCGTGGAAAAGGGATAGCGGAGTCTGGAGCTTCCCTTATGGGGCTTGCTGGGGATCCGTGCCTCACGCTAGCACACGCGTCCTGCCCCTCGCTTCAGGCTCCTGGAATTAGCTCGCAGGGAGGCACTGCAAATCTTCCTAACTTGCAGCAAAATCCTTCCAGGATCCACAACTTAAGAGTCAAATATATTTAATGTTGGGGGTTTTTTTTTGTTGTTTTGTTTTTTGTTTGGTTTTTGGGTTTGTTTGGGGTTTTGTTTTGTTTTGGTTTGGTTTTTTTTTTGAGGAATGTAACTGCAGTGTAAAGAGAGAGAAAAACTCAGTGTTAGCATGTTGCAGCTTTTCTCTAATACTCTCTTACATGACCAGAAATTAGACTTTGTCTGGCATTCTTTGCACTCCCACTGAGAAAACAGAATTGTTAGAGAGAAACTTGGTATTTTGCATGGGTATGGACAGCAAAGGGGAAGAAGAAGTGCCCTGAGCAAGAGATCTCATCAAATGCAGTTTCCAATGGATTTCTCTCCCTTGACAGATTGATTTTTTGAACTGAATGGTAATAAGACTCTCTGTTATTTCAGTGCGCATCTATGCAAAGTTTCTCTGCTTAGTCCTTAGTTACTTGAAGGTAATCTGGCTACACCATAAGAGCTCCAGTGTCCCCCAGGAGAAACCAACAGGTTCCTGAATTGGACTGGTAGATATATAGCTCCACTTTCTTCTATTTCAAATGAATTATTTTATAAAATTTAATTACTTAATTAAGGATCTTAATTACTTTTGTGACCTCTATTCTTCTGTCAGATTTAACTCAAATAAGCTAACAAGTTAAAAAGTCACTGAGACAAGGCCTAGCCCGAGTGAGAGAGGGGATGCCTGAGGAGGCCAAGCAGAGCCCTTGCTTCCATGGGAAATGAGGCTGAAGTGGTAACACTGAGTTCAGCCAGGATGACAGAAAAGCAAATAGGATGCACAGCGTACTAAAGGAAAGGACTATGATACCAGAGAGCTCCCATGCATAAGGCAGCTTAGTCGATTATAATAATTTCTCACTAATGAACATCCAGGCGCTGAATCCAAACAAAGAGTGCCTCCTGCTTCACGGTGAGTCATTGCTTCCATCCACAGAGGGTGAAGGGAGGCTTGGAGGGCTTCCTCAGAGGCATGCGCTCCACAGAGGATATCATTCACAAAGCTTTTAGGGCTGCTGCTGCTGCTGGCCTCTCTGAATCATTGGGCTATTTCAGTGGTGCCTGGTGGGATGCAGGTCTTGTGGCATAGGGGTAGTGAAACTCGATGCTTCCTGAGTGCAGTGAGATGCCCAAGTGAGGAACCAGCTTTGTCTGAGTGTGCTTCAGCAATAAGATTTGCTTGGTCATTACTGCTTTTGGCTGGATACTGGCCATTTCTGTGGCCTCCAGAGTTCACCACTGGGCTCTGTCACAAGTTCCTTCTCTGATCACTGCAGTCACCAGGAGTTCAAAATTCATTTCCTTGAAAAGGAAAAGCCCCTTTCTGTTTACCTGTGACCTGTTTTTCACCTCTAAGAAATGCTCTCAAATTCTGGTAAACTCATTTCTGTCTCAGAGATTTCTGTAAAGTCAGAAAATACTCCTCCTTCAGCCTGTGCTGCTTCTGTACTCTGATGGCTGCCAAGTACCAGTCAGTGATGTACAGCAGCAGCAGCAGCAGCCCTTAGTGCCTGGGTACCTCAAGCATGCACCTTGTGAGATGAAGAGAGTAGCAAGCACTTCTAATTCATTATTCAGTTTCCATGGTGTTAAAAACAGAGGGTGAGTCATGCACAGTTTTGCAGTTGTCACCCCTGGAGCACCTATCCAGCCATGCAACTCTGGAGCTGGTAACTCTCCACCTTTCATTTTAGGAGCCTGGGATATGCAGTACAGAGGCCCCATGTGGGTGGCTGAGGGTGCTCTGCAAGGGCATGAGATTAAGGCACTCACACACATTCATGGTCTTGTGCATGAGTTATAAGTTTGCTGAGCCCATGGCAGTGACTGTAGTCAGTGGCACCAGAGGATGTACTGCACATGGGCACAGCTGCTTGCCAAATATACAATAAAGGTACTCCTTCTTGAGTCCCACATTGCTGGCACTTGAACAGGCAGTAAAAGTAACCGAGTGGCCCCTCAGTGGCAGCAGGAAGTCCTGAATGTGTGGCTGTAAGGAACTGAGGGATAAATATACCTCTGGATTAGTGATTTCAAGTGATTAGTGATGATTTTGAATATTGATGATGCAAATCAGTCTTGAATTCTGCATCCAGAGGGCAGGATATATCCAGAGGGCAGGGTGTAAAGGATACTGGAAACATAGTGTCTCAGCTGATCAACATGGTAATGTACAGTAATGGAAAACAGGGGCAGAAATGTCAACACATCCCTCACACAATGCAGTAGGAATATACTAATATATATGTATCTAAAACACATAGAGGAATCTAATACACATACACACATGCTCACAAACACTGGCTTGTCAGCTTCCACCACCACACTGGTGCTTATTCAAGTGTTTCGGGGAGAGAGAGCTGGTTGGTCACAACACAGGCTGGAGACTCACAGGTACAGCTCCTTGAGGTCCTCAATGTTTAGGATTTCTTGGTTTTCAGACACACCAGTTCAGGGTGCAGAGTCACACGGGACTGAGAATCCTCTTGTCCACTTGGATGGGCTAGAGATAAAATGCTCTGTGTTTGCTGTCCTGTGCCTGAAGCCCTGTCCAGCTCAGTATGGAACAGTAAAACACTTGTCCAACAAGGGAGAGTTGTCTTTCCTTGTTTTCCCATAAGTCATTCTCGCATCTCTTAATGCACCTTCCGCCCTACGTGCTGTGTCCCGCCCCACTGTCTGAGCAGCTGTGCCAAGACCGCAGAGAGAACAGTCTTTGTGCCAGGCCCCTTCGTGCCCAGGGCCTTTCCCTGCACAGCCCGGGGCAGCCGCGGCAGCAGTACAGATCTCTTCGAGCGGGGACAAGCCGGCGTGGCACACGGCAGCGGCACAATGTCGCCTGTGCCGGCTCGTGGGGCGTGAGCGGGCAGCCCGACAGCGCCCGGCACGAACCGCGAACAGGGGGCAAACCCTTCAGAGCAGCAGAAAGCGCTTCGGCCAGGGGAGCAGCGCCGGGCGGTGCGGGGCAGGGCGGGCAGCTCAGAGCAGCCGCGCCGCCATCGTGCCCCGGCCTGACGCTCGTGCTCCGAGCCCAGCAGCCGGGGCCGGCTGAGGGGGCCGCCCGGGGCTGCGGGGCCCGGGCCAGACACCCGCAGCCCTGCGCTGATGCTGCTTCCGCCGGGCGGGCGACCGGGCCACGCCGCCTGCGGGCNGGGCGCGGGGAGAGGGGTCCCGCACTCCTTCCGAGGAGCCGCCTCCGCGGCCGCTGGTGCCCAGGCCCGAGGGGCAGCCGGGAGCGGCCGTGTGGGAGCGCTGGGGCCGCGGCGGGAG
>VXAX01003788.1:176667-204128 GCA_013399835.1 Leptocoma aspasia
GGCGCGGGGCGGCGGGATTCCTTCCGTGCCCGCGAACAAAGCGGGGAGAGGGGCCGGCGGCGCCCCCGGGGACAAAGCCGGCGGCTCCCTGCGAGCCGCGCACCTGCCTTCCCTCCCCGGGCAGCCCGCGCTGGCAGCGCCTGCCTCGGCAGATGTAATTGCTGGACCGAGAGCAAGGGCGCTGCAGATGGGCTGAGCTCGCTTGCTCACTCGCAGCGGGGTTTGTTAAATATTTTTCGTTTTGCCTTGAGCTCCCCGTTTGCCCTGCCGGTGTTTTGTTTCCTTGCTGGTTTAGGCTCTTGTTTTGAACGGCTTGCGAGCCTTATGGGTAGCTGTACAGCTGTAATTGGTATTTTTATATGAGCGAAGAGCAGTCAGACAATACTCCCGCTTTAGTATGAAGTAAAATTCGGGAGTTCTTAAGGCGCGGTGTTGAAGCTGACACAATGCAGAAAACATTTCTGTTGCTTGTAGAGCCTTACCTCACCCAGCAAAATGAGAGTCATGACAGTGCTGGATGCGAACTGCTGCTGTAGTGTTTGCTCCACTAAAAAAAAAGCCAACAAAAATCAACCCACCAAAACCCCACCCTCTCCTATCCCAACTGAAAATTACAAACTCTCTCTCCTATGTTCAGTTCCTACCCCCTCATCATTCCCTCTTCCCCTCCCCCCAAATAAGCCAAATGTATGATAAGGTAAAGGAGAACTGTTTGAGTAGCACAGTTGTGTGACTAGTTGTATGAAACTGCTATCTGGAATTGCAGCTAAAAATGCTGAGATCTACAACAAGAAACTACTGAATTCATGTCTCTTTTATATCCTCTGCTCCAGTCCTACAAATATTACTAAATTCATAGTGTGTTCAGGTTGAGTATAGTATTTTTATTCTTACGGGGGCAGGCAGACTTCTTAATCTAGCACTGTGGCCTATCATCTTTTTCTAGTGAGTGTTAATTTTTGCTGTTTAAGTTATTCCTTTGATCTCACTTTGCAGGCTTCTGGAGTAACAGTGAATGATGAAGTCATAAAGGTTTTTAATGACATGAAAGTAAGGAAATCTTCAACCCCAGAGGAGATTAAAAAAAGAAAGAAAGCTGTACTCTTCTGCTTAAGTGATGACAAAAAACAAATAATTGTAGAGGAGTCAAAGCAGATACTGGTTGGTGACATTGGTGATACTGTGGAGGACCCCTATACAGCCTTTGTGAAGTTGCTACCTTTGAATGATTGCCGATACGCTTTGTACGATGCCACGTACGAGACAAAGGAATCTAAGAAAGAAGATCTGGTATTTATATTCTGGTGTGTGAAAGCAAAGCTTGCTATTAAAATGGAATGTTCTGGAGCTACCACTGGATGACTTAATAACTGTTTTGTTGTTGGCTTTTTTCTTTAAAGGGCTCCTGAAAGTGCACCTTTAAAAAGCAAAATGATCTACGCAAGCTCTAAAGATGCCATTAAAAAGAAATTTACAGGTATGGACCTAAAAATGTTTTTCTCGTTAACTACAGTGCCATTTAGATGTTGAGGTTCTCACAAGTACATTGTTGTCCATCTGTCTTCCAGGTATTAAACATGAGTGGCAAGTAAATGGTTTGGATGATATTAAGGACCGTTCAACACTTGGAGAGAAATTGGGAGGCAACGTGGTAGTTTCACTTGAAGGAAAACCCTTATAAAAAGACAGACAAGTGCCATCTGGATCTAAGGAGCTTCCATTTCTGCAGCTCGTTCAATTGGAATAGTATTAGTCTCCCCATCCCCTCCCCTCCTCAAAAAAATAAGTCCCTTCCCCAGTGCCCTGAAGGAGATGTCATTGTTAAGCAGTCTACCAGTGATTGCCATTAGACTGTTTAATCCTGGTAGTTTTATGTAGGATTCAAGGAATGCTTTCACGTCATACTCTTGGCCAAAACTGACGTTGCAGGCATTCCTTGCAACATGTTCAATGAATGTGATAGTTAATGTAAATAGTCTAGCAGACAGCAAAGGGTAAGCTAATTGAATGCCTTGAAAGTATTGTCCACTGGTCGGATGGTAGACTCTCTGCAGTATTACTTACAGTTGCACTTGATTGCAGTTCCATGAGGCTCTTGTGCATTCATACACCTCACCTGCCTTGACAAGCCTACTTTTGTGACATGGCAGCACACAACACTATGCATTTAAAGCACTTTTTTGTAATATGTTTGACCCGCCCCCCCCCCAAGGAATGCCAATTAAGTTGCTGTAACTGTGTCATCAAATTATTGTAGTACCTCAGTTTCATTCCTGTTACATGCATATCTTTATAAATGAAGTAGCTGTTATGATGCCTTTTGTTTTCCATTGAATGTACACTACTGAACAGGAGTAGAAGTTATCTGTTTACCATATGAGTCTTGAAACACTAAAGTTTTGTAAAACATCAGTCATGGTGGCAATTTCTGTATTAAAAAGAGCCTTAAATGGAACATTGTTCTTTGAGATCAAAAACTGGCCACGTTGCAATAAAACTTGTGGCTTATTACAGAACGTTGCCTTGTTTTCATTGGAAAATATAGTTTTTAAGTGTTTAAGCATTAAGTTCAAATAACTTCTGTGGAAAGTATTGTAAAGGTAAACAATCATTAATCTCATCTTGAATAATGCAAGTTTTTAATACTGATTTAGGCACTGCTTTACAATACTTTGTGGCTCTGTTCTGGCTGTTCCATAAAGGACCTGCTCCTAGTTTACTGAAAAGTAAAGAAGCTACCACTACTGGAGACCATTAGTTTCATGAAACACTTGTGTCAGAAACTTAAAAATACGAAGTAGTTAACCATGCAGTGTGTTTTGTACCTGAATGTTCTTAAAGTTCTACATGCCAGAGTAAAACCTTGCACGAGTTTTAGAGCTGCCGTCTTTCTCGGTAAGATGATGTGTGATGACAGTTACGTGCAGAATATGAAGTGGGGAAATAATTTTTGTTTCCTGAGTGTTGTAGTTAGACCGACTCGGTACAAGAATTAGCCTAAATGAACTGTTCTGCTTGTTAGCTTCTATGTAAATAGAACTGGAAAGTGTTTGCCACTACTGAGGCTTGCATAGGGGACGTGTTTTGGCTAGGAGCCAAATAATGCTCTCCTTATAGAGAATTTGATCTGCTCTGTGTGAGCAATCCTCCGTTAGCCAGAGCTATTTATGGCAAACACATGCTTTTGTATCTTGTCATCGTTATCCACAAATGGCAAAACTGGACATGATTCTCCTGGTATGCATAAAGGAGCGCTGTTAGGCAGCCACTGGCAGCTGAACTGTACACGCTGCTAGAAGGAATGCTCTTTTATCATTACCTTATTTTAAAAAGTTGGTAGAGTAGAACTGTGGAGCTTTTAAATGCAGGCTCTTCATGTTCAGTCCATAGCCCTTTTTCAGCAAGGAAGCAGATGATAGTGCAAATACTTTCTCTCTTTTTTTTTTCTCCCAATAGTTCAAGTAACCTAGTGGTATTGTGTTTAGGCTCTCTTGTCCTGTAGAACTTTAAGACTTTATTTCAGGCTTCTGGCTATCCCTATGGACTTGCACACCTCATTATGTTCGCTGTTCTATGTAGACTAAACTTTACTAGAATCTAAGTAAAAAGGCATGATGACCACTGACTTAATAAGTGTGTTAATGAGTCTTGGTTTTGTTCTACAAAACTCTCCTTTCAGGTACCTTTTAAGATTGCGAAGTAACTGATGGTATGCATGTTGTCTAAATGAAAAAAAACCCCACAACTTTTTATTCCTCGAAATAGTCTATTTCTGATCATTCATGTTGTATGCAAAGCCCAGTTTAATGTAAAGATCTTTGTGCTTTATGTTTGACTTCAGTACAGTAAAATGAAATTATCTTTTAACTGATTTTTCACAAGGAATCAATTGTTTCTTTAGAAAAAGCCAAAATAGAAGATGTTAAATTTTAATAAACCATTTGATTTTTCATTTTAGACAGTAAACTTTTTTTAAGGAGTACTGTGTTTAAATTTGTTTGTCTCTGCTGCAGTCCAGAAAAATGTCTGTGGCTTCTTAGTTGGATATTATAGGTTCTTTTCTTTTTTTTTTTTTTCTAGCTAAGGTGTATATTCACTCAGTCCAACTAGCTATGGAATTGAAGCACAAACTGTCTTTATATAAGATTCCTACCAAATTAAAGTTTTGGATCCAAAAGGATCAGCCTGCCTTCAGTTTGTTCTTGAAATCAATGACTGACTGATGTGAGGTCCAATTCAGATGGCTTGCTTTTAAAAAAACAAAAACCAATAAAGTGCTACAGAACTGTTACTGTTTGAATTATAAAACAAATGAGAGACAGCTGGCATCTGTTCCAAAATGGTTTGTCAGCTGTTGTTTTCTGTCATTATGCAAAATGGTGAGGGCCTCATTGTGATCAAGAAGTGGAGGAAAATCCTCTCAAGCTGAGTATCTTCTGTGTATCTCTGTGTAGACGTGACTTTTGGGTATCTTGGCTTCAGTTATTTTATTGACAAAGAAATGTTAAATAAATTTTTCATGAGAGTAGCTTGTGCAGAAATGGCATTTTTCTTCTAAAAAAATATTTCAAAGCCAACAGTTTTGTTTGATTTGGTAGATCCTGGAAGAGGTATAGATAGATGGGTTTGATTTCTCTGAAAAGGGAAATCAATCCAAGACTGGAGTGTGTAAGTGAGGTTTATGCTTGTGGCGATTTTAGAAGTGCAAAGTTTAAATTTATATGGACTCGAGTGTAAAAATCACTCCTAGTCAGATCGTGAAGTTTGAGCATGCTCAGTTAAAACCCGAAAGTGTTTTGCTAAGTGAAAGACTTTTCCTGCTCTACCATTCCCTCAGAACAAGTGATGGAGTACAGCAATTGCCACAATTTGATAATAAGCTTTACTCTCTTATGCCAATTCCAGTATAAACCAAATTTTCATGTCTGCCTATTTTTTATAAACTTCTGTAAGTCCCCTTTAGTTTGTGGTGGCGAGTTAATGATTGTAGAGTGAAAACACGGCACTAATGGTGGATCAAAGATCATCAATGTAGCACCTGTCTATGAGTATTGAACTTCTTTGAAATATTTCTGATTTTGAAAACCTGGTATAAATAAAATTAATTTAAATGTCTTCAGTTGTTGAGTTTGTTTGTGTGCTAGACAACAGCTATGCTATCCTATTTGTTGTATTTGGATGGGGAGCAGCCCAGATATTGTGAAAGGAGAAGTGGTGGAATACCTGGATTTTTGTAACAGGTTTCATCTACTGCCCATTCAGTTCAATATCCAACTGTAGCAAAAGCCAGCACTGGTGGCTCTGGATGGATATAAAGAAATTTTTAGTGGGTTGGTTCTAGATAACCTTTTTCTTTTGTTGGATCCCAGCTCATGTGTTCAGAAAATCAGATGGCTTTTATATAGCAGATGTAGAAAACATGTGTTTACACTGGCAAGTAATTTCTAATACAGGGAAGAAAGTGAACTCATGTAGTGTGAAAAAATTGACTCCATGAAGAAAGATCAAAATACTATCATTTTGGTATCAGTGGCATCTCTCTTGTTAATATAAGATTTCTTGGATCTAGGAATATGTTACCTGGAAGAGTTGATTTTGCAAACAAAGCTGTAAAGGAACAGCTTCATTGGATTCTCTGGAGAAGGCAGTCTTTTACAATGTACATTAAAAACCCCTTTGCTGTTTACCTAACATAAGCTTTCTCTATGGCTGTGGGGAACATACATAAGAATGTGCATTTAAAAAGAACGAAAGGTCTCAGTCTGAAGTCTTTAAATAAAAATTACTGTTTAGTTTAGAAATGCTCTATTTTTACTAAATGCATATCCAGTGCTTGACCCTATTGAATTTGGACATTTCTCTGCCTCACCTCCCATGCTGTTAAGTCTACAATAATCCCCATACATTTTATTCTTCCTTGCATTACTTATCTATGCATTCTATTAGTAACCTCTGAAAAATAAATACAACAATAAAAATTAAATCTTTTCATCATAAGTTGAAACAGGTGACATAATTTATGTTCATTTAATTATTCTGTAGAATTGTCTTTTTACATTGTAAAGCTTAGAGAAAAAATATGCTAATTGGAGGTACTGAAAGTAATTTTGGCATTCCTAAGATTCTATGATTGTCTTTTTAATAACTCATTGTAGGTTAATGTTTCTGTTGTCAGCTTTGCTTCATAGTTATTTAGAAAACTAATGCTTGGAAAAGAAACTTGAAGGTGCTGCTGGTTATTTTTAGAAGTTTCTAAATGTCAATTTGGATTATAAAATAATATACAAACTTAATTTCTCACTGCTAGCCTAATTTTTTTTCTTGTTTGTACAGGCTTAGAAATGTGTGTGTAATCATGCCTCTCCTCTTCCACCTCTTTATTTTTAAAAACAGCTGTGTCACTGCAAATCCCTACCATCTGCCCACCGTCTTCTGTAAAGGTTTACAGACAATCTCCACTTGTACCTTTCAGTATCTATTTTTCCCCTCTCTTTTTTGTGATTGCAGGAGTTTGATTTAGAAAAACTAGCTGCTGTATTATTGTGCTCCTCTAAACCTTTTCTATTATGCAGAAAGTTAAAAGCATCAGTTAATCTCTGGTGAGCACAGCTGCAGGGTGTACGTTGGCTTGAAAAAAGAGATGTGATTTTGAGAACCAGTTTAGAGAGCCTTATTTGTGTCTGCTTCCTCGTAGTGGCAGCACTGCTTTCATCTGTGACCTTCTATTAAAGCTGATGTGAGAGCTAAGCTTTTCTTCCATTTTGGCCGTTTCAACAGGAAATGGAATGTGCTTGTAGCAAACAAGGTGCGGAGAAGCAGAGAAGGTTTAGAAGCAGCAGTTTTTCATGGAGACCTGTATATCTGGTGGGGGGGAAAGGGTTACAGCAGAGGATTTGCTTCCTTTTAATTTCAGTAGGAGCTTGCAGCTGTAATGACTGGGCTTATGTTATCTTTTGCTCTGCCTGAACACACTGATTCCACAGTCTCAACTGTCTCAATGCTTTCATGCAATGAAATGTGAACACACAGCTCTTTATCAGTGAAATGTGGTTTACTCCTACAAAAGTGAAGCCCTGCTACAACAGTGCTCTTGGTTAGCCATGTCATACGGAGAGATGCACCTAAGCAGCATTTGAACAATCCTTAAAATATGTGTGGGTTTTGATTACACCAAATACAATAATTAAGCTATTACACAGGGACTGAGGATGAATGGGTGTAGTTCTTGATTAGGTGACTGCAAATGACAAATATAATTCATGGTCATATTTTTGAATCTTAGCCCTGTTATTTAAGCATGACTTAAAGATGAAACACTTCCCAATCCACAGAATTCACTGCCTGCATAAATTCTTTTAAGCAGCAGTAGCATAATTTTAGCTTTTCACTGAATATCCTGATGCAGAATCTGTCACCTGAGGGTTTTTAGTCGTCTGCTTGACAAATTCCTTTTGTAGTGCTGCATTATTTCTCTGCATCCACACTTCAAATTCAGTTCCCAGAACTCTCCTTCCAAGTAACCAGAATTCCTAAACAATATTTATTCTGTGTGACTAAAGTAGAAAGGCATCTTGTAGAACACCCATAGGAAACAAATGCATGGTATTAGCCTGCGTGGCCACTGAACATGTTTGGCTCTGTGTGCCATCTCTGCCTGTTGGGTTATTCTGATGAAAGGTCAGCTCATTCAGGTTTGTGTGGAATAGCCCAACACAGAAAATTTGTGGAAACAGGAAAGAATGTTTTAATTTTGCTCAGATAAAGACTTTACAAGCTGGATGTGATAACAACTTTTTAATTTTTTCTTTTTACCTGTCCTGACAAAAACACCTGGCTTTGATTCTAGCCAGTTTTATCGATTTAGTTCGACAGGTGCACTGGTTGGAAGTATCTTCAGGACAAGCTATATTTAGATATATAACCTTTTGATAATTCTGGCAGTTGCTTTGATCTCATTATTTTAATTCAGTCACTTCAACTCCATTACAATTTTAACTGCCTAGTGTTCAGCATTGCCAATATAATCTTGCAACACAGCTTGAGGAACATTTAAAAGTAGTCATCATCAAAATTAGTAATAATATAAATCAATTTTATTTATTTATTTTATTGAGCTAGTCTCAGTTTTGCAAGGACAATGACAACTCTCTTAAAGTTAGGTGGTCTTACAGGGAGTTCCTGACTGAACATCTGCCATACATCTTTGTGATAAGAAGTGTTGGAGCATATATATCTGAGCAGTTTGCTTTGCTTTCTTGCATAGCTGGATGAATTTCCTCTCCTGGAAGATGTTGAGGTCACTGTGGTATCAATATTCCAAGTATTTCACTTCCTATTTCTGAATAGAATGGACAGACTGCAATTACAACTTTTTCTTAGGATAATACAGGCAAGGATCTGAGCTATGAATTTCATTTTTTTCCTAATTACCAGAAGGGAGAAAAGAATGTGTCTCATCATAAGGCCAAAACGCAGCGCTGCAATTACATGCAGGCATCATAATTGTTTTTACCTATTGTACCTGTTTTCAGCTATTGTACCTGCAGGTACAAAATGTGACCTTGTCAAATGAGTTGTGCATGGTCTTGGAAAACTCCAGAAAAGAACTGTGGTAAGAGAAAATACAAAGTTGAGATACTTCCAGTAATTGCTTTGTGCACACCAGATTCAAGAAGCATGTGGCTGGCTCTGTGTTTATCTGCAGTTATTTTGTGCACAAAGTAATAATGACACATAAATATATATTTAACACTAATAGTAATTCAGAATCTTATGTTAATTTAACAGCTGTCTTCTATGAAAAATAGTGAGGGTAAGATTTTACCTTGGTTTTTTTTTTTTTTAAGCAATGGTGTTAATAACCAGTCTTTCTGCTGTAATAGCAAACTGTGGAAATGTGAGAAGAGTTATTTCTCTTTGCATCAGCATCTTACATTGTGTGCAAATACAGATCCTCTCAGTTTCTTATTAAAATAGTGTTTGGATCACATTCAGTGGTTAATGGACAAGAATATAGGATTTTTGTAAGTCACATTTTACAGTATAAATGTGAACATGCACATGTTTTTTGAGTTATGAGATAAAAACTTTTAATGACAAAAGGGCATATTTTGGGAGAAAAAATTAATAACTTTTTAAAGCTTATATTTTCCTCTGCTAGCACTTTACTTTTTATTCCTGAAGTTACCCATTAGGATCTGGTTTTTCCTTTTTGTTAGTTTTTTGGTTTTGGTGTTCTCACTTTCCCTGCACTGCATCATGTTTCAACCTAATGCAGACTGGATTAAATTGTTATCAAAGGAAGAAGGTATTATGTCTATAACATGTACAGTTTCTGTAGGAAAGAGTAAACTGTTTGCTTGACCCAGTTTTATGGAGCTATTTCTTTCTACAGAGGTGGGATCACAGTCAAGGAAGAGGGACAAATGGGTTTGCTGAGAGTATTTAGGAGCACTCAGTGGGAATGAGATTATTATTGTAGTGCTTAATCCTGAAATAATCATACACCATCTCATCAATGTTGCATCAGCATCTGAGAGACATAAATATTCTAGCTACTTTGTGATATTAGTCCGAGATAATTTTCTATTATTATAAACTTGGAGGTCTCCAGATAAATATAGACTACTTCTACCTGTGATCAATGTTTTGATGTTTCCACAAACATCTGTTGTGTCTTTTAAAAGATGATTTCCAACTAGTGGAAATGTATTTCTGAGGAAATAAATATTTTATAGGTCTGAAAATTAAAGTGAAGGTTATAGAAGCAACCACTTCTCTTAATCTTTTTGAGGGAATTCCTATAATGTTATCAGGCTGATTTTCCATCTGTTGGGGACACTATGAAAGAATACACAGAAAGGCTGTTATGGTAACACAGTATCTGTTGTCACCAACATTAAATTCATTTAATGGTAGTGAAGCTGTATGCAAACGGAATAAAAAAATATTCTCAGGTTAGAATTTGTCATTTTCATAGACAGTGACATTTAGTTCCCTTTGAACAGGTTAAGTGTCCTGCTGTGTCTTTGTTTCCCTGAAGATGAAAATGACAAACCCAAGCCTTTCCCCTGCCTTTGATTTGCTGTCTCCTATCTCCTCCAAAGCATTTTCCCCTTCCTCCAAAGCTTTATCCCTGAGATACTGCTCACCTGCTTCCTCTAATCCTCTTATTTACCTCACCTCAGTTTCACTTCCTTTCATCACTTTTTTCCTCCCTGCTAGTTCTGATTTTCCTCTGGTCCTGTTCCTTCAAATTAGAAGTGTCCTTTAGTCTTCATCATAAACAGAGAGCAAGGAAAACAAGGAAAAAAAAACCCCACAAACCAAACCACTTTTGATCTATGTACTGTTTCCTTTTATTAAAAAATATGAATCATTATGAAGAAATTATTCAAAGAGTAAACCTGACTACAGTTTACCAAAGTGTCAAACAGTTTGAAATAATCTCTTGAGAGTTTCATTCTGTCCACAGGATTTAACTCAGAAACCCAGATTCCACCATTTAGATGGGAAATTGCCATATTGGGTTATTTTTTGCTCTCCTCAGTGCCAGAAGCATGAACTCTGCTTTTGTTGCAATCATTAAAGCATCTCATTTCAGCTGTTAACTTCCATGAAAGTGGTTAAGTACTTACAGTGTGAGGAAATGCTACAGATGCATGAATTTATGATATATTGAAAACTGAAGCTGTAGAAATACTGTGAAATAAACTGTGTATCAACACAGAAGCTCAAAGTTAATTGCACGGCTCACTGGTTCATTGCCAAGTGCACTGCTTCCTAGTAAAATCAAGAAAATCTCAGTATTATAAAATGTATAGAAAATTGCTACAAGAATTAGAGGCAGTATTACAATATTACATGTTTAAAAAGTTAAATTAAATACCTTAAATTAGTTAGATTAAATACCTTAAATTCTAACCTAAAAGTTAGAATAAATATCTTGAAGTAACCTTTTGTATAGCCAGAAATTATATTAATACAATACTTCTTAAGAGTTTTCATTTGCTTCCTTTTTTGGTACCTTGTATTACGCTTATTCATCTCCTTGGGCTTTTCTCTGCAGTCAGAAGCATTAGAAATTGACAGCATTGCAGTAAGGATTTGTTTCCTTTTCCTGATCTTAAAAAGAAAAGAAAAAAAATCTGATGAAGAGATATATGAAGTAGAGCCATCTGAGGGTGCTATTTGACAACCAAATGAAGGCACTCTAATGACACGAGTGGGGTAAGAGGGGGATTCCTGCAGATGCTGGGCTGAATGCCCCCTCTCATTTCTGGTGCTTATATCTGCCTGATCAGGCAGTGAATTTGTAAATCTACATTTCGCATTTGCTTTGGAAAAGGTTGGGGGTTTTTTTTGGTTTTTTTTGTTTTTTTTTTTTTTTTCTTGTTTAGGGAGGCACAATGCCTGAAATGTTNGAATAAATATCTTGAAGTAACCTTTTGTATAGCCAGAAATTATATTAATACAATACTTCTTAAGAGTTTTCATTTGCTTCCTTTTTTGGTACCTTGTATTACGCTTATTCATCTCCTTGGGCTTTTCTCTGCAGTCAGAAGCATTAGAAATTGACAGCATTGCAGTAAGGATTTGTTTCCTTTTCCTGATCTTAAAAAGAAAAGAAAAAAAATCTGATGAAGAGATATATGAAGTAGAGCCATCTGAGGGTGCTATTTGACAACCAAATGAAGGCACTCTAATGACACGAGTGGGGTAAGAGGGGGATTCCTGCAGATGCTGGGCTGAATGCCCCCTCTCATTTCTGGTGCTTATATCTGCCTGATCAGGCAGTGAATTTGTAAATCTACATTTCACATTTGCTTTGGAAAAGGTTGGGTGTTTTTTTTTTTTTTTTTTTTTTTCTTGTTTAGGGAGGCACAATGCCTGAAATGTTTGAGATGTTTCTAAGAATTGCCTTGGTCAGCATCTGGTATGCAGGGTGTCTGTGGAGGAGCTAAACTGAGTGTTCTTTGAGGGGCTGGAGCGTGTCCAGAGAAGGGCACGGAGCTGGGGAAGGGTCTGGAGCACAGGTCTGGTGAGGAGCTGCCGAGGGAGCTGGGGTTGTTCAGCCTGGAGAAAAGGAGGCTCAGAGGAGACCTTACTGCTCTCTACAACTGCCTGAAGGAGGAGTTAGTAGGCAGGTCGGGGTCAGTCTCTTCTCCCAAGTAACAGGGCTAGAGGAAACGACCTCAGATTGCACCAAGGGAGGTTTAGATTGGATATTATATTACCTTTCTTCACCAAAAGGGTTGTCAAGCATTTGAGCACACTGCCCAGGAAAGTGGTGGGGTCACCATCCCTGCAGGTATTTGAAAGATGTGTAGATTTGGTATTTGGGGATGTGGTTTAATGGTTTAGTGGTAGGCTTGACATTGCTGGGTTAATGGCTGGAATCAATGATTTTAATCCCTTCCAACTCAGCATATTCTATGATTCTATGATTTTTATAAATGATTTTATGATTCATGACAGCCACCATGCTCCTGCATGTTGCTCAGTGTATTTCCAGGTAATGCTGGGCTCCTGTGTTACACATGTCTTGTACAGTAAATCCAGCTCTTCCAGGAAGAATTGGACATTCCCTGTCCATATATCACATCATATAGCTGATGTCTACACTCACAAGGTATTTAAGAAAGATCAGAACAATCAGATGTTTGGGTCTCTGGTAGGTAATGAATGATTCTGACATCATCATGTTTTGTCTTAGCTGGCAAACCTAGGGCAAAAATCTGGAAAGCCCAATGATCACTGGCATCTCAGCTGCTTCTTATGCTCATACTTTAAACTCTCTATTCTTCAGCACTCTGACTCCTGTAGAGCAGTGATGAAATTCAGTCCATCAACACTCAGCTGCTGATCATGCAGCACAAGACACGTAAAGGCATTTTGATGTTTAATTTAAGGTGAAATTTGGAGTTACACTACATCAGACATGTGTGTGCCTGACTCCAGCTCTTTCTTCCTCCCTTTTAACACTGTTCCAACCACCCTTCCCCCATGAAGATCCGTGATATGAATTAACTGAATTCCTCAGATTCTGAAGTTCTGACTACAAGCTTTCAGAGACTGGGAATCCTGCCATGCCATAGGGTGTAGGCAGCAGGCTCCATGTACAGCACAGTCACTGAGCTTTGAATATCTAAGGGCCAGCACTTCTAGAGAGTTTGAGTTTTGCTTTGTTCACTTAATTAGTGAGAAAAACTTTGGTTTTCAGCTTCATTTTCCCGTTAGCATTCCAGGTGAATTGTATCTAGTGGTATTTTAAGTGGGAAAGTAAATTAGGAATTTACTATAGACTAGTTAGAAAACAAAAATAATAGGCAAAATAGCTCACCTGATGTGTATTTGGAATTCAACCAGTGCATATATATGCTAAAAAGAAATGAAGTTGGAGGGGGTTTTTGTCAGGATTGATGTAATCCAAGCATTATTAGGTGCAGTTCCATTAAAATCAGCAGAAGTTAGAAATGCTTATTTATTATAAGTTCATTACTGTCTGGAATCATTAGAACAGTATGGTGTGATGTTAATGGCAGCAGGGAAATGCACTGGGTGTACAATAGATGAAGCCAAACATTTTACCAGCATTATGCATATTTCAGAGCATGCAACACAGATTTGCAGTTTTAGGTAACAAAGAGTCCAGACTGAAAAGGGATGGGTCTCGATATATACAAGAAATGCAGGCATGATTCTTTTAATCAAAAAGTTATTCTAAATATGTATTATTAATTTAACCTAATAGCACTCACTTTTTTAACGTATCAAAAGCAATGATAAATGCTGTTATCATGTGGCCATTTGTATCTATTATGGCCTTTTTAGTTCAGCACCTATGTACTGTCTCATTGTGTTCTTTGTATACCCAGAGAAGCACTCCTCATTTTTGTGAATTTAGGTTCAGAAAGCAGTATTAACATCAGGGGCCAGTTGTAAGGCAGAATCTGGACTCTCCTGTCCCAGTCTTCCCAGTGGCCCAGTGTAGTAAGGGTACTTTAAATGTGACTAGCACAAACTGACAGCATTAGATTCAGCAGAAACAATGCACAGCCCGGTCTTATTGCCATATTAATTAATAAATGGGTGAGTTCCCTCCATTTTTTATAAAAAACTGTAAGAAAAAGCATTAGAAAAACCATTATGGAAGAAACCTGAATTAATCTTTCTTGTGACTAGTTATAGTTCTAATTCACATGTTAGTGCCATAACTAGGTCTGAGAACTCCAGTCTCTGTTTGCCCTGCAGGTTAGGGGTTTCACTGGTGTTCCTGTGAACTGAGACAGCCTGATCTGATGGCCAAGACTTACTCTTTGATACTGCCAAGATACAAATCAGTGCTTTAACACACCCTCACACTGCATAACTTCGCATCTTGGAGGACACTGGTTACTGCTCAGGATCTTGTTTGCCTGGTTTCTGACTCCAGAGCTATACAAATATTCTATGTTTGTTAGTGATTAGGGAGCAGACATCTAGAAATCAGACACAGTGATGTCTGTATCATCATGGTGATGATATATCATCCTATCTAGCTCACTTTGCACTTAATAAATTCAGCTCTTAGAGATCATAACATGAACATCTCCACATCTAACACATACCTTACTCATGTTACTTGTCTGTTTAGTACTTCTCTGTAATAAGCTAGGTGAGTTTTTTTGAAAAATCAGATTCAGTTGTCAGAACAATTCTTTATTTGTTTTGACGGCTTAACATCACCATGAGTTTAATTTAATTCCTTCAGGAATCATCTCCCGATCACCGTCTTTGATCAGAGGTAAGTAAACGTGTTTTTCTCAGCCTGAGCTCCAATGATGAGATGCCAAGAAGTATTTATTTCCATGCACTCACAATCTGGGAAGTGAGATAGGCATCCCTGCAAGTTATTGCTTTAAAACTCAGTTACTGCTGTAAATTCAGCACTCCACATGTTGCCAGGGCTTGCAGAGTGGACTCACTGAACAGGTCAAAGCTGTTTGGATCACTTCTTCTCACAAGGGAATTGCTTGGTCTTGTGCATTGCTGAAGGATGGGCTGCCACAGCCAAAGGTACACAGGTTCACAAGGGTACCCATATTCCAGCTGTATGGTGCTCCACAGCACCGAAAATGTCTGCAAGTCTGACCACAGAGCCCCATACCTGCACATGTGGTACAGGTCAGGACTCCATGCAGCACATGTGAAAGCTCCCACATTGTTTTTCATGCAAATCTGCCTGACAGAGAATAGAGAACCTGATCCCATCCAATGGGGCTTTCATTCCAGTCATTGGCTATTGCCTGCAATCAAGCCATATTGCCCCTCTTCCTCTTCCCTCCCTCAAATGTAACAAGTGCAACTTAATTTTTTTTCCTAGTACTATGATGGAGAAGATGTTTCAGAATCCTGTGCTGATGCCTTGAGCCTGTAGCTTAAATATATTTTTGGGCATTTTATTTTGTACCTGTATTGTTCTTTATTTAGAATAGCCTTCCCTTCCCCCTTTTATTTTATCCTCTGATGTTATGTTCCCTTCTTTTGTATGTTCACACCAAGATATTTCCAGTAAGAAAGCCTTCTTCATCCTCTTCATTGTTCTGGCAGCATCTCTTGGTACCTGGTCCAGTCTGAACCTATCTTTTCCAGACACATCTGACCAGGCTTTAACGTGACATTATGAAGATATTAATGCATTGCTTTCTCTGCATCACAGGATCCTCTGCCTTCTTCCACAGAAGTCTGATTATATCACATGACTAGTATATCTAATTCTTTCTTCTCCTCTGCTCTTACAGAAATTTCTTTTGCCCCATTAAAATCATCACTTTACATTATTTGCTAAAAATTCCATCCTATTTCTGTTCCTGCAGTCCTCAAGGTTGTGAAGGTCCTCCTGTGTGATACTCCAATCCTCTTCTGTATCAGAAGTATCCTCCAGTTTTTTGCTTTAGCTGACTTCACTTGCTAATTTACCTCCTATTTTTTGTGTCAAGTTCATTAATGAGAAGATTAAATACAATTGTTCCCAAAGTGAATCTAGGAAACTCCATTGATAATTCCCCTTCTCCTGACAGAAGACTCCTCTTCAGTCAGTTTCTTATGTGCTTTACAGTTCATATGTTAGTCTTGATTTTCATCTTAATTAATATTATACAAAATACCTTCAGGAATCCAGCAAGATTAGGTATAGAATCTATCTCTGTAAAGAACACAAAATCATTTTATCAACTAAATATATCAAACAAATCTAGAATAACTTATCCATGATAAGTGGTGTACTTTTATCCTACTTCTGATCCTTCTTTATCTTTTATTATGTTTCCCTTCCAAATGTGTCATAAAATCCTGATCATTATTCAGCTCAGAAATACACGCTTTGGCAGCTGCCTAGTTAATTTATTCTCTTTCTTGGTTAAATCTAGAAACTAATATTAAGAGACTGATATCTCAATTTTATTGTTAATAAATTAAGTCCCAAATATTTGATACTTCATTCAAAATTAAAATGCTAAAATTAGAACACATTAAGTTATTTTCTAATATTTTGTTAATAATTATTAAACAGTGTCTCAGAAATGTACAAAGAGGGGAAATATAAAAACAATGAAACAGCTATAAATGTTATTGTGGATGGCATTCATAAATTCTGTAAACATCATATAGCCAAATTTCAATTAAGGACCATGCTGTTATCTCCCTGTGGAGCCCTACATGACTGTCTTGTCATCCAATATGAATCAATCAGACTCAGCTGTGACATTGCACATCCTGTTTAGAAGAATTGGTAGAACATTAGGATGGGACTTAAGCTGAAAATGTGTAGATTTAACAAAGAGCCTTACTGAATCTCATTGAACCTTACTTGCTCTTCTAATTTGATTTAGTTCATCACAAAGTTTACAGGTGACACACAATCATATCTCAAAAGCAGCGAAACCATTTTATGCTTCATGTGGAAATCAGAGAGCTGTGTACCTTGGGGCATTGGTTCAGAGGCGTTGCAGAGGGAAGTGTCACCTCATGAGTCACCAGTATGGCACATTTTAGTGTTCTTTCCCATAAGCTTGTCCCACAGGTACTGAGTTGGTGTAACTCAGTTTTGGTTTGTCTGCAGGATTCCTTACAGTCTTGTACCACTATAGAACACTGGTGTGTTTTATGGATCAGAAATTAATGTACACACTGTACAGTAAGTACATGATTACAGTAGGTAATCATGATTAAATAAAATTCTTAGCTGTTGGTGGCTGAGAGCTGATTTTGTGACTATATGCCTGGGACACAGGATTACATGAAGTCCAGAGCTAAGAAAAATCAGCCCAGACTGGAAGGGGAATCCATTGCCAGGACATATTACTGTAACTCCTCAGCCTTCAGTGCTACAGCTGGGTGATTATTTGAGATGTAAAATAAGAAATACAACAAATAAAATATTTTTGTGAGAAGTGAAAGGCAACATTTAACAAAGACCTTTATTAGGTGCATTTGCAATTGAACTTTACACTGTTTTGTAAAGGCCTACCTTTGTCCTAAGCACTGATTCTCTGGGTGGGGAGATTTCAAAGTTTGAATTCCAAAACCAGCATTGCCTTAAATGCTGGGAAATAAGCTGCGTTGCAGGTTTGGTTAATGTGAAGGTTTTGTTCAGCCACTTAGTCATAGCTGCCCCCTCAAGCAAGAGATAACAAAAGGATATTTTTTCGAGAATGTGGGACTAGAACAAATATAATGACCTGAAACTGCATGGGTCCTTTGTGTCTTATAAAAGAAGCAGAGGTAAAAGATTTCCTATTGTAAAGAATTATAAAATGACTAGAGCCAATAAACTGTACATAATGATTTTGACTTCATGTAATCAGCAAAGCTCCATTGACTTTAATGGAAAAACATTGATTTGCACTAGCAGAAGAGCTGAGTGGAAGGAGGTGCATTACTGATTGTCTTGTTAATGTAGGTAATATTCCTGAAATAATTATCAAAAATAGAAATTATTAAGGGTTTGTGTTTATTTTGTTGCTCCATTCTGCAGGTCCTTACACTTTCAGTGCCAAAGCTGTAACAGTACTACTGCACAAAGTGCAAGGCACACATTGCAGAGGAGAGCCTGAATGTATTACCTTTTTTTCTCTGATCTGGATGAAGATCCCTCACCAGTCCTGAAGCACTGCTCCTCTCTCCAACTGCTGGTATGTATTGCTTTGTGCACTTGTACAGTGTCTACCACGGGGGCAGAGGGGGGTACCTGAGAATTCAGCAGCAATGAACAGGACACTCAACTCCCTGCCTTTTGCATGGAGTCAAACATTACTCTGATTGAAGATTTTTTTGGAGTCCATGTTATTCTATGTATCAGCAGGATTTGGTTCTACATGTCATGGTTACTGTTACAATTGTGGACAGATCTGGACATGGCAGTTAGGATAACAAAGCTGAGATTCCCAAACCCAAACTCATGTTCTGGATTTGGTTTTGTAGCATGGGAATGAGAAACTTTCATCCCCGTGGGAGGACTGGCAACATTTCCTAGGCTGGTTCAGTTTCTGTTTGCAGAGCCACCCATGTGGCTTTGGTCACATGTAAAATTCTCACTGAGGCTGGTTCACCTGTTCACCATCAAATCCACCCACTCAGATGCAAAAATACGTAAGTCAAAAGGCTTTAATGTGGAAAAAGAACAAAAGAAACTCAAAGCACCAGTGCTTTCTTTCCTTCCCTCCAATACACATTGTCCAGCTGGGACAAAAAGCATCCTTAACACTGCTTGGTTCTTCACTGAAGAGCTGATCCTGGGCCTCCTCATGAACATTATGAGTATCTCTGTCTGACCACATGCAGTACAGATCAGGGGCTTAAATACCAAACATTTCAGTTCCCCACATTGCAACAGAAGGCTTGTTTGTGCTCAAATACACAATTACAGTTTTGATTTTTACATACAAATACATAACCTCTCATAGTATTATATTATCTTTGCCTTGACCGTTTGAATATTTGTCTTAGGTTACAAGATGTGGCTGGGGGTGTTTATCCCCATCTGTTAGAGGTGGGACAGTTATCTTCTGTTAATTGGGCAGTTTTCTTTATCTCTTCCTCAACCAATCCTCCCTCCGGGAGATGTCTTCTGCTAACGGACCATTGAGCCTCACTGCATGACTTATAAAACTACATCATCCTATTGTGAGAAGCTCTGCCCAGGGGGAGGAGCCAAGCATTCCCACCTGGATATAATCTGAGATTTGGAAGACCATAACTGGCCTTTTCCCCCTGCATTCCCAGAGGAAGACAAGGCCCATCTACACCACTACTGGACCTTCAGAGGAAAACTCCACCCTTCTATAGGGTTAGTGCTTCAGCAGAACCACATCTGTCACTCCAGTAGGACTACAGCCACCATCCAATAGGACTGCTGCCAACACCCTGACCAACAGGGTGTCAGGTTGTATTCTGACTCTGTCGGTGGTTTTATTTTTTTGTTGTTTGCTTGTAGTATTGCATTTGTTGGTTTTTTTTTTTTTAGTTTTCCTAGTAAAGAACTGTTATTTCTATTCCCATATCTTTGCCTGAGAGCCTCTTAATTTCAAAATTATAATAATTTGGAGGGAGGGGGTTTACATTTTCCAATTTAAGGGAGGCTCCTGCCTTCCTTAGCAGACCTCTGTCTTTTCAAACTGAGACACTATTGCAACTCAATAAAGTGCTAATGGAAAGTCAAATGTTATTTCATTAACTTTCATTCTAGATTATAGCCTGGCCTAGACAACTTCATACAGTTGTGCTGGCTAGAGGCTGATGGACAAGTGCTTTTGTTTTCTTTAGCCATACATGCTTTGTGCAGACCTCCCTTGTCATACAAGCTATCCCAGCTGAATTTGTGCTTAGATGGGCTCAGTGTGTTTGCGTGATGGCATGCCCTGTCCACCAGTGAAAACCACTGCACTGCTCTAAAACAACACCGCAGAAGCCGCATAAATGTTTCCTGGTGTGCTTTTTGGATTTTTCACAGTAGGGTGCTTTATTGTAATGTACCTGAAGTGCAGGATGAAGTAATGTACTAGCAATGCCGCAAGAGGTTTCCTGATTGGTTCGAGCTAACCTAAAACTGCACTGCTGCTAAAAAGCATTGTGCTACCCTTAATACTCTCCCCATGTTCTTATTATGCTGGCCTAAGTGAAACTGATCCTGCAAGAAAACCAGATAAATTGTATCAGCTGCCTCATCTTTCTGCCCCTGGGGCTGCACTGGGGGAGCGCTAGGACAGCAGAGAGAGTAGGGGCATGACATGGAGAGATATGACTTCCCCTTTAGCAGCAGC
Organism: Leptocoma aspasia; assembly: GCA_013399835.1. NCBI lineage: Eukaryota > Metazoa > Chordata > Aves > Passeriformes > Nectariniidae > Leptocoma > Leptocoma aspasia. Next base: position 196,968 of record VXAX01003788.1, read on the forward strand.
ATGGCCTTTGATGTGTGTCCTGGTTTCAGCTGAGATAGGGTAAATTTTCTTCCCAGTAGCTGGTACAATGCTGTGTTTCAGATTCGGTGTGAGAATAATGTTGATTACACACTGATATTTTAGATGTTGCTAAGTGATGCTTTCCCCAAGTCAAGGGCTTTTCGCTGTTTCATGCTCTGCCAGTGAGGAAAAGCCAGTACAGGAAAAGCTGGGAGGGAGCATGGTCAGGACAACTGACCAAACTGGCCAAAGAGATGTTGATCTACCTTTTCATTGCAATTATTATTATATTTTACTTTGTTTCAAATATTGAACTGCTCTTATCTCAACCCTGTGGTTTTACCTTTTTCTGATTCTCCTCCTGATCCCACTGGGGTGGGGAGTGAGTGAGCAGCTGTGTGGTACTTAGTTGCCAGCTGGAGTTCAGTGATGACAATGAGCTTAATCCAAAGTGCTCTTGGTTGTTTTATATTCATCAGCTCCAGATCAAGAGAAATGGGCTGCAGCCCCAGTGGCGGTGGCCACACTGTGGGAATCAGTTACTCAGTGCAGCTATTATGATCAACCTGCACATCTCGGCTGCTTGCAGTGAGCACCATCAATTGAGTCAAGCTGTCTCAGGAGATGCTAACTCAAAAGCAGATAGCTAGAAGTAAAACTGAAGTGAAGCTAAACAGTGAGTGCTTTCTGTGGCTGCACTTTAACCCATGCCTCTTATTGCAACTGGTTGTCTAACACAGTTTAAAATTAACAAGCATCTGCATCTCCATGGCTGTTAAGTCAGAAAAAGAGAACCAAGAAGGTGATTGGTTGGCTAGCCAATGTCTCTGTGGCCCGATTTTTTCTTTTCTGACTACCCTTCACGTCCTAATGCCTCTGGCTCTGCAGATACTGCATAGAAAGGAACACATCTGGATGCAGTGTAGAATTATTTTTTTACTGGATCTCTGAGCAAGCAGGAGTTTGAGACCATAAATGAAACATAGGATGTGTCTTAGGGTGGCTACTCCCATGCAGCTGTGCTGTAATTTGAATGTCACAACAGAGTTACCTGGAGATGGAAGCAGCTTTGCTTTTGAGTAAGATATCGTCACATTTGAAGAGCTGTTCCTGGCCATTAAACAATGCCGCAGATGATTGTTGGTTTAATGCTGCTTGATGGCATCTATCAAACTAAGCTTTTTCTCTGGTAAACATGTCAGAAGTAACATGTTTGGTTTTTTCCTTGACTTATCCTTGATCATTTTGAATGAGATCACTTTGGTCAGAAAACCTTTAGAGTGCTGCTCAGCTAAGGCTCACCTGATATGTGCAGGAAGACAAAGAACACAGAGCTAGTGTTTGGCCGGCTTCTGAATGTTGCCTCAAGCAGAACATGCTAGTGATCATCACATCCTCTCACTCGGCAAGTGATGCCCTACTGCTACTGGCATTCAGAGGAAGCACTGGGAGACATCTAAGGTTTTCAGAGGAGAACTCAGAAAAGTGTCTCTTCAAAAGTGCAACAGCAAACAATAGTGACCAAGAAGCCAGTGAGGAGCAGAATAGGAGAACAGAAGACTGAATCTAAGACTGAGATTAAGAAGAGACAAAAATTGAATGAGCTGATTACACAGAGGACCTAAATGTTTGGGAGTTAGGGGAAAGTAGTAATTTTGCAATAAGCTGAAGAGAATAAACAGTTGCTCTCAGTCAAGACCAAAGGAAACTCGGGTATGGAATGGGGTGGTCCAACAAAGAGAAAGGAAGAGAGAGATTAGAAGGAGAATAAGATATTAGGAAGGAAGAAATTGGAAAAATGCTAAATATTAAAAAAGAGGGGGAAATAATCAAAAAGAAATATCAGGATAAAAGGAAATAAGATAAGATAACAGAGACCAAAAGACTAGTAGTTCCCAACAATACTGATATATACTGAATTAGGCAGAAAGTGTCATTCAGTCTGTTCTGACAAAATAAGCAGCACTGTGCAGTCCTTCCTGATTCGCACTATTGTACCAGTGACAAGACATGACAAGAGCTCCTTTGTCTTCCCTGCCTGGTGCTGCCCTGCTGGGGCAGAGCTGGCCTTTGAGGAATGACGTATATGAGGTCAGTCTTAGCAAATCTGCTTTTTATCCTTCTTGGTCACACTTTCATCAACAAGGCCTTATTTATACTGAGGGGGTTTTTTTCTATTTTACTATTCCCTAGCTGTGACAAGCACTACTGTAAATGGCCTTCCAGTATTTTTACCTCAGACTCATCTCAAATATCTGACACAAAAAGAGTAATAACACTGCTTTAGAGAAGTCTCCCATAATGTCTTACCATTGCAGTTACTGACTGACAGAGTTAAGACTCCTGTGAGGCTGATATCCCAAAGCATTCTTATTGCCCTCCACAGTGCATGGATTAAACCAGGCAGCTCTAAAATTAAAAATCTGATAACCAGCATGGGGAAACAATCTCCCTGTCTTCAGCTGTCACATCACCAAAAAGGTTTTTCTTTTTCTGTTATAATAATAAATTTTGCTACAATAAAGAACTAAAGAATTTTATGCTGTACTTGGTACAAGTAAAACCCTTAGTCTGGAGCAAAGATGAGGCAGGAAACTTTGGCTTTCTCTGAAAAAAAAAAAAAGACATTAAGAATTGGGAAGAATGATCAAAAAGAATTCTCTCAGAATGTTCTCTGAAATACTCCATGTTTCAACTGGTTTATAAAGAAGGGACTGGAGTTTAGCAAAAGAGATTAGTTCAACTGTATTAAGTCCAGAGTAGGTAGCTGATGCTGATCCGTCTGTGACTTGTTTATAAACATTTCTATGCATCCCTGTGAACCAAGGAGGAGAGAACTTCTTTATAGGCTCCTTCCTAGACAATGCTATAGGAGCTATGGGAGATGCAGTCTCCTTTTGCACCCATCTTTAATGAAGAATTTGTGCAGATCAGGGATCACCTACAATTTGTTATAGAAATATGACAATTAAGTTAACAACAGCATGCAATCCAAAGAAGAAAAAAACTGTTTGTATGTTCAGAGTTCAGAATAAGTGAATTTTACCTGTGTGTACTGCATAATATATTCTTCCTGTTACAGCTTCTCGATGTTAGTTCATGGCACTGGTGAAAAATGAGGCTTTAGATAGTTCAGCTTTCTGCACCAGTGTAACTGCGTATGGACATTAAGTCATTCATGGCAGACAGTGTCTATAATGCCATGTAAATTAATTTTAAAAAGAAATAATTTGATTATTTCCTAGGGAAGAAGTGTGATGAATTGCATTACAATATACCTGCACACATAGTCAGCATCTTGCACAGGGAGGCCAGGATTTTTTAAACTGCAGAGCAAGCCTCTTCTGGGTCCCTGCAGTCTGAATAGAAACCCACAAATCCTTATTATTTGCATATATCCCCATTATGCTTTGGAATTCACAGAAGACTATTCCACACTGAGAAACAGATTTTTTTTTCTTTTCTTATGGAAATTACTGTTCTTCAGAGTGTCTAGAAGTTACTGAGCAGTACTAAGCTATGTTTCTCTTTCTTCTCTGTAATATTATACTATTTTCCCTGTCTGTTCTTTCAATCCTACATATCACATCCTCTTTGTGTTTCTAAGGAAATATTATCAGTTTGATAGTAATTTTTTGCTATAAAGTGATCTATCTCCATAGCAGGTAAAAAGCCTCTATTGCTAACTGAATTTTTTAGACAGATTTTATAATAAGATTTTGGAGCCTTTTTCTTGTTCAGCCTTAAACTTCTGAGAACATTACACTTAAAGCCCTAGTTTTCCACAGAAATAAAAGGTAAACATAATCTTTTACAAAATGTAATTATCTGCTCTGTCAAAAAAAGAAAAAAGCACCACCATAAAGCTTTAATGATACGGGTCCTTAATACAGTTTCTGTTACCATCAGTAGAGAAAATTTAAATGAAGTATGTAAGGGAATAAAATATTTTTATCTCAAAGACAAAACAAAAGGAGGAATCAATCTTTTACTGAGATACAGGAGAGCTAGTCCTTAAAACCACAGTTTGACTGCAAGATGCTGTATTTGAGCTTCACTCTGAACAGTAGCACATGAAGTAGTTTGAAGGAAACTTTGAGTAATTAGATTTAGAAAGGGAAGTCGAGAAACTTCTCAAAGAGCAAAAAGTGCATGAAGAATAGTTCCTCACACTTAAAAAAATACATATCAGCTAATGAAATACCAGAACTATAGTTCCTGCCTACATCAAACACTTGCATCCATTGAATCAGCCCATGGTGAGTCATCCAGCACAGACAGTATTGTATGACATGATGCCATGGAATGGGAAGACTTAAGATCTCCCCAGTGATTCTCTGATAAAAGCCAAATGTTTCTTAAATTGTACGGCTTCTGATTTTCCAGGGATAACACGCTCAAACACAAATTAAGTGCTATTGATTGGATAAACCTCGGCCGAAAAGAATTGCGAAAAATATGGATGTAGCACCATCTACTGACATTATGGGTCTTTGCAGGTGGATGTTTTTTAAAAATCGGGAGACCTACGCGTTACAGTAGTGCGGCAGCGTTCCCGTAACTGGCACGGGTTCGGTTCCTCTTTTTATTTACAGCTCTGAAAACTCAAGGTAATGCTGATCCTTGCCTCAAGGGTTTAGGAGCTGAAAATGAGACTAAGAAAACACGGTATCTGAATAGAAAAAATGAGACCAAAAATGAGTAGCTGAGTGAGTCAAAGTGTGTCCTGGAGCTAAAGGAGGATGTTGCTAGTAAAAGGAGTAAGTTCTCTTAGATATAATTTGAACGCCCCAAGACTTTCCTTTCTTTTGGTTTTCTGCATTCTCCTTTGGGCCATCCATACAGTTTATCAGAGTCAGTGGAACTCACTGTTAAAAGAGTTTCCCCCCTTTATCCCATGTAATTTTCCTGCTGGTGAGATAGGTTGACAGGAGTAAGGGCCTGCTTGAAGACCAGAGTTGGTGTAGGCAGCCAGGTGTGTGGAGGAGGGTAGGAATATGGTCATACCAAGGGACTGTCAGATTGTCTCAGATACAACTTGTAATTTCATTCTTCCTGGGTTATATTTAGTTCATTGGCTTGATTTATATTGTTACGTAGAGATAGAGAAGAGTGTGCAAACAGCCAAGAAACTCGTTACGTAGGGTGAGCTCAGCTGTCAAAGGAAACTGCTCCTGGCGCTGCAGAGCAGGTTTAATAAATTGAGTCTTGACAGAAGAGCAGTGGGAAGAGGTGATGCTCTTCTCTCACCTCCTAGCCAGGGTGTCCCCATGGCATATACGATCTGTCTTGGCTGCTGAAGCAGAAACAGCAGGCAGCATGTGTTGCTCTGCCAGTGGGGAGGAGCATGGGGAGAAAAGTAGGGTAAGACATGGACCTGGGATAAGTTGATCCAGGACAGGATGAAAGATTAATACTTTTGGTACCAACTTTTAGAGCCATAGCACTGCTGCTGTTTTGGAACACCATAGAATCACAGAATCATAGAATGGGCTGGGTTGGAAGGGACCTTAAAAATCACCTAGTCTGAATGCCTCTGCGGTGGACAGGGACACTTTTCACTAGACCAGGTCCCTTATGAGCCGCTGTTGCCATCCAAAACATGACCAGATTGCTCTCAGAACCACACTGGAAAGCTATATAACCTTATTTTTTTTGTAGACACAACTGATATGGTCATCCTGCTAGATTCATACTAGTCAGCTGATCCACTTAGCTCTCCCCTGTAAGTAAAAATTGTGTCATTATTCCTTGTGAAGCACTTCCTCAACTTTTTGACCTGGATTCTTTGGTTCTAATGAAATGTATCAGCAGTAAATAATAAATATTAAGAAAGCAAACTCAATCTGTCACCCAGTTTATTTTTTATCTGTAAAAATAGATGTTTGCTGAGTGGAACAGTATATGATGCTGAACCCAGAATGTGCACAGAACAGGATACTAATACAAGCGAACCCCCAGAAATCAGTTTCCTGTGTGACTTTGTCTTTACCCCTTCAGAATGACAAAACTGGTGTTCAACCAGAGGTCTTTCATACTCCTTCTCTGTACTTCATAAAATATTTTTACTTCTCTCAACCTCAGAAGTAAGTCAGTATTTTGGATGTCTGTATCAAGACAGTAACAGGCTGCATACTTGAAAATCGTTTAAAGAACAGCTCTTAAAATTATTTACAAAATGCATACTCAAATACCTTTCTCCATACTAAGAACAGTTTTCAAGAGACGATTTCCTTTTCTGAGTTTTAAGGCACCCTTCTAAGCAGTGCAGAGTTCAGAAAGCATTATCTTCACTTATCTTGAGGCCACATGAACACCATTTCTCAAGGTGCAGTTTCCTAATGGGCTTAATTCCACCTAAATACACGGTGCTGCTGTGGCAACCAGTGCTCCTGTCCCACTAGTGCTTGTAACTAACTATGGATTTGGCTAGGGAGCCAGCTAGGATGGAAACTACGAATTTGTTGCAGTCTTAATTTGCAGGTGGGCTGGTGCCCTCCTCTGCGAGTGCAGGCCCACGGGAGCTCCGATGTCCACACCTGCCCGCATCCCTCGGCAACACCGAGATAGGAGTATGCGGATCACGAAGCCCCACCCCGAGGCTGTTTCTTGGCCGTTCTAGCTCTGATTCACACAAAAATGCAGTCTCGGGCATAGACTCCCTCCACACTTACATCCGCTTCAGTGTGCGGATGCCGACCTTTTCTACTGCCATTAGACAAAGGGGCATTTAAAGACTCCATTCCTTAGTGTGAAACAGGCAGCTGTCAATCTTAAATCACGTAACTGCCCCGAACTCAAAGCCATATTATAAGCCTCGTAATTTCTCGCGCTGTCACGGCACAGTTTCACACCCAGGCTTGCACGGAGGCCCCGGCCTGCGGACGGAGCTGCGGGGCTCGGCGCTGCCCGCTGCCAACACCTCCGGAGGCCCGGCGCGCTGCTCTCGCCGCGTTCCACCGAACAAAGCCGCTCCCCCGCGCACGGGGCACGCCCAGCGCCCTCAACCCCCGCGTCCCGGTCCCCGCCAGCCCCCGCAGCGCTCGGGAGCACCGCGCGGCTGCCACACGAGCAACCACCGCCCTGCCTGGAGCCAGCCCCGCTCCCCTCCCTCCGCCGAAGCGCCGCCCACCGCTCTCCCTTCCCTTCCCTTCCCTTCCC